>OX123191.2:36525988-37125988 GCA_944739405.2 Euclidia mi
ATATATATATATATATTATATATATATATATATAATATATATATATATATATATCCCGTAATCTATTGTACGTCCACTATGGCCATTTTGCATCTAATGCGGCGTCACCTGCTTGAGTCGTCCGTATATCGGACGTCAAATAGGAGACTACGTGCAATGCTTGCGAAATGTCCCCTGATACTAGAAAAGTCAAAATTAGAAAAATAAATTGGACGTCATTTTCTTCCAATCTTGCTGCACAGAATATTTTCGTAGTTCCGTTGATTTTCGTCGCAAAAACTAGTGGCGCTTTCGTCTTTATTCTATACGTTCATTGCTAGCCGTATGTGACGTCCAACGAAAGCTCTCAATGCTACGTTGCCACTTCGTGCACACAATAGATCTGAATTTGCAGGATTCTATTTATCGGTTATTTTATTCACCATTTGTGAGTAAGTATTTACACGTTTTCAGTTGATGTGTGATGTAGCGTCTGCCTTTTTAAGCGAAATGTCTGGAAAAACAATCGAAGTGAAAAGAAACAGAATACCTAAGGATTACGTATACCCGTATATAAGATCTGTATTTTGTAAAATTCATTTTTTTACCTTACTAAGCCGTATTTCTCATGTTTTTATATCACACGCATCTTATTTTATATTCATAGGTCTCAATTTTTCGTTGCCTCTACTGGAACTTCAAGGGAGTTATTTTTAAAAAAATACTTAATAACTTTATTAAACACGCAATAATGCGTATATATATGGTATTGTGCCGCTGCCTTGGAAAACCCCTAAATTATTGTTTTCATCAAATCAATTCACGTCTGGAGTGTATTCGTCACTATTGTGATATGTAAAATAGTTCAGCTTAATAGAGAGCTCGTCAATTCGTAACTATTGCTGACATTGTGATGTTAAATTTTGATTTGATTCTAAAATGGAGGTTATTTATGTCGACACCTTTTTTAAACAAAAGTTTATTTTATCATATTTTGACTAACAAGCTTAGATAGCCTTGAGATGAAACCCATTTTATTTTAAGATCCCACTGCATCAATTTTAATAACATTACTATTTATTTTCACCATCGACCGTCGCATATTGTTGCTGACATTAATGAACCTGAAAATTTGATTTATTTTCTTGAACTTTCCATGTTTTGGTGCCTTTATTGCGAATATTTTTATGTATGATCATTACCCCAAAGATGAATGTGATTTTGTTCCTAATTTTACACCAAAACTGTTAGGTACATGGGTCAAATTACAAAAAAAACGAAATAATATTTTACAATCGGTGATTTAATTTGTGTTACATTTTATTTTTTGTTTATTGTTTAGCAGGAATTAAATAAACTAATCACTTGTGCGATTCACAGTTATTTAGACATACACTACCGCTCAAAAGTATTTGTTCACCTTGATTTGAGGATGTTTGTAGAATATTATTTTCTTCTAATTGTACTAATTTTATTATGACAATTCATTGCCGTATGTTATTAAATCTAATGAGGACAGCTTCCCCATCATGATTTAACTAAAAAAACTTAAATAACCAAAAAGCAGGCAACGATAGCTAGTAGACAGTAGGATATACCAACAGACTGCCGTGCGGGGAGTTCGAAACCACCGCGCGCGCTACTGACTTTTCGGAGTTATTTGGTATTTAATTGTTAATTATCGCTCGCCTCGTGCCTCGGCGAGCATGTTAAACCATCACTCTTGGCTCTCGTGAACAGTTGTTGACAGTCGCTACGCGGCGTCAGTACCCTTAAATAACTGTTGTTATTGGTCTAAACCATGTAATACCGCTATCCCTTTGGGTTGCGTAGGTCAAACGGCAGTCGCTCTGAGGAAAAGCTCATATTAAGTCACATCTGGTTAGACTAGTAAGCGGAGACCGGTCGCTTGTCCGCTTATCTAGACCAGTATCAGTTCATTTAAGGGTACTGACTCCGCGTATGAACATGAGTGGGCGCGTATGAACAACGTGGAAATCAAAGGCGTTCCTCAACCAAACAACGAAAATTTGTTCAACATGCTCTCGAGTCTTGGTTATCAGATAAGCTACTAAGCTGTTAACAAGACCCAAGTCAACTTTATAACAAGAGTACCGACCCGTGAAAAGGAGCGTCCGAAACCGATTATAGTGAGTTTCTGTAATCGCTACGTGAAAGAGGATTCTATTGCAGCAGCTAGACAAGCATCCAAAAGCAGTCCTTTGACAGTAAGGATAAATACATGTCAATGATCACCCCACACTTGAAAATAAATTGCTTTTATCGAAAACAAAGAAGGCAGCCACGAATAAGGACTTTCGTTACGTCTGGGTCAAGCACGCCAAGAAAAAAAAAGAAAACCGATTCATCGCACGTGATTATAGTGAAGTCAGAAATGGACCTTGCAAGAATCGTATAATTATTTGTCAATTATATTACAATCTCTTAATAATGTTCTTGTGCGAGATACTATTGGTCGAGTTGTGCTATTCACGTATTCCAACTAAGTCTATCGATGTACATACTGCCGTGTTATGTTTCTATTAAAAACATTTTACTAACTTAGATATAATTTAAGCCACATAGTGTATATAATTCTGCGCATCGTATTGCCCGTTATGACTAATCACTGTCCGGCCGTACCGGCTTTTGTCACTCTTCGTATTTGTATGATTGAAGTGCTCTGTGTTTGACTGTGTCCATTTAAAACTCGTATGTTTTTAAAGTTGCACTGGTGCAAGTAAAGCTGAAAGGAAATCGTCTATCTTGGTATGGGCATGTAATGAGGAGGGATGAAAATCATGTGACTAGAAAGGTGATGAAGATGAGAGTTGAGGGATATAAGGCAAGAGGAAGACCAAAGAAAAGATGGATGGATTGTGTGAGAGGAGACATGGATGAAAAGGGAGTGAATGATGAGATGACGTCTGATTGGAGAGAATGGAAGAGAAAGACATTCTGCGCCGACCCCAAGTAATATGAGACCAGGGCAGGCAGAAAAAGATGTTTTTACTTAATACCCGCTATAGCGTAATAATTGACTGCAATAAGTATATTTTAGCATTTATTAGTAAAACATTGTAATATTATTATAATGTGTAATAAAACAGTTGTGATTAACTTGATCTCTGACTTCTTAAGCGTTGCGGAGTGCGATGACCCGTTGGTTATCCCCGTAGACCCGCACCATAAACCTTTGATTGTGGAGGTAGGTTTTGTAGAAATTCATCGGTTTGCAGACAAAATAACTTCAAAATATCTTGTCCATAAGGGTAACTACGATGAAATTAAATCTGCTCTTAATAAAACAGACTGACATTTATTGTTATGCACTGAGCCGTTGGAACAGTCAGTTAAACATTTTTACGACAGAGTATATTGTCTCAGAGATAAATTTATACCTATGAAATCTATCAGGCAAACTTCTCATCCGCGTTGGTATAGTTCAGGCTTTATAAAAGTGGTAAAAAAAATGTCAAAGTACCACCGGAGGTTTAAATTGTATGGTAACATGAGTGACTATCTAACGGTATCTTCATTACGCCGGCGAGCTGTGGACTTAGAACAAACTTGTTTTGACGAATACATTACTAACGTAGAATACACAAACCTAAATAACCCGAAGGCCTTTTGGTCTTTTATTAAAAGTAGAAAAAATACCTCCTCACTGCCTAGTACACTGTACTATTACTATATAATAAGAATGTATCAGCTAATATGGGTCTAGAAATTAGTAATTAATTCGCAATATATTTTAGATCAACTTTTCAGGAGCCAGAAGTTGACAATATGCCTTGTCTACTTGAGTATAGTACTTTAAATGGTAACAGCAGAAGCACAAATTACATCAGTACAATACATTTTTCTCCTGGAAAGGTTATGAAATATTTAAAAGGTTTGGATCTTACTAAATCTGGTGGGGCAGATTACATCCCTCCATTATTTATAACAAGTTTAGCCGATACTTTGGTTTTACCGCTCTGCATGCTTTTTATAATAGGTCGGTAACAGAAGGTTTAGTTCCATTAAAATGAAAATCGGCATTCATTACACCAGTATTTAAAAAAGGTGATAAATCTAATGTAGAGAATTATCGTCCAATCTCAAAGTTATGTTTGTTTTCTAAAGTACTAGAACGTATTATTTATATTATCATTTGGTGCTGAGCAACATGGGTTCTTATGCGGCCGATCCACTACATCAAATCTAATCCTATTTCATGATTTTGTATCAAAAGGTTAGTTAGGTAGATTGTGTGTGTAGTGATCTATACAGATTAACAAAAATGTTTTGACCGAATTGACCACAAAATACTGTTACAGATTTTTTTTTGCTGCCGGCATACATGGTAATTTGTACCGCTGGTTCAGCTCGTACATTGAAAATCGCTCTGAATTCTCAATTCTCGGTTGGTGTTCAATCCCATCTGGAATTCCTCAGGGTTCGCTTTTGACCCCACTATTGTTTACTCTATTCACTGGAGATATAAATTCTTGTTTCCTAAATTCTTATATACTTCTATGTATACGCGGATGACATGAACATTCACAAAATTATTAACGATGCATCGGATGTAGGGAAACTCCAAAACGACCTTGATAAATTTGTAGCATACTGCACAGTTGCACACTTAACAAACTACAGTTAAATATCGCAAAGTGTTGTTACATAACATTTAGTCGTCAAAAACTTACCATAGGATCGGGTTACAAACTTCATGATAAGTTTATTAGGAAAGTTGACTACGTTAAAGACCTTGGTGTTATCATGGACTCAAAGCTTTTATTCGATATGCACATCAATCACATTACGAACACGGCGTCGAAGGCACTTGGTTTTGTGATAAGAATGTCTTCATGTTTTCGGTCTCTTAAGACAGTAAACGTTTTGTAGAGTGCCTATGTACGTACGTAGCAATCTAGCATATGCGTCACAGGTATGGAACCCTCAATACCAGGTATATATATCATGCATTGAAGGTGTATAAAGAAAGTTTTTGCGATACTTAGATTTTAAAGCGAATCAATATTCTATTGACTATGACGAGCGTTGTAAACGGTGTCATATTTTACTTCTGGAACTCAGAAGAACCATTATAAACATAGCCAATGACACGATTGATTGCCTTGAGTTGATGGGTAACATCAAGCTTGGAATGAATCAATTAGTTTTTCGACAACGTCCGATCTTACACGTTCCCTTTGCTACAATGAAATACAGACGGAACTCTTTTCTTTTACGTTGCGCCGAATCATTTAATCAAATGTCACGGAAATTAGATTTGGATTTATTCTGCACTAACTTGACCAAAAATAAAAAAAACGTATAAATTGTGACTTCTTTAGCAGCGATCGGCATATATAGCCAAGATTGCGGTTTTTTTCCTGTGTACCTTTTCATTATTATTTTCTTGACTTTTTTTGTTATAATAATATATAATTATACTAACTTGTGTATTATGAATCTCATTTTTAGTTACTTTTTTATGGTGGAACATGGCTGCAACATTGTATTTATTATATGATTGAGCAAGTAGGTATACTTACAACAGTAACTGATGTAATTAATCTTTGTTACATTGCATTTATATGTGGTAGCTTGTATTTAGCAACTTCTTTTTTATTTAATTAAATGTGTTGTTATTAGTCTGTAAGCTTTCCTAAATAAATAAATAAATAAATATACGGACGTTATAATGTCTTAGAAGTTTCAAAATATCTGTCATTTGACGTCCAAGATGTCAAATGATTAATAGTTTGAAACTTTTACGATATTGCCACGTCCGTATACTCGTATGTATCTAAATACCTGTAAAACTTGCAAATGATTACAGACATGGACGTTTGAGGCTAAGCGTATGCTTTTACGTAGATATGCGTATGACTTTGTAACTCAGTGCAGTTGATGCAGATACAGGTAGTCAGCTTCTGTCAGAGCAGAATAGACGCATGTCCACATTGCACCTGAGCCGCGGCATACGCAGCTGTCAGTATGTTCAGGTATTAAATAATCGGATCTACCCTGCGTGGCGTCACCTGAGTCTCAGCATACGCTTAGCCACAATAAAATTTCGTTAGAAGTTTGACACTATGTATCATTTGACGTCCAGGGTGTTAAATGAAAAAGGGTTGTATTTAACTGTTAGTCAAAAATACTAATTTTCCACCAAAAATACTAATTGCACCACTAAGCTAAGTTGACGGAGCCCTGCTGCTTCGCAGGGCTCCTATTTTTGGGAGCAGGGTCACAAGAGAACCTAACATAACCTATTAAGTTTTCTGAGTGGATAAGTTTCCCGAGCGGACGAAACTTTTCATATCAAATGATATTTTGTAAAAAGATACAAATAGTATTTTAGTGTGCAAGTCATTATTTTAGTGACATAATAAAGTTTTTTTGCGTAACTCACTTTAGTGTGTTACATAACATTTTTGATACGCTGTTAAAAATATCCCAATGAAAAATAGTTTGAAAATTTACGATATTGTAACGTCCGTATACTCGTAGTATACGACTACGAGTATACGACTACAAGTATACAGTCGTATACTAGTATACGAACATAATATAAAACTTCAAGTAAACGAACGTTACAATATCGTAAATTTTCATGATTTTAATTTTGTATGTCTAAATACGTATATAAAAATGTTGTTGGTTTATGATGCCTAATTATACATACATACATTGACTCACGCCTGTTTCCCCGAAGGGGTAGGTAGAGGCATATTAAACGCACACTTTTCGCCAGTGTTTTGATCCCACGTAATAGGTAGCGAGCCTATTGCCGCTTATCGGGATATTTTGTTTGCCAGAGCCTCGTCCGTTGATCGGCAGGTGCACCACTTGCAGGTGAGGTTGGCTTAGGCCCTAAGATCTTGGTGGGAACCCTATGCACCCCTTAATTAGGCGATGCTTAATTAGGGTACTGCTAACCTAATGAGAGCCACCGTTTTCATGCTCTCCACGTAAAATGGTGTAATAATAATAATAACAGCTTTCAAACATCACCTTCATCGAGTAATATAAACAAAAAATGTATTACAAGATGAAAAGAAACCTTACAACCGCAGGGCAGCTTTGTGGCGAGCTGAATGTGTGTGGCGACACTGCGGTCCCGAATGCTTTGAGAGAGTCGGTCAGGGCCTCGTCTCCAGCTTGCCTTTACTGGCTGGTCGGAGTGGATTTCCAAGAGCACCCGCAGGACTCTTAACACTGGCTTGCCTTGGTCGGCCGGCCAGAGGGATCCGCAAGAGCTACCAGCTCGGGGGTGGAAGTGTCATTCTCAAGGGCGTAACTACGGGGAAATCCGCTCCGAGTCTCCGTTGTCACGAGACCCGCGATGGTGAAACCGGTGCCGCACCGCTCAACACCCCTAGCCACTCGCACCGGTGTTTCCCTCTGGCTGCCTCTATGGCAGAGTTTGTTTGCTTTGGGCGGCTGTTAAGAGAGGGCCCATCCAGTGAGTTGGCGAGTCACCACCTGCCATCCGGACGGATACTATTAGAGTATTACTGGCAGGTGCCATTTTTCATCCATAAAAATTACAAGTCCATCAAACACCCAATCCCATAAACCAATTAAATAAGGCTCCACATATTACAATAGTCTTACATATGCTGCGGCTAGTCCATAGCTGTTCTCAGTAGTGCAGTTGTGGAGGCTCCGCTGCATGTGTCCCATCCCATTTTAGATTAAAGCTCTCTACGGGCCCCTGCGCGTTGGATCCATATCCCCGTGTAAGCCTCCCAAAGGTCCGGTTATTCTTTTAACACTAAATGTTAGAAGAATAGCCGTGTAACAGAGACACTTACGAATAATAATAATAATTCGTTTATTCGCAAGAAAATGGTACATTAACAGGTGTTTATAAATGGTTGGTTACAACATATTCCGCCCATTGGGGCGTGCGAATTGAGTGCAGTAAACGGGTACTACATGGGAATATAAAGAACAAATATATTAGAAACATAACAATGAGTGGCACATGAAACAAAATAACATTTTACTAATATGCATCGGTGATAATATTAGTTGCCTAGGGCCTTATCTTCTAGATATTCCTTGACTCTATTATAAGTTTTATTTAATAGTATATTAAAAAGTTGTTTTTTAAATTGGGATATAGGTAACATTTTGATACTTAGCGGAATATGGTTATATATTTTAATTGCCATACAGTATGCATTTCTTCTAAATAATTCCAATTTAATAGATGGCAGTTATGTATCATCAAATTTTAAAAACTATTCAGCATGATGTTTTACTACTAAACCTATTTCTAATATGTATAAGCATGGAATAGGTAAAATCTTGTGTTTTTTAAATAGAGGTTTACAGCTTGTCAGTGTATCGACTCCATATACTGCTCGAATACACTTCTTTTGGGTTATAAGAACTCTGTCAACTTCAACCGAGCTACCCCATACAACAATGCCGTATCTGAGCAGGGAGGATACGTAAGCATGGTATGCAGATAGTGCAGCATTAATTTTTACTGTCAGTCTAACTTTTTTTTAAACATTTATAAATCGATCTATTTTATTGACTAGTTTTTCTAAATGAGGTTTCCAATTACAATATTTATCGACCCTGATACCTAAAAATACGCAATTATCAACAACGTTTATGTGCGTGTCATTATGATTTAATTTAGATTTGTTGCATATGTTTGGAACTGAATAATATTTGTTTTTGTCATGTTTATCTTAAGGTTGTTTTAATTAAGCCAGCTTATGGCATTATTGAGTGTCGCTTTTATATTTATTTCTAGATTAAGTTTATGTTAATCTTAAATATAAAAAGTTGTATCATCAGCAAATAGTATAATTTCCTGGTTGATTGCATCCGGGAAATCGTTAATGTATAACAGAAACAAAAGAGGGGCTAAAATACTCCCTTAGGGCTTACCATAATTGTTTATTTTGTACATCGATCTGTATTGCTTTTGTTTATTTTTATAAGTTCTGTTTAATTCGACATATTGTATTCGATTTTCTAGATAACTCTCAATCCAGTTATAAACATTTCCACGTAACCCATAATTTGAGAGCTTTGAGAGCAGTTTTTGGTGACAGACGAAGTCAACAGCTTTTGTCATGTCTAGAAACAGACATGCGACTATAGATTTATTATTTAAGGCTTCTGTAATATGCTTTATTAAAGAAAAACATGCCAATGCAGTGGAGCTTTGTTTCCGAAAACCGAATGGTTTTTTATTTAAGATATTACAAGAAGTTAGAAATGTCTCTATTTTGATGTACATAACGAACGTTTCTCGAATATTTTTGATAGTATAGGTATGAATGTAATTGGTCTGTAATTATTGATGTTAGTTTTGGCTCCTTTTTTGTGCATTGGCTTAACAATTGACAGTTAAAGACGATCAGGGAATTTACCTTCTACGAGTGACAGGTTAATGATATAGGTTAATGGTGCTACTAAAGAGTGTGCGCAGGTTTTTAATACCTTTGTACTTATATCATCATAGCCAGTAGAATGAGTATTTTTTAAGGAGTTTATTATCTTTAATGTGTCAGAGTTGTCTATTGGTGTGAGAAATAAGGGTCTTAGTATTTTGAGATATTTTGGTGATATGGTTAAGTGGGCCTGTATCTTCGTATTTTTTAACATTGCTGCACAGTGATACATAGTAATTGTTAAATAAATTACAAATTTTAATAGGCTTGGTGTAGATCTTTTTGTTAAATTCTATTGATTCTATGTGTGCGCTAGTTATTGCTTTATTATTGTTTTCTTTAATAATTTTCCATGCAGCTGAGCAGGTATTTTTTGCGTTTTTAATGAAGTTTAGATTGTTTATTTGTTGAGCTTTGTTGAAACATTGTTTTAATATTGTTGTATAATTGTTATACCTTGTCTTATTCTGTCTTTTATTGTGTCTATCAAGATGATATTTCAAGTATAGCATTCTTTTTCTTATACAACATCGTTTTATATTTTTAGTTAGTTTTCTATTTTTTACGTGTTTGACTACACTTGCACTTTTTATCGTTATTTTGGGGAAACATAAAGTATAAAACATGGTGATATTGTCATGGAAGGTGTTAAATGCTTCATTTGTACTTTGTTGTTCGTATACCTCAGTGAAGTGCAAATTATTAATGCAGTTTTTGAATTTGACCATGTTTTCCTGGCTAAGATCTCTAATGGTTTTGTATTGATAGTTATAAGATTTGTTATTTACACTGTAGGTCTCATTGTTGATAGTCAACGATTGGGCAGTTTCATGGTCAGATAATGCTAGGTAATGAATATTAGATTTACCTTCGTGAACGTTACTTACAATTTGATCTAAACAAGATGATTTTCGCGTCGGTAATGTTATGTGGCTTTTTAAGTTATTGTTTTTAAGTATGGATTGTAATTCACTGGATACCTTTTACCTACTTTAATGTATCAATGTTCCAATCTACACAGATAATAACGTTTTATTAGACTTTTTGCATAGCTTATCAGTGAGTTTTTCAAATTTATTTAAGAATATACTTGTGCTGGATGAGGGTGTTCTGTAAATGCATACTATTACAAGATTAAAAGTAGTAATTTCTTTAGCACTACATTCAAAATGAAGGGGGACTGAAGGTGGTAAGTTGCTAATATGTTTGTATGCCAGGTCATGCTTTATAAGTATGCATGAGCCTCCTCTGCGTTGTTTAGGGCGTGAGAAAAACAAAGCTTATTTGTAATTGCCTATTCTAAGGTTGGGTTCAGATCCTTGTTTTAAAAAGGTTTCTGTTAAGCAGATAATGTCAATATTACCTATATTATTCGATAAATCATTTATGGCTACCTCAATAAGCTCTTGTTTATTAATTACGCCTGCTATATTTTGGTGTATTATTGTAGTAGTTCTTGGCTTAATTTTATCTGCGAAAACAAATAGTATTTCTGGGCCTTTTTTGGTGGTTGTATAGTTGTAAAATAATCAGTTATTTTAGTTTGTTTAGTTTTTGTATTAGCTGGTACATTTGTTTGTGTACAGTGTAGTGGTAAGAGAGAGTATACTCTACTTCCATCTTTGTGGAGCATCTAAAATCTTATCTTGGTATATTTCAATGTGTTAATTCATTTTTTTTTTATTTATTCTTTATGCAGAAAAATAGTACACAGGTGGACTTAATGCCTAGTGGCATTTTCTGCCAGTCAACCTTTTGGTGGTGCAGAGATAGATGAGGTAGGTACATTAGCCATGTGGTGAAAATAGAATATCTATTAAATACATATTAATAATTTAGATACATATTATTAACCATAAATATACTATAGATATATATAATTATTCATAGATATGATACACACATAAATATAATACATAAATAAAATACATACATAAATACATAATTATGCTATAGCTGATGAGAGTGATGAGCCAATTCCTTCAACTTATCAAAGAGAAGATTCCGTAGTTTCGTTTTAAATGCATAACGGTTGGTGGCAATTCTAAATTCAGGAGGGAGCCTGTTCCATAGCAGCGAGTATTGTGAACTTAAATATTATACGGATGTCAGATAGATAAAATATATTTAAACCGTGGGATATTCGACGTCCGTTTATAATTTGAGTCAAATTTGATTACTGACGTCCGTATATCCGTTTTATAAACGTAGTTTGGTGTAAGCCACTGTGTTCATTTTGAGTTTATTTGATATAATTTTGTATTTTCTCAAGTGACCTGGTTATTACTTAATAGTGACTATCATAACTACCTCATTAAAAGTGTTCCTAAATAATGATAATTTTAAAGTAGAAGTAAGTAGATAGGTAACTTTAATTTAAGTAACTATTTCTTGTGTCATGATTTATGTCCCTAATTTTACATCATAACAAAATGTCAAATGCGTCTAATTACAAAAAAACTACCTAAATGTTATTTTTCAATCGGCGCAGTGATTTAATTTGTGTTAGATTTTATTTTTTGTTTATTGTTTAGCAGGGTATTTATACAAATCACTTGTGCGAATCACAGTTATTTAGACATATATGTACTAATACGGACGTTATAATGTCGTAAAAGTTTCACAATATCTGTCATTTGACGTCCAAGACGTCAAAAGATTAATAGTTTAAAACTTTTACAATATTGCCACGTCCGTATACCCGTATTTATCTAAATACCTGTAAAACTTGCAAATGATTACATATATGGACGTTTGAGGCTAAGCGTATGCTTTTAAGTAGATATGCGTATGACTTTGTAACTCAGTGCAGTTGATGCAGACACAGGTAGTCAGCTTCTGCCAGAGCAGAACCTGAGCCGCAGCATATGCAGCTGTCAGTATGTTCCGGTATTAAATAATCGTTGCGTCACCCAAATCTCAGCATACGCTTAGCCACAATTTCGTTACAAGTTTGATACTATCTATCATTTGACGTCCAGGGTGTTAAATGACAAATAGTTTGAAAATTTACGATATTGTAACGTCCGTATACTACGAGTATACGGACGTTACAATATCGTAAATTTTCACGATTTTAATTTCGTA
Organism: Euclidia mi; assembly: GCA_944739405.2. Taxonomy (NCBI): domain Eukaryota; kingdom Metazoa; phylum Arthropoda; class Insecta; order Lepidoptera; family Erebidae; genus Euclidia; species Euclidia mi. The sequence goes on from OX123191.2 coordinate 36,538,474, forward strand.
TATCTAAATAGGTATATAAAAATGTTGTTAGTGTAAGATGCTTAATTAGGGTTCTGATAACCTAATAAGAGCCACCGTTTTTATGCTCACCACGTAAAATCGTGTAAAATCTTATCTTGGTATATTTCATTGTGTTAGTTAATATTGCGAACTTTAATATTATACGGATGTCAGATAATGGAAATATATTTAAATCGTGGGATATTCGGCGTCCGTTTATAATTTGAATCAAATTCGATTACTGACGTCTGTATATCCGTTTTATAAACGTAGGTTGGTAAAGCCCACTGTGTTCGACTTGAGTTTATTTGAGATACTTAACTTATCAGCACTTAACTATCATACCTACCTTATTAAAATTGTTCCTAAATAATAATAATTTGAAATTAGAAGTAAGTAGATACCTTCAATTTAAGCGACTATTTCTTGTGACTGTGATTTATATCCCTAATTTTACACCAAAACGAAATGTCAAATACGCCTTATTACCAAAAAAATCTAAATGTTATTTTTCAATCGGCGCGGCGATTTAATTTGTGTTATATTTTATTTTTCGTTGTTTAAGAGGGTTTAAACTAAGCACTTGTGCGATTCACAGTTATTTAGACACATATTTACTTATACGTACGTTATAATGTCGTAAAAGTTTCACATAATCTGTAATTTGACGTCCAAGATGTCAAATGATTAATAGTTTGAATTTTTTACGATATTGCCACGTCCGTATACTCGTATTTATCTGAATACCTGTAAAACTTGCAAATGTTTACATATATGAACGTTTGAGGCTAAGCGTATGCTTTTGCGTAGATATGCGTATACTACGAGTATACGGATGTTACAATATCGTGAATTTTCATGATTTTAATTTCGTATATCTATATACGTATATAAAAATGTTGTAAGTTTATGATGCTTAATTAGGGTACTGCTAACTTAATGAGAGCCACCGTTTTTATGTTCACCACGTAAAATCGTGTAAATCTTACCTTGGTATATTTCATTGTGTTATTTAATATTGTAAACTTTAATATTATACGGATGTCAGGTAATTGAAATATATTTAAATCATGGGATTTTCAACGTCCGTTTATATCAAATTGGATTACTGACGTCCGTATATCCGTTTTATAAACGTAGGTTGATATAGCCCACTGTGTTCGACTTGAGTTTATTTAAGATAATTTTGTATTTTAAGTGACCTGATTATTATTTATCAGTAAATATCATATCTACCTCATTTAAAGTGTTCCTAAATAATAATGATTTTAAATCAGAAGTAAGTAGACAGGTACCTTTAATTTAAGTTACTATTTCTTGTGACTGTGATTTAAATCTAAATGTTATTTTTCAATCGGCGCGGCGATTTAATTTGGGTTAGATTTTATTTTTTGTTTATTGTTTAGCAGGGTTTAAACAAATCACTTGTGCGATTCATAGTTATTTACACATATATGTACTTATACGGACGTTATAATATCGTAAAAGTTTCACAATATCTGTCATTTGACGTCCAAGATGTCAAATGATTAATAGTTTGAAACTTTTACGATATTGCCACGTCCGTATACTCGTATTTATCTAAATACCTGTAAAACTTGCAAATTATTACATATATGGACGTTTGAGGCTAAGCGTATGCTTAGATATGCGTATGATTCTCTCCAATACTACGTTAGTACTATTTTTTATATGTGCCAATACTTCTCATAATTTAGAAATAAGTAAATAGGTACTTTACATTTAAGTAAGTATTTCTTGTGATATTATCGTAATAAATTGCATTGATCTCAATATTTGTTTTATTTTCATAACTTTAAACTTCACGCTTACGCTAGCATACCTGCACTATAACATAGAAATAATATTTATCCACCCACTTATTAAATATTAAAGAAAGAAGAGCGGCAACGTTGCACTGTTCATAGGAGTTGCGATAGATAGGAAAACGTAAATTAAATTATGTATATCACGGGAAGCCAGATAATTGATAGTGTTGGCTGGAGTCCTAATTGATTTCACTATGGTTGTTAATATACGTATATTTGTATATCAATATGTGTCAAAATTTCAGAAAAATAATATGCACACAGTATTTGACATTGCCTTAGCGACTAATATTCGCTGTAATAGTTCATATTTTTTAAGTGGAACTGGTGGACGTCATAATAATGCGATGTAAAAGGGCGACAAATAGATAGCGTGATGTAAATATATATATATATATATATATATATATATATATATATATATATATACATATATATATATATATATATCTTTATATATATATTTCTTGTGTGAGTGTGTATGTCACTGAAAAAAATGTAATCAAATTTTTTTATAATTAATTTTTTACTTAATATTTAATTTATAAATAGTTGCTGATTTTGGCATGTTTCACATGGGAGCCGATCGACTGCGTTACCATCGCAGTGTCAAATCTATTTTAATATATTTATTATAATTCTTACATGAATGATAAAACATTAAAAATAAAGATTTCGAGTCGACAACATAATTATATCCGCAAAATTCGGATTGTCGAGTATTTTGTTAAATTCTAATCGTCCTGACAGATAAATCGCAGTCGCCATATTGGCCACTCTAGCGAAACGTCACTGATACCGGATTACATTTCTAAGTAGTTTGTATGTGTAAATATTTTTTGCAGTTATATTTCTTATACAGTTAAAACGAAAATTATCTATACAAGTATCCGACCCAATGATCCAGCCAATAAAAGAGATTTGTGTTACCCCGAACATAGATGATATACTATAACTAGAGAACTCCGATTTTACGCGAGCGAAGCCGCGGGCAAAAGCTGGTAAACTTATATAATATATACCTACAGTTGCTAAAACATACATAATTATTATACCTCCAGAGGTAAGGATAGCAATCAATCAATGAACTATTCACCTGCTACAACTCATATGTACTCGTAGATCTCTCGCAAAATGAGGTGCAGACCTTATATCTAGACACCAGTAATTTTAAGCCAAAGCCTGGCCACAACCAACACGAAAATTTAACCTAGTACGCGAAATCGTACACATAAAATAAATACACAGGGCACAGCAATCTTGAAAATGCTAAAGTCGAAACGAAACGTCGGTAACCAACCTAATTTATTCCACTTTTCTCCCACTCGCTCTTCTGTCGACGTGGTTTCCTTTAATATTTAATATCCAACGGTGAAATCCTTTACAGAGTATCTACCTCAGTCCACGGACGCTTTGATAAAACCTCCCGTTTTCATTTCAATGGACCAAGAATCAACTTTAAATACAACTACTTATTAGTTATTTTTCGTGGATTTAATTCGAGGTTTGTAAGGGGAAGTTGTTTCACAATGCTTAGAAATGAAATGAAATGAAATGAAATGAAATTATTCTTTATTTCGTGTAAACTTTGTATAAAGTGCTTACGAAACGTCAATTTTAAATGTATCAGTTGTACAAGTTTATATTTTTATGTTGAATTAGAGCAGCTCAATCCCAAGCATTTTTGTCGTCTATATAATCGGAAATTTTATAATATGCTTTTAAACACAACTTAGTTTTAACAATTATCTTAAATTTATTTATTGTTAAATTTCTTATATTAAGAGGGAGCTTGTTATAAAAGCGTATACACTGCCCCATAAAACAGTTACTTATTTTGTGGAGGCAGGTGCTATGAACTACAAGATTATACTTATGTCTAGTATTTACAGTGTGAAGATCACTTTTTTTACTAAATTTGTCAATATTCTTGTGGACATATAAGAGATTATCGTATATATATTGCGATACAACAGTTAGAATGCCTATCTCACTGAACTTTCCTCTTAGAGAAACACGAGGACCAAGGTTGTAAATTCCCCTTATTGCTCTTTTCTGCAGAACGAATATTGTGTTAAGGTCTGCAGCATTCCCCCAGAGAAGAATCCCATAAGACATAATACTATGAAAGTAACTGAAATAAACCATTCTAGCTGTATCTATATCTGTAAGGCGTCTAATTGTCCTAACTGCATAAGCTGCAGAACTAAGTTTGCCCGAAAGTCTTTCTATATGCGGACCCCATTGGAGTTTGGTATCAAGCATAATACCTAGAAACATAGTTGTCCCGACGGGCTCAATTCTGGATTCCTTAAGTTGTACATTGGTTTCCATCTGTTTAACATTGGGCATTGAGAATTTTAATAGTTTGGTTTTCTTATCATTAAGTAATAAATTATTTACATTAAACCAACTAACTACTTTAGAGAGTGCATTGTTTACTTCGTCAAAATTTATCTGTTGTCGTCTAATATAAAAAATTAAGGAGGTGTCATCCGCGAACAACACAATCTCATGATTCTTTTTTACATTATAAGGTAGATCGTTAATATAAATCAAAAAAAGAAATGGTCCGAGAATTGACCCCTGCGGGACTCCCATTTTTAAGGCAGAACCTGGAGATGTCTTGTCATTGATCTGGACTTTCTGGATTCTGTTGCCCAAGTAGGAAACCAGGAGATCGAGAGCTTTGTTCCTAACGCCGTAATGATACAATTTCCTGACCAGAGTGTCATGATGTACACAATCAAACGCTTTTGACAAGTCGCAAAAAATACCTAATGCATCTTGCGACTTCTCCCAAGCTGCAAATATACTTTTGAGTAGCTCAACTCCTGCGTCAGTAGTCGAACGACCCCTCGTAAATCCGAACTGTTTCTCGTGGAGTAGATTATGTCTATTGAAATAACTAAGCAACTGACTAAGAATTAATTTTTCAAAAATTTTACTAAGTGTCGGCAATACAGAAATAGGTCGAAAATTAGAAGGGTCGGTTATGTCACCAGATTTAAATAAAGGTATAACTTTACTATATTTCATTAAGTCAGGAAATATTCCAGAAGCGACGCAACCGTTGAATACCGCTGCAAGATGTGGAGAAATTATGCTAATAATAGATGAAGTAGTCTTCACTGACAGTCCCCACAAATCCATTGTCTTTTTCATATTTAAAGTTTTAAATTGTTTAATAATATCGTCAGTAGTAACAACAGTGAATTCAAAGGCTGCATCACATTCTGGCACGCAGTCCCTAAGAAGCATTTCAGCAGACATAGAAGATGAGTTGAGCGACTCTGTTGTCACTATAGGTATATTAGCAAAGAAATTTTCAAATTCTGTCGCAACTTCCAGGTCCTCTGAAATACTCACATTATTGATTTTTAACAGGTAGTCGCGGCTGTGTGCTTTGGCTCTGCCAGTTTCATTGTTGATCACATTCCAGGTAGCCTTTATAGTGTTTTCTGATAGTTTTATTTTATTTCTCAAATAAATAGATTTTGCCGTGTTACAAGCTTGTCTAAATATTTTGGAATATTTTCTTACGTAATTAATAAAGGTCTGACTATTATTATAAGACTTTTCATTATACAGTTCATATAACCTAATTCGGCTTTTATGAATACCTTCAGTTGCCCAATCACTAAACATCAGACGGTCAGTTACATTTAATTTTTTGGATGTAAATACAGTCTGAAATTCGTCATTAATTAATTTAAATAAGGAGTTATATAACTGATCCGGATGGTCATGATGAGGCAACCAACGCATTTTTCGAGATAAATTGTTTTTAAAAGTTTTAAGTCGTTTCTCATTTATTGGTATATATTTAACAATTTTTGTCTGTTCTCTCGGGCATTCTCTTGGACAACAGATTAACTGCCCACTGTGATCTGACTGAAGCATATTAATCAAAGATTTGTGTTTTGGTTTTATACTAGTAAATATATTATCAATACAAGTACCACTTGTGGCAGTCACTCTAGTTGGTTCATAGAAATTATGACATAAATTGTATGACTTAAGTAAATTTAAAAAATTGATAGTTGAAGAGCATTTTTCTAATATGTTAATGTTAAAGTCTCCACAAATAGCAACCGTTTTACGGCAATTACAAACTTTGCTTAGAGCATCCTCCATAATAACTAAAAAACTTTCAAATGGTGCACATGGAGGTTTGTATACACTCATAACAATGAACTGCTCAAACTCAACACATGTAATCTCTACTACTCGCTCAACAGAGAGGCTCACAATGTCAGTCCTTTCTTTAAATTTTAGAAATTTACTTGCTATGATTAACGAGCCACCATGGATAAAATTTTCTCTACTGAACGAGCTTACAACCTGGTGGTTATTAAAATTGAATATGAACTGGTGGCTTCTTAGCCAATGTTCTGTAATGCATAAAATATCAATATTGTTACAGTTCATAAACAATTCCAATTCTAACTCCTTACCCATCAACCCTTGTATATTTTGATGTACCAGGTTGATACATTTTTTTAAATTATTGTTTGTATGTGTGGTTGATGGAACTATGTTTTTGTCACTTAAACTAGGTACAAAATTTGGTGTCTTATTAAATATATTGCCAGAGATTGACTCGATTGTCTCAGAAGTCAATTTAAAGAATTTGGAACGGATTCCAAGCTTATATTGCATGTCAAATTTGACTGCTCAATAAAAGCAGTGTGGTTAGCCAAAACCTTGGTTGAGTTATTAATATAATAAGCTAGCGATGATGTTATTTGTCTTTTATACAATTGTGATATATAATAATTATCATATGTCAAATAAAAATTTCTAATTAAAGCATTAGAGTCAATAATGTCAATCAAATTATTATAAAATGTCATAGTATGCAATTTTGAATTAATCTTAAATCTATAATCATTTTCAGCTTGTGGCAACAGGTTACTGTAAGGAAAAGCAAGTAACAGAATTTTTCTAACTTTTAAATTGAGTAATTGGTCAAAATATATCTGTATTACATTTATATTTGCATTTCCTCTTCTCCCAATAAATATAATAAATGTTGTTTCAGGACAGTATGTTTTAGATAAAATAGATTGCATTATTTGAGAATAAGTTGCTCCAGGCATACATATGTTAGTAATAGCTAAACCTGTCCTTTGCCGCAACAACTGGCTCATGTTTTTCCCTATCTCATCACTAAACATTAATAGTTTGTTGGTGTTTGTAATGTGGGGTGAGAAGGAAATACCAAGATTAGAATCAATGGTGCTGTTACCCGCTGCATCAGATGGTGATAACAAATCAGAGCAATAATTTAATGTAGTTGGCTGTGAATGACTCCGTGGCATCTGGTTATGTTCATTGCCATGATTATTATTGTTAAGAGATTGGAGCCTCTGCTCATTATACTTACACAAGTCCACTAAGTCATCCATTGCCAAGATATGCTCATTTATTTGTTTTTGTGATAAATTATATTTTTTTGTCATGTTCAACAAAGATTCTTGTAAACTGTCAATCTCCGTTTGCAAACAATGAATATCAGCATCATACTTTAATAGGTTAGAATCTACTTTAGCTAGACATACTGACATCTGTTCCTTTACATTAACATATTTTTTGCAATAATCTATATTAATACTTGATTTCTTGTACATTCTCAACAATTTTTCCTTTTTCCTGATAAATTTATTAATTTTAACATACTTCTTCAATTTATTACAGGCTTTCATGTTTCTAAATGACTGAATAGATGAATTAGATTCTGTTAAATCAATAGTCACTATGTTTCTACTGCTATCATCGGAGATGGCAGAAACCATGCATGGAGCGCTACCAACCAGCTCATCAAATAGCGATTGTGTTGTAACTGATTTCATAGACTGGTTTGCACTTTGTAAAAAGTTAATATGATTATTGGCCTCACTTAGGAGACCCTCCAATTCAGTGATGCGTTTGAAAGCTTTCTCAAATTCATCACTGCACCTGTCAAATTGCATTACAATGTTTTGTAATCTATCCCTTTCGTCTAAAGAAGTGACTAAATTAGAGTGCATTTCTGCCATCTCACTCCTAAGCTGAGAGTTTTTCCCTAAAATCTGTAGCATTTCCCTCTCATTGTCCTCATGTTCACTTTGTAGTGACTGACACAAATCCTTATATTTCTTTAGTTCAGTAAGGGTCACCTGTAATTTCTCATCTTCTTGGCGTGCCCTTCTGGTCATCATCTTGTTAAAAAGTAAATAAACAAAGCAAGAAAGGTCACTGAGGTTTGTGTAAGACACCTACAAAGTTGTTTGAGTAAATTGTGATATGCTAACTTGGTATGTTGCTTGTGTAAGGTGTACGAAAGTCAAATAAGAAGTAAACTCACCTCAAAATGGCTCAAATTTAGCTATTATCGTAAGAATAATACAAATTCTTTTAAATAAAATTGTACGTTAGTTTGACAGTTCACTTACTTGACTTTGCAAAACTTTTACAACTTGTTAAAACAACACTTATCACTGTTATTATACGACAATTATAATTATCACAGCTTATTACGTAAGGAATTAGCAAATTAGGCACATTATTATTAATTATATAGATTTAAAACTAATAAATTATTGGGAGAAATACAGTTTTACGTTAAACCGCCAGTGTTGCCAGAAGCCAAAAAATTAGTTAAATATAAGCTGAACATTGTAAAATGAAAGTGGTTGTGTGCGAATAAAAGTTGTGTATTTTATATGGCTGATTTTCCAACAGAAATATTACGTAATTGAAAGAGGAACAAAATTGTATATTTAACTACATTTTGGTGGAATTCATTCGGATTATATTTCTGGTGAAATGTGTTGTTATTCATAGAGTTTTAACATAATTAGCAACATCAGAATAATATAATAATAATCTCTAATCTATTTAACTATATCTATCTTCACGGTTTGTAGCCGGTACTAGTGAGTGAACGAGAAGCCTTATAGTCCAAATTTAGTATAGTCATAACACAACAAAACCTCTTGTATTATTTAGAACTGCACCAACTGAACTGAGGAATAACACGTGCAGTACCGCGTCATTTCCATCTAATGTCAAGAACATGACTATGTTTTAAACTACGGTAGCACGATTCGGCTCCCAACATCGCGGTTCAACCACAGATGTATGTATATCATTATATATATACTTTCGATACATACCTGTACTGTAGCTTCCATTTATTCTATATCATATACGTGGAAGTTTGGTATGCATATTTAGTACTCTGCCGCGCAAATACTCCTGAACAGATTGTGATTAAACTTTGAACTGAACCATCAACTTTTTAGTAATATCTTAATATATAAAATCCTTGCGTTACTGACTGACTGACAGACACGCTACAGCCGAAACTATTGGGCGCAGGAAGCTGAAATTTGGCATGTATGTTCCTTGGGGACCGTAGGGGTGCACTAAGAAGGGATTTCCCGAAATCCCCACGGGATCGGCCAAAACGGGTAAATTAAAAAAAATGCAGGCGTAGCTGCTGGCGTCCTCTAGTAGCTTATATATCAGAATAGGGTATTTGACTAAAAAAATCTTATTAGTCCGTCAGTTAGATTATCGAAAAATATTGGACACGTATATTTTCTTTAGTCACGTAAACAAAAAATGAAGACTACAAACTTCGCTGAAAACTCGTGTGACGTCACTTGCCAGTACACTTTTTACTGACAAGTGACGTTACAAGCCCCCACTCTTAGACTTTTCTCCATCTTTGATGCGTTTTATCTTCGTAATGTTTTACTGATTTGATAAAACAAAAAATACGTATCCAATATTTTTCGATAATCTAACTGACGGACTAATTCAATTTTTTTAGTCAAATACCCTATTGCATGGGCTAACTTAAGTCTCGATATACAAAAACCTCGCAATCAGAAACTAGTCGATGATAAAAACCTAACTATATGACCATTTTCGACAAAGACAAAGAATGTCCCAATAAAAAAATTATCATCATTGTCTCGACCAACACTAAAAGATTTATCGACCACCATTACTAACAACCAATTGAATCGATTGCCATGATTTGTCAGTAAAGATACGATCCCTCAAATATGAGGGATATATATTTTTTATATCGGTCATCGTGTCCTGGACAATTTATGACTATGTCTGTCCCGGGGGAGCTAATCAAAATCCATGCGACCAACGACCCTTGCAAAAGCGAGCGACGCAACAAAATATACTATTGTTTCGGTTATTCGGTTTGCAGAAGAGAAATAATTATTTCTCGTTTTCTCTAATATTTACATTTGATTTTTGATTGACAGCCGGGACCGATGGCTCAAGGTTCCATCCGAGGCACGAGGCAAGCGATACGTAATAATTGACAATATCCTAAATGTGATTAAGGAATGTTTTAACACGTAATTAAAATAGGGAGAGTACAAAAATTGGCCATCCAGACAGAAAGCTGATACTTCGACACATTTATTCCTGTATATTCTTGTTTGGAACACAATTTTTTTATGGGAACCAGTGCATTTCTGTTGCGAAATAAAATTCTTATTTTAGCTTACCACTCTCAAACGCGTTCAGATTAGAAGTGTTATTCACGCCATAAAAAAACCGTTCCGATAGAAAAACTCTTTTCAATATAGTACGATACATAATGTATTGTGGAACAAAGTATATGGTTTCAGATTAGCGTTTTATACGCGTGTATAAGCTCGTTTTTGGAAGCGCGTGTAGACGCGTATAGGCGCGCCTTTTGGCACGCACGCAACTTGTACGAGCGTTGACGCGCTTCTAAGCTCGCATAAAGGCAAGCCGTCAGAATCCATGTTGACAGTGACAAGATGTCACTACAGTTACGAGCGAACACGCCGAAATATGCCCGTTTACGCGAGTCCGGTTTTTTGAAGCGCGTAATGTAGCGCGCGTGTAAGCGCGTATGCTGAAACGACCCTATATGCGCAGAAAAATACGCTAATCTGAAACCGCCCTTAATCGGTTCGGTATGCATTGAGTACGCAACTCGACTAATCCATTTGATATTCCGATTTAAATTGCAAACGCGTCACTATTTTGATACTGACGTTCGATATTTGAATTTCAGAATCGTTGTCTTATTATATAGTCTAAGGTATTATTAGAATATTAAAGGTTCATTGAAGACCTGCATATTTATTTTAATAAGCAACTTTTTACTATCTTTTTAATAAAAACCACAACGAAAAAGAAGAAAATTTCAAGGTATGATAATACCTATGAGTTGGCAAAGCCACGACATAGAATATTATGTCTTTCCAAGCCTAAGGCTGCGTTTCCACCAGAGATGTGCGAGGATACGTAGCGAGGGATGAGTTTGTAAAGAACCAATAAAAACTTTTAATTTACCTCGCCTCGGTCAGCACAGCTCTGGTGGAAACGGCTCAGCGGAGCTAGATTTTTGCGCATACAAAACAAGCGAGAGATGTATGCGAGGGATGTGTGCGAGGGATGTGTGCGAGGAATGTGTTGCGAGGGATGGGTTGCGAGGTTTGCGACATACTGTACTAGCCAGTCCATAGACGGAGTTTGTTGGAAGTAGAAGTGCGCAAAATACATAGATATGGATAATTGGAAAAAGAAGATACTTTTATATTTAACCATTTACGATGAAGAAATGGAAGCCGAAGATACAGAGTTAATTAGTTCTATAATTTTGAGCAATAGAAGAACACACAGGTTTTGGAGACGTAACCATATTAAATATCATCAATTGCATGGAGAATTCTTTACCTTTTTTAATACGGCTGATGATGAAATATTCGAAAATTCTTATTGAGTACCTAGAAATAACTTTTATGAGTTACACAATTTGATTGAAAACATTATAAAGAAGGAAGACACTCCCGACAGAGAATGCATCAGCACCAAGAAAAAATTGGCAGTGTGTTTAAAGTAAGTAAAATAGTTTGAATAAATTTTGTCTTTATTAAACGTATTAATTGAAAAGTACAACAATCTGCAAAATGAGTTGACAACACATTCCTCTTCTTCATGGTCAATTAGGCTCTGTTCCTACTTTGTTTGAAGTTTTTGGCGTTTGTAGGTCTGAATGTTGAGTCTCCAGAGGTGCTGGTTGTTAACGTTAACATTTAACATTCTGTATACCTAACAATTGCATAAAATAATAATGTTTAGTACTACCTAAACTTTTCGTAAGCAAGTCTGCTGGAACCTCAGCTGATTCCAAATATTTAAGATCAACAATGTTATTATCAACACATTCTTTACAGAAATGATACCGTAGATCAATATACTTGGTTCTTTTACTATAATTATAATTTGAAGACAGCTTGAGATTACCACCCTGGTTATCATTATACAAAATTACAGTACATTACTCATCAACTATTTCCTTTAACAAATTAGTTAAATATACTACCAGCTAACATAAAACATAAACGAGTCAAGAAAGACCTTCGGTCTACAACATTGCTACCCCAATGTGCATCAACAAAGCCTTCTAATTTAGAATTACCACTTCTACTAGAGACCAAAATGTTTAGTTTTCTTAAGGTACTTTAATATACGTTTAGCATAAGCCCAAGTTTCATGATTATGGCAATTATTAAATTGACTAAGAAAGCCGACTGCAAATGCAATGTCAGGTCTGGTCAATACTGCTAAATACATAAGTCCACCTATGAGTTGCTCATAAGGTTTTTGGCTTTCACTGGTTTTATCTGTTATATTAATATTCGACTTAGATTTATATTACTCTTATAATCACAAACCTAATTTTTATTCACATAAAATATTTTTTCTGGGCCCATAACCTAAAATGAAACTGCAACGCGTTTGGTACATCAAACAAGTGAACGAATTTATTTTATTCTATTCTTAAATCTCAATTTCAAATACACATTTAGTACCTTATTTTGATATTAAAAACCTACACGTACGACTACAAGCGCTATTGACAGCAAAGTGAGTCACTCCGCTCCCACTACACCGCACCCCCGTCGATATATTATTACACAGCTTCCCAACGCATCTTCGCACCACACATCATTCACAGCTCCGCTACACATCCTAGTACGACACATTTTCCTCTCACAGCTTTGGTGGAAACCTCCACACATTTTCACAGCACAGCTAGACATCCCCGCACGACACATTTCTCTCGCACATCTCTGGTGGAAACGCAGCCTCAGTCTTGTTCCATAGTAGACATTTCTTTATATTTAAAATATACTATATTTTTCTATTTAAAGCTCACAAACTAATTGCTTAGCGATAGTTTGTTTCCTCAAATTGTGCTATTACCGTGCATCATTTGAGTAACTGCCAATTACAACACCTTGCGAAAGACGATATAGACTAGCGATTATCGAATACAATTTAATATATGCGACAGCTCAATTAGCGATGTGCCTAGTATTAGTAATGTAGTAAAGTTGTTGCCTAGTAGAGACAGTTCTAAGCGATAAGGCCGCCCTATGTACTTGACTCATATTGTAAAATCTCCAAATTTATATTTCTGGTGTACAACAAAGTATAAATAAATAAAGATATCGAATTAATTCTGGAAGGACTATCACAATTATCGGTTTTAGATTTTCGCCTTCGGTATTGTTTGAGACAAAATACAAAATACTATTTCCAATACTTTGGTAATACCACAGATAATAGAACTATACGTAGTACTGAACACACGATATAACATTGATTGGCAAGCTGAAGCGCCAACGATTATGGATTTCAATATAGCCGATATCCTGGCATGTGCCCTTTGTAACAAGCAATAAAAATTACATTACAATACAACGCAGTGTCGTATATTGATAAGTTAATTGTCAACCATAAAAGTTAACAATAATCTAGTCACCGATACATTGAATTATAATAGACGTGGTACTACATTGAATAATATTCATGCATGTCTAATACAATGTCATTCTTTACACTGTAATTAGGTCTCAGAAAAGACTTTTGCGTAATATTACATACTAGTTATCGTACGCGGCTTGTCGCACGTGAGACTGTTTTTAACTCTTATAGGCTAGTGCTCCCATGCACCTCCAAAAAAGCATAATTATGATCATGCAAAATTTAAGCTTCTTGCGCCTGGTAGTATCGGGTACGCGTTGTCTGTTATATCGGTAACGCAAGAGTTTTACTTAATATTGATTGACTGATGGTCACGCTCTGTTGCTTCCTTTTAAAAGGACTAAGTAGTAACCTAATTTTTAAAGTGGGAAATTCTCATGGATTGTGTCCTGTGCTTTAAATTTATGCAAACTTAATGCATACGCTTTGTTAGATACAAGTTGTAATCCCATATCCTAAGCCGCGTTCCTCATTCAGCATGTTCGCGATAAAGTCAAAAATATTGAACTGATTTTTATGCTATTTTCACCCATAGACGATATTATTCATTAGGATTGTTTAGGTGTATATATGTCATGCGGATGGCGAAGCCGCCAGTGGAGCTTCCACTGCCGGCTTCGCCATTGGCATGACAATATAATAAAAAAGTAAATACATTCTTGCCCAACGATGTTACAAGTAAAAAGAAGTAGATACGTTATAGGCGTACCAAAAGTAGGACGCTAAACATAAGCCAGTTGGCAAGTTTGACATATGTGTGTGTGACGTCGCGAGTCGGCGTCATAGTGAAACTGACACATCTTGTCAACCGAAATTAAAATAAAATATGGAGTTATCGATGTGTGCGTTAGTGTACTGTTTCTATGGATTGATTACTACGTAGGTAACGTATCTACGACTTTTCTAATATCATTGTTCTTGCCCATTTCACTTTTCAAATCACGCAACCACCAACCACGTTGGCAACGTGATTTCTTATAAACCTGGCTCAGAGACGAATATGACTCGTAAAAGCGCTTTTTTGACTCGCCGTCATATTCACATAAGTATGTTTCTTTAATCTTTCTCCCCACAAAAAAGTAGGTACCTCTCGTTTGCTATGTAATTTCCCTTTCGTAGACCTTTGTTTCGTTTTTTATGATGTTTCTATGTGTGCGTTATTCTTTTACTTTACATGCACAGGGCGCTTGTGCACTACAAGGAATTTTACTGTCCGGCAGACCGATTTCTTATGGTCCATTATGGCATGAAAAAAACGAATGATTGGCTTGTGCACTTGTCCGTCTTTTCTCGGATCGGCAAGGCGCAGTTAAGGCTCTCCTTGAAACTACACGCCACGCACGCGTAATTACGCTAGGAATGATGAGTTTCTTGGAACGTCGGTAGTTGCTTGCTTTATTACTTTACGTACGAAGACGTAGAAGACAAAAATAATTTTGGGTTCATCCCCTCATAAGTGAAAGATACCTGACAGGGTAATTTTACATAAACCACAATAAATTGAGGCAACTACTATCGGATGTCTACAACTACTTATGATTTTTTGCCCGCCCCTCGCTCATGAATAATACTGATCGCGGATGCAGTGCACAAGCGTATACACGTTTTACATTGCTGTCATCTCGGACCGGGAAAAAACGGCTCGGAATGGGGAAAACTAAAATATCGGACGGTAAAATTACGTATAGTGCACAAACCATACCCCTAAATGTATGGCCCGCCATCAGTGGCGGCTCGTTCAAAGGAGCGCTGGAGCAGTGAACTCCCAAAATTATAAAATATATGTATATAAACTTTTTCTATAAACATGCTCAATATTTATATACACACCTAGTCTCTTTTCTATAATGCATATCTACAAATAAGTATTTGACTACAAAACTGTTTATCATAATTTTGTCAACACTCTTGAAACATACATATGTATTTTTGTTGAGTGGAGCGCTCATAACAGCGCTCTTCGTTGACGAAAACTTAGTACAACGCTTAATACTGAAATGTAATGAGTGCGAAACAGAGAGCGTTCTATGCGCTGGGCGCGTGAGACAAAAGATTTGTATGAGAAATAAGGCAAATACGGAGCGCCGCTCCTGGCTAGCTTGACGAGGTGCGCATGCGCGAATATATTACCCGACTAAATGATATGACCATTTGTCACGAAGAAAAATTAAAACGTATGCGCCGTTTTTTTTTAATAGTGTTTTGCCGGTATCATTTGAATGTAAACAAAAGCAAAACATTTCTCTGCAAGTGCGTTGGTAATTAGAAAAGAATTGGTGTTTAAAATATTGTTAATTGTATGTGATTGTGTGTATGTATATGTTTAAGAAAGACAGTTAAATTGTGTAACTAATATAGAATATAACAGCGTAAACTTTATAAACGGATGGATGAAAGAAGAAATACGAAACGAGTGTATTGTGGGAGAATGAATGGAAATGTCGGTAGGGGACGCCCTAGGCAGACGTACGCCGATCAGATAGGTGACGTACTAAAAATGGGCCAAATTAAAAGTACCCATAACCGACGCGCATCCATGATGAGGTTAATGAATGTCGAGGAAGCGAAAGAGGTATGTTTGAACCGAAGCATGTGGCGTTCCATAGTCTCTGCCTACCGCAATGGGAGACAGGCATGACGATATAGATAGATAGTTAGAACTTTATAAAAAACTGTGAAAAAACTTTAAAAAAAGACCAATATGATAAAACGCTTTGGTTATGTGGTTGCGAAAATGCGAAGGAAGTAAGAAGCCGTTTTTTTTTTCCGTGTAGGTATTTTGTTTAGTGGCGCTGGAGTTGATACTGCGTGGACGGTTCAGGTTGGTATCTATGATTTAGCACATCTTACTGTTAATTGTAAAAGCATTCACAAAATAAATTGTAAGCAGTTTCATCTTCTTTTTTAGTGAACACCCAATATAATCTTTCACGAGCCGCCTCTGCCCGCCATATCGGACCGTTAAAAATCGGACTGCCGGACAGTAAAATTCCGTGTAGTGCACAAGCGCCCACACACTCGCATATTCCAGACAGAGATAGTAAAGTTTGTATGAGCTGTGTTAGCTTTGATGTGACACAATAGCCTCAGATTAAACAGCCTTGGTCTGTAGATCTAGTGACTGACCTGATGATGATGAAGAAGGGACATCTTTATGACCCGTTTTGCCAGTGTCACCGAACTAACAAGCGAACTAGATGAGTAAATCAACCATAGTTCATTTTAATCTTATCCTGAACATGGTTTGTTTTATTTTCTCTCCTTTTCGTATGAGTGTAAGTAAGCACCAGAGGCGTCGGAGTTTTCAGAAAGCTCAAAAAGACACCCACAATTTTTGCTTATATCATTCCTGTCTATCTCAAGGTTGCCTGGAAGAGATCGTCCTAGGCGATAAGGCCGCCGATTGTACATTATCGTAGTTTTAAGTTACCTTACAAAATGTATGTATATCTATGTTGGTGTGCAATAAAGCGTATATCTATCTATCGATCTTTATTTTTATTTTTATTTATAAACTTACGCCTGTATCCCCGACGGGGTAGGCAGAGGTGTAATATTACACCCACATTTCGCCACGAATTTTTAGGTCCCACGTATTAGGGATGAGCCTATTGCCGTACCGGGCGCATTACCAGACTCCGTGCTGCTACTGAAAATTTTCTAACGGAAAAACCCAATAGCACTCTGCAAGACCCGGGAAACGAACGATAGACTTCCCAATCCTACGAGCACATCTGTCTATCTCTATCGATCTATAGCGTAGGTATTTCCGCTTTTGTATGGGAGTGATGTATCTGTTACGTAGTAACTATTTAGTAATCTGTGGTCAGGGCTTTAGGCGCGTACGAAGCGTAGGTCTGTATCACAGTATAACACAGTAGTATGACGATAGTACGTGCCCTAGGTTAAGGGCATAGTATAGGGTTCGTATAAGTGCTGGTCTGTATCACAGAATACCACAGAACACACGCTATGTAGAACTTAGTTTTAGGATAGGTAATGAGGGTTAGGATAACTAGGACAGGATATTTTAGGTGATAGGGTAAGACGCTAGGTTAGTATAAATACGTTAAATAAGTCCCCTAGCATTATGCATTTCATGTACAGTTGGGTTAATAGCGTAGGGCTGCTAACCCGCTGTACAGACGAAGAAAGTAAAAATAAAACATTTTTAAGCACTCCATTCGTCTAGCTAATTGACTTACTCACACACATACACACACATTGTATTCTATAGCGTGGGTGCTACGACAAAATATTTACGCTATCCGATAATTAATAGGTAAACAAACGAAACCGCCTTTTGTACACCTACCGCCCCCTAGGGGGAGAAGTTAACAGGTGTTGTGAACAATATACAATACAATATGGTGTGTATACTTTCATTATTTAAGTCAGTTCCCAATGCGCTATATAAGCGAGTTGACTTTTATGAAACGGGGAACAACTTACTCTTGAAGTGGTCTTTGTAGGTAAGCTATTACGATTGTTACACAATTGGACAAATATTTGATTTTTTTTTATTCAACTGTTTAAAAATAACATTTATTTACCAACAGTTTTGTGAAACACGGTAACTATACCGTGACAAAATGTGGGGCAATGCTATCTTGAGACAAAACTGTAGTAGAAAATAGCAGTGTTTAGGAGGGCACGTATGTACGCATGAGCATGGTTCTTATCTCAGGACAAGCATTGCTATACTATGCCATGGGTGGTCTGAAAACTAAGACATCAAAGTTGTCCACACACTCCCACGTAAAAGAAAAAGAAAGAGGTAAACAATATATCCGTAAGGTTTTACGATTTTCTGTGTTGAATATTTTTTTATTTGTAGTATTTTTAATTTGAAGTAACTCTAATTAAATTTATTATACCACGTTTGAGGTCAAATACGACCTCTATAGTTTTCAGATAAAACTCTTAATAGCTGAAATCTAATAAAGTATTTCCTGTCTTCCCAGCAATGGATATCTATAGGATGTTTATATACCATCTTCCTACCACAGACAGCCAAAATTAATGACCAGAGACAACGGAACACAACCAAACCCATTGTTACTCACCCTTGGACAAAAGCACAAAAGACGGACAAAATTCCTAATAAGAAACCGAATCAATCGAATGAATGAATAAATGATTCTTATTTATTCACTCGCTTTACGTTGGCGCGTCTATTATTTCAGACGAAATTAGCCCCAAACCGAAGAAGGCTGAAACCAGAAAAGATGAGCGAGAGCTGAGCGGTGTGCGAGGAAAACATTCGTCACCAAAGAACATTACGTAAAGCTCATCGCAAAGATGAGAGAGATGATGATGATGACTAGCTATTCGGACATGAAAAAAATCATTACAGTCAGTCGAGTCTCTCTGTGACCACAGCCGTTGCAAGACGGTCGAAAGGTCCGGAAAACATAGGCATTTTTAACTTAAGTTATTAAATTAGAGACCTGTTAAATAATTTTATATGATTATGACAGTCGTTTAGTAACGACAGTTCGCTGTAATATCGTGACACTGATATTAACTATAGAATAACGCTATCTGTATATATCTGAGAAGACTGTTTATAAAAATAAAACGAATATTCTGTCAAGTCTGGTAAGCCATTATTGGTGGAATTTTCCTCACACATCATTTCTGCCTCGTCCAGCTCTTGTGAAGCTACAGCCTTTTAGGTGGTCAACCCACCCCACGCTGTGAAACGTCCAAATAGTTCGGTAAAAGCTGACGGCTTGTTTGTTTGTCATTTTTAAGGTAGATATGTATCTAAATAAAAAATATGTATGTCAAACCTTTGTCTAGTACCCATAGCACAAGCTCTGCTTAGTTTGGGACTAGATGGTGATGCATGTAATATATGTATTGTGTATTTACTTATTTAAACAGGGCCGGATATAAGGGGGGGCAGGCGGGGCAATGGCCCCGGGGCCCCCACAAGAGAGGGGCCCCCACAAGAGATAAAATATATTCAAACTCGAGGGTAAAAAAAAGCTGCATAGTATACGAGGGGAGTTCAATGTGTTCTCGGTATCGAGGTGATATACTAATGATAAGGGTAATTTAATTATCTCATTAGTTAATGACACTCTTTGAGGGTATAAATACAAAATTTCATTTAATTGCCACCATTAGTATTCAAGATATCATTGCGAAAAGACAACTATGATGACTGATTCGACAATGATGAAAAAAATCGAGCATCGTGCAGTGATAAAATTCCTCACAAAACAAGGAAAACCTCAAAAAATTATCCATGAAGAAATGGTGGCTGTTTACCAAGATTCTGCGCCTTCATTATCTACAATTCAGAAGTGGTCAAGTGAATTCAAACGGGGTAGAGAGAGCATTGAAGACGACCCCCGCGCTGGTGGGCCAATTTGTGCCGCTACTGAAGAAAACGTCAAATTAGTCGAAAAACTTGTACTTGAAGATGCCCGTGTAAGAGTGAAAACATTAGCAGAAATGACTAAGCTATCCGTGGGTACCATTCGCACAATCCTTCATGAGCGCCTGAATTTGTCAAAGGTCAGTGCAAGATGGGTGCCGCAAATGCTCACCGCGCTACAGAAACAAGTGCGAGTTGACTGTTGTAAGGAGTTTTTGGACCTCTGTGGTGAAAATCCGCAAAGTATTTTCGATCGGATTGTTACTGGTGATGAAACGTGGGTTCATCACTATGACCCTGAGAGCAAGCAAGAGTCTATGCAGTGGCACAAAAAAGGATCAGACAAGCCGAAGAAGTTCAAAGTCACTCCGTCCGCAGGATAGATCATGGCTACGGTGTTTTGGGATTCTAAGGGAATCTTGCTAATCGAGTACACAAAAAAAAGGTCAAAGTATTACTGATGCATCATACGCACCCTGCGTAATTTAAAGGAGGCAATTTAAGAAAAAAGACGTGGAAAATTAACCGCAGGTGTGTTGCTGCTTCACGACAACGCGCCGGTTCACAAGGCGCACCTTGCCCAGGCTGCTGTGTGGGAGTACGGATTTGAAGAAATCAATCATCCACCCTACAGTCCGGACCTGGCCCCTAGTGATTATTATATATTCCCTAATCTTAAAAAAGACCTTCGTGGAAAGCATTTTTCGGACGATGAAGAGTTGAAGGGAGCAATAAAAGAAAAATTTTCGGGCCATGAAGAAAAATATTTTTCAGAGGGACTTGAAAAGTTACTTTCACGAACAAATAAATGTATTGAGATGTTAGGGGAGTATATTGAAAAATAAAATTTATTCAGAATTTTCCGCCTTTTCCTTCATACCTATACCGAGAATACATTGAACTCCCCTCGTAAAACAAAGTCGTCTTCTGTCTGTCCCTATGTATGCTTAATTCTTTAAAACTACGAATAATAAAATTAAAATGACCAATACCTTAAAACTGCAATATTGTGAGAAATCTCACTCATTCAGTCTTCCAAAATCAGTCGCGAGAAAATACAAATTTAGTTCCGCAATGGTCAGAGAATATGTTTAATTGACGCAATCAATTAAGGATACCATATTTTGGCCTTGTTTTTTGACTCTAACTATTTTGGCCTCTGACTAAACTAAAAACGGAGCTAAGCGGTGGCTTCAGTTTCTAGAAGCATTCAATGGAGCGCCTATACGAGCATGAAATAACTCCCCGTTGCACTCATTCTCTAAACTCATCCAAAGTCATAGGTTAGATTGATCAAGTGCTGGCGAAACAAGAGGCACAACAAATTGAGTATTGACTAAAAGAATATAATCTTACTGAGGAGACGAGGAAATCATTGGATCACCGTGAATCGGCAAATTTCTGGGTATTTTAAAAATTTCTAGTTGACTATGGTGCAATCTTGGCAACTCATTTAACCCGTTTAAATGAGTTGCCAAAAGAAGCCTTCACATCGATTTCTCTTCCTCCATAGTTTGTGAAGAACTGTTCATTCCATGGGTGATCAAGAGATCACGCATTTGCCGTCATATTGGGGAAGCCACATTAAAAGCATTACTACAATTTTTAGGTGAGCCATATTTGCGGCATAATCGTCTGATTAACGGCGACAGTCAAGGTTACCATCATTGATTGTCGCTGTTAATCGGACAATTATGCCGCAAATATGAGTGGAAATACAAAGGAATGTATCGGTTTCTCATTCAACTTACATCATACAATATTATTTAGCGGGTCTTAGTCGCGATAATATACCTATTTAAAGGCGAAGTCCCTCTGCGACCACAACCGTTGCAAGCCGGCAAAAACGTAGGAGAATAACAGAAGTATTTATGCCTTTAAATAAGTAAAGTATCGCAACTAAGACCAGCTAAATAATATTGTATGATGTATACAAGTCGCGAAAGTTTAAAATCACTCAACTTAGTTCGAAATCTGCTAACTCTTGTGTTTCCGCAGAACATTTTTTTCTTTGAATAGAGATTTTTGCTGGACATGTAAAGCTGCAGCTACCAAGTTCATTGTCGTTTAAGTTGAACAACCTTTTTCCAGCATTTTTACTCATAAGGAGCAGAAAGATATCGTAGGAAATTTCTAAAGAAAAGATCAGTGGTTTCGGAACGGCTCTTTTTTCCATCTGTTGGACGACATCTTAGAGAGATCTACGCTACAAACATGTATTCGCAGGATCCGAAAATGCTTCTTGAACCTGCTGTGCGTGCATTGGAGCCGTTGAAATAATTCGTCGAGTCAGTCATTCGTCATATGATGATTTTGTTAAATACGAAGAAGCAGCTAAACAAATAGGTACCAATTACTGACGAACAAATTCACTGACGCAACAGAAACACAAGTGTTAAGTTAAATCCCCTCGATGACACGTAAGCTCACTCAAGACGTAAAGCTGTCACCAAGTGAGAAATTTAAAGTGTCCGGTTTTGTCCCAATTATTGATCAACTTTGTGTTTCTCCCACTGAAAGATGGCAGGCTTAAGAAGCAGTTAGATGGAGATCCGGATTTCTCAATGAATTAGAAGAGATGGACGCTTTAAATTTATATGCTGCTGCAAAATAAATAATTCGTAAATTGCATGGCAATGAGATGGTTCAATTTGTATCCCTGATAGCCTTGTATAAAAAGACCTTGAAAAAGATTAATTTAAGAACCCATCTTTGCATCATCTGTGTCTGGACATGTCAGAAAGCTTTCGACGTGTACCACGGCTGAAGATGGTGAGCTCTAAGGTCCAAAGGAGTACCAGAAGCGTATATCCGAGACAGACATCATACGAGACGTGTAATCCAATGGCGATTCTGTTAACGCAAAAAAATGTTCAGCGGAATCGAACGTTTCGTCAAAAAAAGTTCGTAAAGTACCGATCATTACCGCTGTAATTTAGTTTTTGATAAAAAAATAAAAACATTTATCAATTTAAATAAATTTCACTTGGCGAAAGTAAACTTTTAAAATAGTTCTCAGATAAATAGTTACTTTTTTATAATAATTTGGGGCCCCCACACCTACGTTGCCCCGGGGCCTCCAGGCCTCTAAATCCGGCCCTGTATTTAAATAAATTGATTTGATTTGATTTGATTGATTTTTGGTGATCCCTAGGCTTTATTCCTATTGGCATTTCGCTTTTGAAAACGCTGATTAAATAAACATATATTGCGGAACAGGGCGGCTGTTTGAATTATTTTCACATTTTTATATTTAACCTCTTGCCTTGAACTTTATTGTAGCCGGTGTTCAAGCATATGACCACTATGAGAGTTAGCAACTATCGCAGCTTATAGAAGCCTGGAATTCTATGAGTATTCACTTGCAAATTGCTATCACACTGATTAGCTGACTAAAGGAAATTAAAAGTAAGGAGAAATTAAAATTTAATATTCTCTATGTCTGCGTAGCTAGAGTAGAATAATATACTCTAAAACAAAGCTTCTGTCGATATAATCATTATTGATTTTGTCTTAATAAATACACATACGTAAACACGTAAAAATAATAGCATTTTAAACATTATCTTACAATTTGCTTTGTTTATCTGTATATACAACGTGTAACGGAAATAACGCACATCCTCAGACACCCCAATTAGAATACCTTGTTAAAATCATAATGCATGCATTAAAATATTTGTTTTATTTGTGTAAATATTGTTTTTTGAAGTAAGTTTAAACTCGATTAAAAGTGAAAAGCGTGGTCACTATAAATCTGCGCACGCACACAAACGAACGAACACGAAACGGTTGCTATGGCATACAAACGACAGCGATCTGATAGGAATGAAATACGAGTACGATACGATGTAAACAAAATGTTTTAAATTCAGTCTACATACCACAATCTGATAGAGTGGGGTTTACAAAAATGATGTTTGAATAATTTGTCAGCTACGGTTCATATTTTCAAAGATATGACTATTTCTTTCCATCACACTTTTAGGCTTTGCAGTGGACAGTCGACTTTGTATTAATTATTTGTTGTTTGCTAATAACATGCACGATCTATTGTTTCATAACATCGTAAATGACTATTGTGACTATCGTAACTTAATCATATTTAGTTAGCATTATTGATAGATAAAGTTATAGAATATCAATGAGAGAAAAAAGCAAGAATGGCGTGTTTAAAGTTGTGAATTAATAGTTACATTAATAGAATAATCAAATAACTTACAGGATAAAATCAAATTCTTTTGGTCAACTTAACACTTCACTGTTTCCTCACACATCACATCTTTTCACTGTTTCAAAAGCAGCTAATATCTTAATTAACTCCTCGGCACTTGTTGTCTCCTCACAATAAACTAGTGATTTAATATTCCCTACAGTAAAAAAGTCCGCGGGCGACAAGTTAACATCAACATGATGCAGAACGTTCCACATCGGCGCCGTTATGTTGATAATTACACATTTTGTAAATAAACAAGTGATTTAAAAAAAAAAAATCGCAACTCTCGCTGACAGATTCCCGATGGATGACTGACTAGATACTTGTCATAACTTAGCTAAGTGCATCGCCAGCGCTTGTCATTGGCCAGTACTGCCGTACCTATTGGTCCAACAACACGAAATTCATCAGAAATGACATAAAACCAACAACATATTCCCAATTCTAAGCCCTCTCAGTGCATAAACTTTTCCCCTCCAAATTCCCTGAACAACAGTTGTTCAAGCCCAATGTCAGATTGTCAGTTCTGCTAACATGTGGCATGCATTATTCACGAATGCACGTATTTGATTTAACAATCACTGTGTAACGTAGATTTATGGATGCATAAACCAGTCATGTTATTGTTGTCTTATGATGGTTGCTGACGATTTATCGGGGTTTAATTTGGTTTGGGCGTTTTGGTTAAATAATGGTGTAGGTTAGGTTACGTAGTGGTTGGTGATACATATTGTTACGAGCTGGGGTTCGGTGATAAATTATATACACTTGATTTTCACTTCACTAATAATGCGAGCAACCGGATCCCAGCATAGTTTTAACGCCCACAGAATTTAAATCTGCTTTCGAAATTTTAAACAATGATAACTGTTAACCATAAACAATTGTTGTATTTTCTATAACAATGGAACAAAGCCTTTAACGATTTTAATACTATGGCGGAAAAAGCAGACCACAGAATAATAAAATACTACTATCAGCAATAGGTCTCCTGGTGCTTCGAGATTTTTAATCTTTGTATTTCTTTATGCTGTGGTCTTGACTGTCTTTGACGTAGGCTATAAAGGGGGGTTTTCGCCTGTGCGTTGTCTATTAGTCAGTCATTAACGCAAAAAAAAATTATACAACATGTAACATATTAAACGCACTTCCTGAAAGTAGTTTCTTCAGAATCGGCTACTGAATCTATTTCTGTCATTTTTATTATTGATTTTTTTTGTTCTAAAATAATAATTATAACGTAAATTATAGTCACTCATTTGTTTGAAAAGTTGATATATACGAAAATAAACCTTAAGTCAAAGCAGAACGCCTTCTTTAAAAAATGCATTTGTTTAATGGTTCCACTTTGGGTCACACGAACGCAAACATTTATACAACACAATAGCGGCAAAAGACAATAACACACAATTTACCACCAAAATATCTATCATCTATCTTTCGCTTACGTAATAATCAACAGGCAAGAGCGAGACGTAATGTGTCGCCCGCGCTGGCCAATGACAAGCGCTGGCGATGCACTTAGCCAAGTTATGACAAGTATCTAGTCAGTCATCCATCGGGAATCTGTCAGCGAGAGTTGCGATTTTTTTTTTAAATCACTTGTTTATTTACAAAATGTGTAATTATCAACATAACGGCGCCGATGTGGAACGTTCTGCATCATGTTGATGTTAACTTGTCGCCCGCGGACTTTTTTACTGTAGGGAATATTAAATCACTAGTTTATTGTGAGGAGACAACAAGTGCCGAGGAGTTAATTAAGATATTAGCTGCTTTTGAAACAGTGAAAAGATGTGATGTGTGAGGAAACAGTGAAGTGTTAAGTTGACTAAAAGAATTTGATTTTATCCTGTAAGTTATTTGATTATTCTATTAATGTAACGATTCATTCACAACTTTAAACACGCCATTCTTGCTTTTTTCTCTCATTGATATTCTATAACTTTATCTATCAATAATGCTAACTAAATATGATTAAGTTACGATAGTTGTGGTAGTTCCTATATCGGACAGACCAAACGAACCATCGCTGAAAGGGTCAAGGAACATATCGCAGCTGTAAAAAACCGACAAATTAACAAGTCTGCCATAGCTGAGCATTTGTTGGAGTCTGGAACAAACCACTGGATCGAATTACATCAACCAAAGGTCTTATCTACCGATCGTCACTATTACTCCAGGATAGTACGTGAAGCGGTTGAAATCAAAAAACATAAAAATTTCAACCGGGAAGATGGATACAGACTGTCTACAACTTGGAATCCAGTAATCAACAAATGTAAACCCCGCCGCAGTAGCACAGCTCATCAGTGTGTGGACGTCATAAGTGTTGTGTGTCGACGTACCGACAGTTCGAATAAAAATAAAAATAAAAAACAAGTGAGGGTAGCTGCCGAAACCCGCGCTTCACAAGGACGACGCTGAGATGACATCAGTCCTGCCGCGACCAAGGCTGTTGTAAGACGGCCGAAACGTCGGTAAAACATAGGTATTTATACCCTAAATTAATTATCGCGAATAAGACCCGTTTAAATAAAATTGTATGTTACATCGTATCTTATTCTACATGAACTCATTCAATATTTCACTAAACATCTGAAATATTTAATTCTCGTTTAAGAAAAAACTAGGCACGCTTTCTTGCGTCTGTGAAAGTTCGGGCAAGTCGTTTGAAAATGCGCATTTGTGAAATAAGTTAAGTTACCTATATTTTAAAGGGATGTAGATTGTCGTTTGCTATTTTTTGCTCTGATATTTAATTGTAACATTGGAATGGAAAATATTAGTTCTATGAACGAATACGTAATTGCTGTTACTGTTATACTTACCAACACCTGCATACACCTGTAATGAGCATTATTGCGTGTTCAGACGAGTGTGTTTTAACTAACATTCTTACGAACATTCTAGCGAATTTACAGAAAATTTGCTTTGGCGTTATTGCTGATTATAGATCGAAAGATCGTGAAAATGTTCGTAGAAATGTTCGGCTCTGTTCGTTGTTCTGTTCGACAAAACAAAAAATAGGAAATACTCGCTGTTCTCTTATGCGCACCTTTTTGCGCCTACATGCGCTTAAAAAACGAGCTTATACGCGCGTATAAAACTCTAGTCTGAAACCACTCTTAGAGTGGTTTCAGACTAGTGAATGCTCAGGTGTATCAGCACCATAATAATAAGACTATAAATAATTCAAATCTGTTTTTCTTTGTTAAGCGCGTTTAGACAAAATCTTCAGTTTTATTTCTATGATTATTTATTAACCTATTACCCCTATTACCACCACAGACATGTATATTTACTGTATTTAAAATAAGCTTATGTAGATAACTTGACAGCACTAGCAAATTTGGATATAGTAAAATGAATACAAAGGTTTTCTATATGAATTTAAATTTGTTTTTATTGCAATAATTACCTGCCGACATAAAATGTAATTATAGTTATTCACAAACGCCTTAAGTGCACATATAAGTATAAAATTATACAAACATAATTATTGTATACGACGAATATTCTGGTCAAATATAAAAATTGATATTTTAAATTAAATATAATATAATAATATATGTAATGAATGCGTATTTATTTCTTTGTCCTTCAATTGAAATCCCGATCTATTCATAATATTCTGAAAGGCAGTAAGACACTTCCCAAGCGTTAATTAAATTCGTATTCTCGTTCTAAAATTAAATTATTCAATCCAAGCTTTTGGCCGTGGTTTCACTCGTTTGTGGGTCGGTTTTCGGACAAAAATTTGCTCGCATGCAATTCTTGTTTTATGTATAAACGGCAAACGAGTAAACGGATCGCCTGAAGATAAGCGATTACCGCCTACTACTTATATTATCTCTAACCCGTTTACTCGTTTATGTGTCCATGGGCTATTCTTTTATAAAAAAGACCAAGCAACACCAAAGCAATCACAAGTTCAATGCCACTTTGTGGGAAAAGGAATAGAAAGAGCGGAATGAGAGAGAAGGAAAAGGATGTGGGCTCTGGCATTCTGACTCATCGAATGAAACGCAACAGTACAGACACTGTTACTTTACGTCGCTTTTACTGTGAGAGGATATTCATGCCGAAATCTGCAAGCGAGTAGAGCCTTGCAGATTTCAGCATAAATGGGGATGGACCGCGGAAGGACTAACTGATTTTACAAAACTTGCTTGGAATACCACACAGGCGTAACACAATATCCTGTACAGTGATGTATAGTCGAATACAAAAGTCTACATAGAGACCTAGAAAAAAAGTTATATTCTTTTATGAAACAAAACTCCTCGATTACACTTCTTAATTTATAAATTACGACTACGTTATGTTTTTTTTGTATAAAATTGCTACAATATATATATCGAGAATAATAATTATTTGGGACGATAAAATCATAAAATAAATGTAAATTTATATGTAACGTGTAGAGATGTATAACCATACCTTATAAATAAATTAAAAATAAAGCACGATTATGTATTGTGTTTGGACTTTCTGACTGACTGTACCCATGAAACCAAGATGGCGGCTCGATACGCGTCTATTAATCAAAGTCTCCACCTCATTAGTGATCGTGTTCGGTATGTTGCGTTATAATATCTCGCAGGCGCTTAACGCCAGCTTAGCCGTTCGCAATATTACCAAATATGGTCATGTTCACTAGCCAAAGGCAGTTGTGAGTCATAGGTTTATGCCTATATAAGATGGGTGCGCGTTGTAGAATGGTCACTTGCCCTACACACCGTCTCGCTGATGTCTGTAGTGACTATTACTACCTACTATTATTACTATCCTACTTGTACTGTCCCGCTGTGGGGGTAAGCATACTCTAGTTGTCTGCGTGCCTATACGTTCTGCCTGTAGTATCTGTGTCTCATAAGCATAACAGCCGATCTAGGGACAGCCTGTTCCTGACCGGTTGTTGTGTATTCTCTATGCTGTTTCCAGTTCTTCCTACGGGCTACGTTCTTCCTACGGGCTCACTGCACCTGACGTTCTTCCTACGGGCTACGTTCTTCCTACGGGCTACAAGCCACGAGCTGCTGGCGCCGTGCCGCTACTAGCCAGCTGCCACCCAAGCCTCCGTTCCTGCCTACGAGCTCCTACAGCCAGGCCACGGACGCCTGAGCCTGACCGCTCGGCCCACATCGGCTGCACCGCCTGAGACCGCTCAGCCTGAACATCGACCACAGAGCTGCCTGCGCAGCGCACCTTGGCCAGCTCATCGGCAACCCTACGAGCAGCTACCCTGCGAGCGTCGGAGAGCAGCAGGAGTCTACGCTCCAGCCAGCTCAGGCCAGTGCTTACCTAATTCGGTCATACTGTATGTAAGCGGTAGTGAGACATAATAAAGAACCTGTTCAGCTTAGCAGTGTTTCTCTTGAACCCCGACATCCTACCTGAGATCCCCCGTCTCAGTGGCGCCCAACTCTATTTGTCTCACTTCCAATTACTGCAGTTGTTCTTGTTTAGGAGGTCAGTCTTTGTAAACGAGGAGGTGCAGACATCAGCGAACCGGTACGTACTATTTAACTTGTGTATATCTGTGTTTTGCTGTCTATCTTTAATTTCTATTCTTGTATAACTGTTATGTGTTATCTTACTATTGCCTAATTCAAACTACTACCGATTCCCTACGTAACTGTTCGCAATTTGAAATAACCGTTTTTTGTTTTTGCAAGTCACTTATCTATTGTCTACATTTTTACACCGAATCGTCGTAGTTTCTTTGTAACGCAGAACGATTGCACACGGAGGGCTGTAATATACTTACGTTCTTTTCCTATCATACACTTCAATTCATCATGAGCACTAACCCCATTAAGTACTTCCTACTTAATAAAAATGAATTGGCCTACGAGGTCGCTATTCGCGGTGAGGAGCTGGCTACCTCTGTTTTAGGTTTACGGAAGCAGCTACCTAAACTACTCGAGCTGATTCCGAATGACGAAATCCTAGAGTCAGGCCTAGACATAGCAGACGACTTCAAGGGAGCTAGCCTGTCAGTTACCGATTTAGATTCGCGAATCTCCTCCCTTAAGGAGCTATACGACCACAACTTGGCTAAGCGAACTACGGCTTTGCACAACCAGGTCTACCACAGATTGGGCAGATTAGACAAATCCGAACCTAAATACGGCAAGAAAATATCCGACCTGACTGAACGCTTCCGGATGCTGTCGGCAGAGCTATCTAAGATAGAACACTCGAATGTTCCGTCGGCGGAAGTCGGAGTCACGATGACTTGCACGGATTCACCCCTGCACAGACAGCGTCGACTCCGGTAACTGTCCACTGTGAGCATTTGAGGGTTGGCGAACTATCGAGACTCAAATTCGACGGAACAGGCTGCGTTCGCGAATTTCTACAACGCGTGACGGAATTTAGGACGGTTAGAAATCTACCTGCCAATAGATTATTCGATTACGCGTCCGAAATTTTTACGGGTAATGCGTTACACTGGTTTCGCGGTGTTAAATATTCCATTTCTACATGGGACGAACTAGCTACTAAACTCACAGCTGATTTTACACCGTACGACTATGATTATAAACTTTTAGCCGAGATTCGTAATCGTACTCAAGGGCAAACTGAGGGTATAATCATCTACTTATCAATTATGTTCCAACTTTTTGCGCGATTGTCACCGAACACGGTACTAACCGAACATGAAAAATTAAATATATTGCTTCACAATATTAGACCGTGTTATTCTACAGTACTAGCTTCATGTACTACGGCTATAGACACTATAGACACTCTAAAAACACTATGTCTAAAGTATGAGAGGTTCCAGTGTTTAAGTGCACAATTTCACGAACCTAGTTACCCTACGTCTAACACAGTAGCACCTGATTTAGCTTACATAAATAAAAAGGACACGCACGGTCACTATAACAATTCACAATACTATAAACCGTCTAAACTAAAAAACTACGCTTCTGTCGCATCTATAAATGTCGAACCGAACTGTTATATCCATAATTAGTTCCTAATTAAATGCTGATATCTGCACTATTTATATTATATATAGGGCCATAAGCCACGCGGCCAACGAGTCGCAGATAGACCGCGAGCCGCAGAAGTCCCGTCGTAGCCGTCGTTAACAAGTCAGACAGATTGTCATTTTTTTTCTAGTAAAGTAAAGTGAGGCATTAGGTGTTTGTGTCTGTGTAAAACTCTCTTGCAATAAACTGTGGTTCCAGCTGAAATAAAAGTGTTTTTTTTAAAAAGACAATCCGCGGCTGCCGCCTAACATTGGTGTCAGAAGTGGGATCTCGTAAGTGGTTTCCGTGCAAACCCTGAGATCCGAATCCGAGGTCGCCGCGCTTTCGTCACGTTGATCGACGGTCAGTCTCAGCCCCTGGAAGCGCTGAGCCCGCATCAAGCACTTCAGCATCGTGGTCGACAGTAAGTCTCCTCCTACGTCGAGCCTGCACCACCGCCACACCACGTGGTCGACGATAAGCCTCCGCCAGCGTCGTGAGCCCGCACCACCACCGTCTCCAGACACCGCCCCGTATCGTCACCGTCTTCTGCACTCGCCATCATCCAAACCGTCACGGATCTTCGAAGCCGTCCGCACATCATTGGTCGCGCCCCGTGTCATCAGCGTCTTCTGCACTCCACATCGTCACGGATCCTTGAAGCCGTCCGCACATCTCAGGTCGCGCCCCGTGTCGTCATTGAAGTCACCACGGATCCTTGAAGCCGTCCGCATACTTTCGGTCGCGCCCCGTGTCGACATCAATCCCGTTCGTGTACGTGTTATAATTCGACTCTGATCGGACCTCGCGTCACGGACTCGTCAGCGTCTCTCAAGTTACTCCTCAAGAATTCGATTTCCGTATAGACTCTAAAACTACATCTTGCATAGGAACAGTGCGTCCAGGCATGTTGCTGATCCTGATACTAACGCTATGGCGTCACTGCCACGCAGAGCCTACCTTAACGCCGATAGTACACAGCCCAGGAATTTATTTCGACCCTATTGATACTGTTTATTTTTATAATGATTACTGGAAAATAATAACGCATATAGATAAAGTGTCTGTTGAACCGCATCTTAATAATATTGAAAATTTAATTAAATCAACTTTAGACCTATGTATCAGATCGCAATTAACGGAATTTATGCAATGTAAAGACCTCTTCAACCCAGTAGAAATAAATTTGCAAGCTAATTTGATTAAATTAGATTCTTTGTCTCATATCATATCCTCAGATTCACCAAACAGATTCAAAAGATCAATTGAGTTTGGTGGCGAAATACTAAAGTTTTTCTTCGGCACACTAGATGCTGACGATGCACGTAAATACGACGCCGCTATTGACTCATGTCAACAAAGCGAGGATGAGTTGTACAACTTAATGAAAGAGAATATTCATATTGTAAAGTCTAGCATTAACACATTTAATACTACTATTTCAAGGTTAAACAAGAACGAAATTAGATTAACTGCTCAAATTAATAAACTCAATGAGATCTTAACTCAAACCACTAAAAACAATAACGAAGTATTGTATATATCAAAAATAAATAATTTACTTAATATCATCGAAGGTTCCTTATTAACTATTTCTAATTTTCTAGATTCTGTCTTAAACTCTATTTTATTTGCGAAAGCGAATGTTTTACATCCTTCTATAATTACACCTTCTAACTTATTAATAGAACTAACTAAGCAAACTCATGTCATAAATAAACGATTAGATTTTCCAGCTCCACTCAATATAGAGACTATTCATACAGTCATAGATGTGTCAAAACTAACTGCATATTACTATAAGAAAAGAATTGTATTTGTCATCCAAATTCCTCTTATCTCTCCTATAAAATACAATGTATACAAATTAATACCATTACCTACCCCTTCCGATCAAACCAACCCTAATACTTTTGCCCTTATTCATCCTACAAACCCTTATCTAGCTATTACAGAAGATAGATTAAATTATGCTATGTTATCAAATTTAAATATAAAGGACTGTTTGAAAATAAATAATGAATATTCTATTTGTCAATTGGTAACTATATACTCTAGTGTCTCTAACCCATCTTGCGAGATGAAATTATTAACAGAAGTAGTGTTGTCATTACCTAAAGAGTGTGATTTCCGATTATTATATGGTCATATAGATGTTTGGCAAAAACTACACAAAAATGAATGGATTTATGTGCAGTCCAACCCAAATAAGTTAACTGTAAAATGCAAAAACGGTCTCAAAGATCTTTCTGTACTTGGTACTGGGTTACTTCAGTTAACCCCTGATTGTATCGGTTATTCGAAAACTCTACAATTTATACCATCGACCACTATGACGTCAATGTATAATAATAACCCATTTACCTTAGATTTTGATATTACTCAAGATAATTGCTGTAATAAAGATTTCGTTAACAAAACAATTCCACTGTTATCTCCGTTATCTTTAAGTAACATAGACTTAGATTCTTTAACGCATACTTTTCATCAATTAGATGATTTGGAAATTGAAATTAATAAATACCAAAATCAATCTCATTTTGTTAAATATTCAACATATTATTCAGGATTCACTTACGCATGTATTGTTACAATAATGTTGTTTATTTTATATAAAGTGTATAATTATTTTAATTACAAAAGTCGCTCATCATGTTGCATCCAAATATTTAATCAATGTAACACTAGGAGAAATGTCCAAAATCAAAATAGAATCAGTAATTCTATTGAAATGATTGACCAACACGAACACTCTTTATCTGATAGCGATAACAACTCTCATCATTCATCTAATAGAAACATAAGTAATTTTTGAACCTAGTTCTAAATATATCTCTATCTTATTTAAGCTATGATTCTAAGATGACTATCATATACAATGTCTTATACTAAATCTTATACAATGTCTTATACTAAATCTTATACAATGTCTTATACTAAACCTTATACAATGTCTTATACTAAATCTTATACAATGTCTTATACTAAATCTTATACAATGACTTATACTTAGTCTTAAACAATATCTTAAACTATGTCTTATACTATATCTTTATCCTGTGTTGATATAATTTCTTTAATTTTCTCAATGTTTTTGTAAGCCTCATTTTTCTTGAACTCGATTTCGCTCATCTCATCTCTTGAGATAATGCTTCATCTAAAGGGGGGAGATGTTATATCCATAATTAGTTCCTAATTAAATGCTGATATCTGCACTATTTATATTATATATAGGGCCATAAGCCACGCGGCCAACGAGTCGCAGATAGACCGCGAGCCGCAGAAGTCCCGTCGTAGCCGTCGTTAACAAGTCAGACAGATTGTCATTTTTTTTCTAGTAAAGTAAAGTGAGGCATTAGGTGTTTGTGTCTGTGTAAAACTCTCTTGCAATAAACTGTGGTTCCAGCTGAAATAAAAGTGTTTTTTTTTTAAAAGACAATCCGCGGCTGCCGCCTAACAGAACGATACACCTGTGCCTAACCTACAACACTATAATGTCAACATGATATCTAAATCAGCTGTTCCTACAAAAATAACTAATAAGAGGTGTGTATTTTGCCCGCGCTGCCGTTCAACTGATCACTCACTAGGGTCGTGCAAGCGAGAACGTTATCCGATATGTTTTAAGTGTGGCCTTAGGGATGTCACATTTGTAAATTGTCCTACCTGTAAAAATAAATCATTTTCAAAAAAACTAATTTATTCGGATCGTCGTTCGTCAAATAAGATGACAAACCCTACCGTTTGTACATCTTCTAAACCTAAATATTTTGACAAAGAAGACTGGAAAAATTGGCTGAACATTCTAAAAGTGTATTTTTCTAGTCATTCTGTGGCTGCGACCCGAGATCAAAAACCTAATACTGATTCTCGACCCTATGTTAATGTAACCATTAAGAATCTACTCCTTACTGGGTTACTTGACTCAGGTTCTGCCGTGACTATATTGGGCAATAATTCTCATATAAAAAATATTTCTCAAACTAATCTCCCTTTGAATAAGTGTGACAACCCTACTATATTTTTTCGGTCGGCGGGTGGTCATCGTTTGACACCGATCGGCTATATCAACCTACCCACCACTTTTGAAAATAAAACTTATAACTTAAAAGCGTACGTAATTCCAGAAGTCACTAGTGTGTTAATTTTAGGTATTGACTTCTGGAAAAGATTTAAATTGTTACCAAACTATATTAACTCTGTTTCTTTATCTAATAATTACTCTCGTAGTAATTCCTTACCTAATAAAGTTAATGCTACCGTGTCAGCTATTGATACTAACACTGATAACGAGACCACTATAACCTCGGATCAGTGGTATACTACAATCTACAATGGCTGTAAAAACTCACCTACATCTTTCCCTAATTATTCTATCAGGAATGATAAATTGTACAGATATATGGTATCTAAATGTACATTGCGTAAAGTATTCGATTGGAAAGAGGTCCTACATACCTCGGATAGAACTGCCGCTATTAAAGAATACCATTCGGAACTCGCTGCGGGTCATTTAGGTATTTTTAAAACGTATAAACGTTTAGCGCAGCGTTATTATTGGCCTGGTATGCACGCTGACATTATTAAGTTTATATCTTCGTGTGATACTTGTGTCGCACGTAAATACCAAAACAATGGTACTTTATATACACACACATACAACTTACGCCGTAAACCGGCTGGAGTTAACGTGGGTGATACTGTGTGGAAAAGAACCTACGACAAATCATTTGGCAAAAAACTAGCTCCTAAGTTTACCAAGTGTACTATTATTGCTAAAAAGTCACCACTAGTATACGAATTAGCGGATTCGTCGGGTAAATCTATTGGCAGTTGGCACATTAAAGATTTAAAACTAATTAACTACACTGATTCCTAACCTAACAAGATTCTTTCATTGTACCTACCTGCAGTTTGAGTTTCATAGTCACTATCTACTTAGCACTGTCTACAGAAGTTCGGAGGACTTAGTTAGACGGATTTTTCTTGTCTAGACACGAAAAATCCTGCTGTACAGAGCGGGGTATTGTAACGTAATACTACACGTATTGCGTTATAATATCTCGCAGGCGCTTAACGCCAGCTTAGCCGTTCGCAATATTACCAAATATGGTCATGTTCACTAGCCAAAGGCAGTTGTGAGTCATAGGTTTATGCCTATATAAGATGGGTGCGCGTTGTAGAATGGTCACTTGCCCTACACACCGTCTCGCTGATGGTTGTAGTGACTATTACTACCTACTATTATTACTATCCTACTTGTACTGTCCCGCTGTGGGGGTAAGCATATTCTAGTTGTCTGCGTGCCTATACGTTCTGCCTGTAGTATCTGTGTCTCCTAAGCATAACAGCCGATCTAGGGACAGCCTGTTCCTGACCGGTTGTTGTGTACTCTCTATGCTGTTTCCAGTTCTTCCTACGGGCTACGTTCTTCCTACGGGCTCACTGCACCTGACGTTCTTCCTACGGGCTACGTTCTTCCTACGGGCTACAAGCCACGAGCTGCTGGCGCCGTGCCGCTACTAGCCAGCTGCCACCCAAGCCTCCGTTCCTGCCTACGCGAGCTCCTACAGCCAGGCCACGGACACCTGAGCCTGACCGCTCGGCCCACATCGGCTGCACCGCCTGAGGCCGCTCAGCCTGAACATCGACCACAGAGCTGCCTGCGCAGCGCACCTTGGCCAGCTCATCGGCGACCCTACGAGCAGCTACCCTGCGAGCGTCGGAGAGCAGCAGGAGTCTACGCTCCAGCCAGCTTAGGCCAGTGCTTACCTAGTTCGGTCATACTGTATGTAAGCGGTAGTGAGACATAATAAAGAACCTGTTCAGCTTAGCAGTGTTTCTCTTGAATCCCGACATCCTACCTGAGATCCCCCGTCTCAGGTAACCGTCTTAATTGAACTCGTCTCATCGTCTTAAAGCCAGATGGTGGTCTTTTGTACTATGTATTACAACATCATTTTTGGTTTATGAGCCGTTAAGGATATTGTAACGACTATTAGAATAGAAATTATCTGGAAATTTCATTAGCCTACATGGCTCATTTGGCTTAATGAAGAATTGTAACCGCCCGTCTACCTACTGTTTTACGCAGCCTATTCTAACAGTTGCGTTCGATTGGAATTTTGATCATACTAGACTCAAAAAATCACGCTAATTTTATCACACTCATGAGCCTGTGGATAACTAGAAGTCGAAGCATATATTTGGTACAGAATTGCCTGGGTATGAATGACCTACTGACACCCACGATGACGGTCACACGCTTTCATGGTAACCAGTTTCACGACTTGGTTCTATGCGTTTATTTGCCGAGTATTGTCTCACTTCCCTTGCACGAGTATGACCGACCAACAACACGACACTGGCCTGAACACTAAGGGCTGCAGTCTCCCACGCTGTCCACTCCGGTAGTGTGCAGGGCAGGCTGCTCAAAGGGCTGCGCGTAGCGGGCAGATCCTCGCAGACTGTTGATTCAGCTGGCAGGCGCCGGCGGTGTGTGTGCGATGAGCGGGGCTGGGCTAGACTCTTCGGCAGAGGTGACGCCGAAGACGATGCAGGGAAGTGTAGCGGTCTAGGTAGCGTAGCCCGGAGCTTTATGGTAGACCTGGAACCTGAAAGGAAGCAGCATTAGGAAAGCCACAACCAATAGAGTAAGGCAGGTGGCATCAGCCGGCCACAGCTAGTAGGTAGAGAGATGGGCAGTACGCTAGTGCAGTAAATGTAGTCACTCACCCACAGCTGGGACCAGGATACACGTACAACGTAGATGTAGCACAAAGTTAGGCACGGTAACAATCAGTAGCGGTGCCGGCCTCTCATTCGGACCCTTTATATACCGGCCCTCCATCAGAGTTCGTGTCGGCGCATAACCAAATATGGGCAAAACTCACGAGCGCGGACGATGGCCTTCTCTGATTGACCGAGCGTATGGACGGTACTATGACGTACACTCGGTAGGTACCGGTCATACGTTACATACTGAAAGTCAGAAAATCTACAATTTCCACCAAACTTTTATTTATATTCTTTTATAAATACATCTCTGTGACACAATGGATTAATCCTATGTCATGATGATTCTATAACTGTTACACAAATGCGTTAGAGTTAAATTATGAGAAAACGTGCCGGTTTCTAACTAACTATTGCAGTCAAAATCCGATCTATCCATGGATCTGGTGATAAGAGACGAATATTGTACGTAAGCTCCATACAAAACAGTATCAGACATGTATCTCTAATCTCCAAATCTATGGATAGATCGTATAAATTTGGACCGGCCGATAGAAAGTAAATATTTTATCTACATCTTCTAATGTTACAGACAGAGCTTGCTCACTTGCTGGCTGTGGGAGAATGGGTGTCCAGTCTAAAGTTCAAGCACTGCTATCTTCCAACCCAGGAACTATGTTGGACGATAAGACACTCCGTATCACTTCTCGTCGTCATTTAAGTGACCCATGTCATGTTTCTCCTCATCGATATTGTCTAGAATTACCGTAGGCATACTGGGAATTGGTTGTAGGCACAGTGGAAGCTAATTTATATTCATCCAGTTGTCCTAAAGCAATCAAATATCTGACATATATTGCTGAGATTCTCAGCGATGACAAATTATAATGTAGTTATATGAAAATTTTACCTTATATCTCCTGGTGATGTTCTTGAATGGACCTATAAAATTAACTCATAATTTTGGCCAAAATAACAAGAGAATCGAATAGATACCAGTCTCCAGTTTAGCGTAGTCCTTCTCCTCGGGCACCAATCAGGAATTCACACACGTGTTTTACAAAAGTTCAATATTTTACAAATTATCACAAACTTTGCCGGAAGTCAAAGGCGACAATTAGGTATTAAGTTAATTACAAGTTGATTCAATTCGCGTTAATTCAAAAGGCGATCAATTTATTTCAATTAGGTACAAGGCACGCGAGAGGGCAAAACGGCGTGTTAATTTTTCAAGCCGCGAACGGAAGTGACAGTTCAGTGTGACCATTGTCAGAAATTTTCAATAGACTAAACAAAATGTTACTCAATCGATCTAATCGATTTGACTTATAATAAAAACTAATTCTATTTCAAACATCCACCCGCCCCGGACCGGCCTACCGGTCCGCTAATTGGTTGGTAGACGTGACAATGTTGCAACCGCTCTCCTCAGAATCGAACCGTCCACCAAGACCTCAGCAAATCGGGGAACTCCATCAGCCCCAGCTACCAAACGAAGGATGCGCCCCCTGCGCCATCTGAGTGGCGGAAGCTTAGCCTCCTTGATCAAAACGAGGTCACCAATCTTGGGTGGATCGGTCTTGTCGGTCCACTTAACGCGTTGCTGGAGTATGTGCAAATATTCCAAATTCCAGCGTTTCCAAAAGCTCTGAGTAATCTGGCGTACCAATTCAAAACGCGAAAGACGACCAGGTCTCGTATCAATATAGGAGTACTCAGGCAAGGCGACAAGTGGGCGACCAATCAAAAATTGGCCCGGCGTAAGGGCCTCCAAATCATTCGGATCTGAGGAGATCGGGCACAATGGCCGAGAGTTCAAAACGGCCTCGATCTTACAAAACACAGTTGCGAGTTCCTCAAAGGTAAGGACAGATTCACCGATTGTCCTGCGCAAGTGTGTTTTGGCCGATTTTACAGCGGCCTCAAATATACCACCCCAGTGTGGACAATTTGGTGGGGAAAACAACCAATTTATCCCACGTCGGGCAAGCCTATCACCTTTATCAGCCTTGTTGGTTTCAAGGAAATTAACAACGTCATTCAAATAATTATAAGTGCCCTTAAAGTTAGTGCCGCAGTCAGAACGGATCAAGGAAGGCAGCCCTCTGCGGGATACAAATCTGTCAAATGTGGCTACAAACGCCTCGGTCGTAAGCGAGGAGACCAGTTCCAAATGTACGGCCTTTGTGGAAAGACAAACAAAAACACACAAGTAGGCCTTAACAGTCTTGCTGTTTCGAAGTGTCGACGTTTTCACCAAAAAGGGACCTGCGAAGTCCGTGCCAACACCGTCAAACGTCCTGCTCTCAGTTACGCGATCTGCCGGTAAGTCTCCCATCAAGGGCTGCATGGTAGAAGCCTTGAGCTTATAGCAAGGGATGCAGCGAAAGACTACACTCCGAATAATTCTTCGGGCAGACAAGATCCAAAACTCGCGTTGCAAAATAGCCAACAAAGCATTACAACCAGCATGCGAGTTCTTAAGGTGACGGTCAGTTACCAACAAGCGTACCAAATGACCGTCCTTGGGTAACAACAGGGGGTGACGTGCTGCGTAAGGGAGGTTGGCGTTCTTGAGACGCCCTCCAACGCGCAAGAGACCCGTATGGTCCAAAAAGGGGTTCAATTTAGATACAGCTCCCTATAATTTCGATCTACCTGACTTAAGGATAGCAATCTCCTTCTCAAAATGCGCCAACTGCACAGAACGAACCCAAAAGGTGAGGGACTCCTGTCGTTCCTGTGGTGAAAGAAACGGTGTCAGTCGTTTCTGTTGTGGGTGCCTAAAATTAAAAACAAAACGCTTTATCCAAGCAGTGACACCTAACAACTTGTCGAGGGAGCTGTAACGATTCAACAAAAAATCGGGGTCGAAGGCGCATTCCACCTTTTCAAGAGCGAGTGTTCGTAGACCCGGCAAATTAGAAGTATCCAAAACTGGCGTTCGAGGCCAATCAGTTTCTGGTCAACTCAACCATTCCGGACCCCACCACAGCGAATGACCTATTAAACTAGGCGTCAAGCATCCGCGCGAGGCACAATCAGCGGGGTTGAGCTCACCTGGGATTTCTGGATTTGGGAAACGCGATTAGCGACAAATAACTCCAAGGTGTGGAGAGAAGCCTTCAACCAACAAAGAACAATTTGGCTGTCTGTCCAGGCGTAGGTCCCATTAATGCAAATGCTTTTACCCAAGGTACTGGACACGTGATTCAACAAGCGTACAAGTAGGGCTGCTCCCGAGAGCTCCAATTTCGGAATGGTCAGTGTTTGAAATAGAATTAGTTTTTATTATAAGTCAAATCGATTAGATCGATTGAGTAACATTTTGTTTAGTCTATTGAAAATTTCTGACAATGGTCACACTGAACTGTCACTTCGGTCTCTTCCCGCGTTGAAAAGTTACCACGTTGTCGTCTCGTAAATAAAATATCGCCTTTTGAAAAGCACATCATTGTAGCTACGCGAATAGTTTAAACCGCCTTGAACGCCGCCTG
Source organism: Euclidia mi (assembly GCA_944739405.2). Classification (NCBI taxonomy): domain Eukaryota; kingdom Metazoa; phylum Arthropoda; class Insecta; order Lepidoptera; family Erebidae; genus Euclidia; species Euclidia mi. Next base: position 36,579,951 of record OX123191.2, read on the forward strand.
ATCTAGTGCTGGCAACGGTAAATTGATTGTGAACTATTGATTGACATTTGTGAAAACTGTGAATCTGGTATCGACTTCCACGTGCCAACGTGTCCTGAAAACGTCGCGTTTGAAGCTTAATAGCTAAGTATAAGATACTTCATTCATTTATTTTGGCCAATATACTTGTATGAATGTGTCTAATTTAGCTCAAGCCTGACATCAGCAAGGATAGCGGGTGAGTGAAACCCAATATTGATATTGATTGATTTAAATTCATCGCTGTGCAACGCAGTGCATTGTGTCTGGATCATTGTCTATCGTGGTCAGGTAGATGTATTACATCTTCCACTGCGCACTTCTGATACACCTTCCTGCCTGGCTACGGTAATTCTAGACATAATTTTTGGTAGCAGAGCGTAGTTAACTGTCTATATTGTAAATTTGTATCTTAGCCGCTGTTGCATTACTGAGTATAAACTCAGATTGGTATGAGCTTGTATCTTATCACCTTGTAGACAGTATTGTAGTGTTTGTCAGGTCAGTTATTGTCTAAAATACATAATATTTAATTGTATAAGTTGACCTAGATAATTTGAAACACATTGTCACATAACCTCAATCAGTAATTGTTGATTTGTATTGTTGGAAAATCTAACTTAAATTTGTTGTTGCATTAATAAGTCAGTTTGTTTGGATACATAACAGCTGTATGTATCAATAAATTTAGTAAATTTAGTTCATTGCATATATTCATAAACATTATAACCAACTTGACCTTGCCACTTGGGCGGGTCACATTGGTAAGCTTTGTTTTGTTATAATATAGATAATATTGTTAGGTAACACATATTCTGTGCTTACTTCCTATTGTAAATCATAAATAACACAGTTAGTCTGTCTGTTGCAAATAATTAATTAATTAAGTTGAAGTTTCAACTTTATTAATTTGTTATAAGTTATAACTTTGATAACTTTTGTGTTTGTTTCAATATACTGAAACCTTTAATTTTGTTGGGCAGTAAATACCTGTCACTTGCCTGCACTTGCAGTAAACAGGCTAATACTTTGTTGGTTTCAAAGAATTGAGAAAAATTAAGTTTTGATTGTTAATATTGTTTAACGCTTGTCCGGGCTCTTTTGAAATTTTGATTATGTCAGCTATCAAGGACTTGCGTGCGGCTGCTGGTGCTATTGCATCAGATTTGCGCTGGTTTGCCTCAGCCAGTGCTTTAGTGAACCGGCCTGATCGCCAGCAGGCCCTACTTCAAAGGTACGAGCGGATTGACGATCGCCTGGCAAGTGTGGAACAGCAATTCCGCACTTTCAGCACTTGCTGTCTTGAAGTGTCAATCAATGATTTCACCGCTGACCAGCGAAATAAGGTCAGCGAAGACTATGCCCAGGTCTTAGACCTGTATGATGCTGTCTCCAATACTGCGAGACAACTAGTTGCCGATAGGGAAGGGCAACCCGGCCTGAAGCAGGAGCTTCCTAGGTCAGCACCGGGGCTGGTGAGTAGGCTCCCTACTTTGGACCTCCCCCATTTTGATGGCTGCCTAGGAAGCTACCTGGGCTTCATTAACTTGTTCGACAGCCTGGTGAATGATAGGGCTGACCTTCGGCCGGCACAAAAGTTGGCCTATCTAATGTCGGTACTGGATGGGGAGGCTAAGGGCCTCATCCAGCATCTGCCCGTGTCTGACGAGGCGTACCAGACGGCTCGGGACCTAATCACCCGTAGGTACCATAATAAGCGTGGCCTCGCCGACACGCACATTGAGCAGATTTTGGGCTTGCCGACGCTCACCCGGGTCTCTGGGTTGCGCACCCAACTGTTGAACCCGCTTTTGGTGGCCATCAACGCACTTAAGTGCCTTGACCTGCCCGTGGACCAATGGTCCTATCTATTGGTGCACATTGTGCTGAAGAAGCTGCCTGCCGACCTGAGGTCGCGTTTTGAACAGCGCTTTGGTGGGGATAGCGCGACCCATCTGCCCCCCTTTGCTGACCTGGAGAAGTTCCTGGAGGATGAGTGCCGGGTCTTGGACAACTCCGGTGGTGACACGCCGGCTAAGTCGCAGCCGCCCAAGGTCAAGGAGCAGGCTCGCGTTCACACCCGAGCCAGTGTTGACCGGCGCCCTCCTCGCTTTGCAGTCACGCAGAGCCCAGTGGAGTGCTCCTACTGCAAGGTCACGGGGCACAGAACGGCCAGTTGTAGGGCATTCTTGGACCTGCATGTCGCCTCTCGTAGGCGCATCGCGAATGCCCGCCGCCTTTGCTTCTCTTGTTTGGGGTCCCACTACCAGCGAGACTGCCCAAACTCTCGCCCCTGTCCTCACTGTGGAGGACAGCATTTGGACATTCTCTGTATGAATGCCAGAGAGGTTGGCCGCTCGTCCAACCAGCCGACGCCGCGCACGGGCGGGTGTTTTGAAGGTGGCAGCCGAGGCTCACCGGCGCGTAGCCGAGAGTCGCCTCGCTTAATTGATCGCCGCTCACCCCGCTTGGAGAACCGTAGCGTGCGCACGCCTCCTCTCTCTCGCGCACCTGAATGTGCTGTTCAGCGTCACCAGCACCATGACTGCTGCCCCAGGTATTCCCCTCCTTTGGCGGAGCGTCCCCGCCTTGACTCGCGCCCACCTCGTTTTGGGCGGGTGCGTCATTATGACCCCCCACAGATGGCGCGCGGATCGAGTCATCGCGCTTTTGAGGACTTCAAGCCGCACCCTCATTTTGACTTGCCTGGTCCTGGCCAACGGTCGCCGCCCAGGCAACAATAGGTCATTGACACCTGCCCTATGACTCCAACCTCCCCCATTGAGACCGTTATCCTACCAACGGTTGCTGTTAGGGTCTGGGGACCCACGGGGACCTCTGTTGTTGTCCGTGCTATATTGGACACAGGTTCACAAGGTTGCATTGTTTCCACTTATTTGGTAGGGCAGGTTAAATTAAATATGGGCTCCTTTCCGAATTGTATACGGGGCATAGGGGACGTAGCCTCTAATGTTGAAGGGCAAGTTAAGGTTTTGTTTGGCCCTGTTGAATCTTCACACCCGAGGATTAAAACCTCGGCTATTGTGTTGAAGAATATTTTGGGTATGCACCCACAGAAGCAGCTGCCTGCTGCTGTGGTGAATTTGACATCGGGATTGGAACTGGCAGACCCCAAATTTGACACACCGGGACAAATCGACTTGTTGATTGGTTCTGATGTCCTCGGTGGAATTTTGATTGGTGGGAAACGGGTCTTGGTGCCAAATGGTTTGACTGCCATCCCGACCATATTTGGATTTGCTTTGATGGGACCTGTACCTAGGGACCCCCCTCCACCTGAACTTGACAATTTGTTGGCTGTAGGCTCCGCTCTCTCTGATGCGGTTCAGAGGTTTTGGGAGGTAGAGGAACCCCCTCAAGCTGCCCGTTGGAATCCAGAACATGAGGAGTGCGAGCTGTTCTTCCAGAACAACACTGGTCGACTCCGTTCTGGTCGGATTATTACGAGGCTACCCTTCCTGTCTGTTCGGCCTCCGCTTGGTGAGTCACGACCTTTAGCCGAAAAGAGGTTGTTGGCCATGGAGCGCCGCATGGGTCGTGATCCGGAGCTCAGACAGAAGTACATTGAGTTCATGAGGGAATATGAACAGTTGGGACACATGTCTGTGTCAAATTTGGATTGGCGTTCGGTGGAGCATTACTTTCTCCCGCATCATGCGGTATTGAAGCCATCGACTGGCAAGCTGCGCACAGTGTTTGATGGTTCTGCGCAGACTTCAACAGGCGTATCCTTGAACCAGTGCTTGCATTCTGGTCCCAAGTTGGTCAAGGACCTTTGTGACGTCATCACCAGCTTCCGACGACATCAGGTTGTCTTTGTGGCCGACATAAAAATGATGTTCAGGCAGACTATTATCCACCCTGATGACCGTCGCTTCCAGCTGATCCTTTGGAGAGAGTCTCCTCATGATCCCATGGTCGTCTATGAGCTCAATACCAATACGTACGGGTTAAGGTCGAGCCCCTATTTGGCAATACGTTCTCTTTGGGAGCTCGCAGACCGCGAAGGCTTACGCTTCCCAAGAGCCTCCGCCATCTTGAAGGACGATATTTACGTCGATGACATTTGCTCGGGCGCCTCCACAGCGGACGAGGCGATCCTCCTGCGGGACGAATTGATAGGTATTTTGGCCTCCGCTGGTTATGAGTTGCGCAAATGGATTTCCAACTCACCAGCGCTTTTGGAAGGCTTGCCAGAGGATCATCAGCAGGATCCACATTTGTTTGAGATTGTTGACAACCCCGCCATGATGGCTGTTCTCGGCGTCCAGTACAGACCAGTCCAAGACATCTTTACATATAACGTAGACTTGAAATTGCCGTGTTCTTGGACTAAACGTCTCGTGTTGTCTACTGTCGCCAGAACCTTTGATCCGAACGGTTGGATCTGTCCAATTATATTTTGGGCAAAATGCTTCTTGCAGAAGCTTTGGACAGCAGGATTGACCTGGGACGAACCTCTGCACGGCACTCTTGTTGAGGAATGGACCTCTTTTGTATCCTCACTTCCTGCCGTCAATGAGATCTCCTTGCCTCGTCCCATCCTTCCTCCCGGGAAGTACAAGGCCACCCTTCACGGGTTTTGTGACGCCTCGGAACGTGGTCACGCGGCCGTGGTGTACTTGCGCACAGTCAGTGCCTCGGGTCAGGTGAGAGTCTCCCTGATCATGGCGAAGAGCAAGGTAGCACCCCTTCGGACATCTTTGACCATTCCGAAATTGGAGCTCTCGGGAGCAGCCCTTCTTGTACGCTTGTTGAACCACGTGTCCAGCACTTTGGGTAAAAGCATTTGCATTAATGGGACCTACGCCTGGACAGACAGCCAAATTGTTCTTTGTTGGTTGAAGGCTTCTGTCCACACTTTGGAGGTATTTGTCGCTAATCGCGTTTCCCAAATCCAGAAATCCGAAGTCAAACTTGTTTGGAGACACGTGCCAGGTGAGCTCAACCCCGCTGATTGTGCCTCGCGCGGATGCTTGACGCCTAGTTTGATAGGTCATTCGCTGTGGTGGGGTCCGGAATGGTTGAGTCGACCAGAAATTGATTGGCCTCGAACGCCACTTTTGAATACTTCTAATTTGCCGGGTCTACGAACACTCGCTCTTGAGAAGGTGGAATGCGCCTTCGACCCCGATTTTTTGTTGAATCGTTACAGCTCCCTCGACAAGTTGTTAGGTGTCACTGCTTGGATAAAGCGTTTTGTTTTTAATTTTAGGCACCCACAACAGAAACGACTGACACCGTTTCTCTCACCACAGGAACGACAGGAGTCCCTCACCTTTTGGGTTCGTTCTGTGCAATTGGCGCATTTTGAAAGGGAGATTGCTATCCTCAAGTCGGTGAAATCGAAATTGTCGGGAGCTGTATCTAAATTGAACCCCTTTTTGGACGAAACGGGTCTCTTGCGCGTTGGAGGGCGTCTCAAGAACGCCAACCTCCCTTACGGGGCTCGTCACCCCCTTTTGTTACCTAAGGACGGTCATTTGGTACGCTTGTTGGTAACTGACCGTCACCTTAAAAATTCGCATGCTGGTTGTAATGCCTTGTTGGCCATTTTGCAACGCGAGTTTTGGATTTTGTCTGCCCGAAGAATTATTCGGAGTGTAGTCTTTCGCTGCATCCCTTGCTATAAGCTCAAGGCTTCTACCATGCAGCCCTTGATGGGGGACTTACCGGCAGATCGCGTAACTGAAAGCAGGACGTTTGACGGTGTTGGCACGGACTTCGCTGGTCCTTTTTTGGTGAAAACGTCGACACTTCGAAACAGCAAGACTGTCAAGGCCTACTTGTGTGTTTTTGTTTGTCTTTCCACAAAGGCCGTACACTTAGAACTGGTCTCCTCGCTTACGACCGAGGCGTTTGTAGCCACATTTGACAGATTTGTATCCCGCAGAGGGCTGCCTTCCTTGATCCGTTCTGACTGCGGCACTAACTTCAAGGGCACTTATAATTATCTGAATGATGTTGTTAATTTTCTTGAAACCAACAAAGCTGATATAGGTGATAGGCTTGCCCGACGTGGGATAAATTGGTTGTTTTCCCCACCAAATTGTCCACACTGGGGTGGTATATTTGAGGCCGCCGTAAAATCGGCCAAAACACACTTGCGCAGGACAATCGGTGAATCTGTCCTTACATTTGAGGAACTCGCAACTGTGTTTTGTAAGATTGAGGCCGTTTTGAACTCTCGGCCATTGTGCCCGATCTCCTCAGATCCGAATGATTTGGAGGCCCTTACGCCGGGCCATTTTTTGATTGGTCGCCCACTTGTCGCCTTGCCTGAGTACCCCTATATTGATACGAGACCTGGTCGTCTCTCGCGTTTTGAATTGGTACGCCAGATTACTCAGAGCTTTTGGAAACGCTGGAACTTGGAATATTTGCACATACTCCAGCAACGCGTTAAGTGGACCGACAAGACCGATCCACCCAAGGTTGGTGACCTCGTTTTGATCAAGGAGGCTAACCTTCCGCCACTCAGATGGCGCAGGGGGCGCATCCTTCATTTGATAACTGGGGCTGATGGAGTTCCCCGATTTGCTGAGGTCTTGGTGGACGGTTCGATTCTGAGGAGAGCGGTTGCAACATTGTCACGTCTACCAACCGATTAGCGGACCGGTAGGCCGGTCCGGGGCGGGTGGATGTTTGAAATAGAATTAGTTTTTATTATAAGTCAAATCGATTAGATCGATTGAGTAACATTTTGTTTAGTCTATTGAAAATTTCTGACAATGGTCACACTGAACTGTCACTTCGGTCTCTTCCCGCGTTGAAAAGTTACCACGTTGTCGTCTCGTAAATAAAATATCGCCTTTTGAAAAGCACATCATTGTAGCTACGCGAATAGTTTAAACCGCCTTGAACGCCGCCTGATCTAGTGCTGGCAACGGTAAATTGATTGTGAACTATTGATTGACATTTGTGAAAACTGTGAATCTGGTATCGACTTCCACGTGCCAACGTGTCCTGAAAACGTCGCGTTTGAAGCTTAATAGCTAAGTATAAGATACTTCATTCATTTATTTTGGCCAATATACTTGTATGAATGTGTCTAATTTAGCTCAAGCCTGACATCAGCAAGGATAGCGGGTGAGTGAAACCCAATATTGATATTGATTGATTTAAATTCATCGCTGTGCAACGCAGTGCATTGTGTCTGGATCATTGTCTATCGTGGTCAGGTAGATGTATTACATCTTCCACTGCGCACTTCTGATACACCTTCCTGCCTGGCTACGGTAATTCTAGACAGTCAGAGATGTCCGAAGGGGTGCAACCTTGCTCTTCGCCATGATCAGGGAAACTCTCACCGGACCTGAGGCACTGACTGTCCACGGCCGCGTGACCACGTTCCGAGGCATCACAAAACCCGTGAAGGGTGGCCTTGTACTTCCCGGGAGGAAGGATGGGACGAGGCAAGGAGATCTCGTTGACGGCAGGAAGTGAGGATACAAAAGAGGTCCATTCCTCAACAAGAGTACCGTTTAGAGGTTCATCCCAGGTCAATCCTGCTGTCCAAAGCTTCTGCAAGAAGCATTTTGCCCAAAATATGATAGGACAAATCTAACCGTTCGGATCAAAGGTTCTGGCGACAGTAGACAACACGAGACGTTTAGTCCAAGAACAAGGCAGTTTCAAGTCTACGTTATACGTAAAGATGTCTTGGACTGGTCTGTACTGAACGCCGAGAACAGCCATCATGGCGGGGTTGTCAACAATCCCAAATAGATGTGGATCTTGCTGATGATCCTCTGGCAAGCCTTCCAAAAGCGCTGGTGAGTTGGAAATCCATTTACGCAACTCATAACCAGCGGAGGCCAAAATACCTATCAATTCGTCCCGCAGGAGGATTGCCTCGTCCGCTGTGGAGGCGCCCGAGCAAATGTCATCGACGTAAATATCGTCTTTCAAGATGGCGGAGGCTCGTGGGAAACGTAAGCCTTCTCGGTCTGCGAGCTCCCAAAGAGAACGTATTGCCAAGTAGGGGCTTAATCTTAACCCGTACGTATTCGTATTGAGCTCGTAGACGACCATGGGATCGCGAGGAGACTCTCACCAAAGGATCAGCTGGAAGCGACGGTCATCAGGGTGGATAATAGTCTGCCTGAACATCATTTTTATGTCGGCCACAAAGACAACCTGATGTCGTCGGAAGCTGGTGATGACGTCACAAAGGTCCTTGACCAACTTGGGACCAGAATGCAAGCACTGGTTCAAGGATACGCCTGTTGAAGTCTGCGCAGAACCATCAAACACTGTGCGCAGCTTGCCAGTCGATGGCTTCAATACCGCATGATGCGGGAGAAAGTAATGCTCCACCGAACGCCAATCCAAATTTGACACTGACATGTGTCCCAATTGTTCATATTCTCTCATGAACTCAATATACTTCTGTCTGAGCTCCGGATCACGACCCATGCGACGCTCCATAGCCAACAATCCCTTTTCGGCTAAAGGTCGTGACTCACCAAGCGGAGGCCGAACAGACAGGAAGGGTAGCCTCATAATAATCCGACCAGAACGGAGTCGACCAGTGTTGTTCTGGAAGAACAGCTCGCACTCCTCATGTTCTGGATTCAAACGGGCAACTTGAGGGGGCTCCTCTACCTCCCAAAACCTCTGAACTGCATCAGGTAGAGCAGAGCCTACAGCCAACAAATTATCAAGTTCAGGTGGAGGGGGGTCCCTAGGTACAGGTCCCATCAAAGCAAATCCAAATATGGTCGGGATGGCAGTCAAACCATTTGGCACCAAGACCCGTTTCCCACCAATCAAAATTCCACCGAGGACATCAGAGCCAATCAACAAGTCGATTTGTCCCGGTGTGTCAAATTTGGGGTCTGCCAGTTTCAATCCCGATGTCAAATTCACCACAGCAGCAGGTAGCTGCTTCTGTGGGTGCATACCCAAAATATTCTTCAACACAATAGCCGAGGTTTTAATCCTCGGGTGTGAAGATTCAACAGGGCCAAACAAAACCTTAACTTGTCCTTCAACATTAGAGGCTACGTCACTTATGCCCCGTATACAATTTGGAAAAGAGCCCATATTTAATTTAACCTGCCCTACCAAATAAGTGGAAGCAATGCAACCTTGTGAACCTGTGTCCAATATAGCACGGACAACAACAGAGGTCCCCGTGGGTCCCCAGACCCTAACAGCAACCGTTGGTAGGATAACGGTCTCAATGGGGGAGGTTGGCGTTATAGGGCAGGGGTCAATGACCTATTGTTGCCTGGGCGGCGACCGTTGGCCAGGACCAGGCAAGTCAAAACGAGGGTGCGGCTTGAAGTCCTCAAAGGCGCGATGACTTGATCCGCGCGCCATCTGTGGGGGGTCATAATGACGCACCCGCCCAAAACGAGGTGGGCGCGAGTCAAGGCTGGGACGCTCCGCCAAAGGAGGGGAGTACCTGGGGCAGCAGTCATGGTGCTGGTGACGCTGAACAGCACATTCAGGTGCGTGAGAGAGAGGAGGCGTGCGCACGCTACGGTTCTCCAAGCGGGGTGAGCGGCGAACACCTGAGCGAGGCGACTCTCGGCTACGCGCCGGTGAGCCTCGGCTGCCACCTTCAAAACACCCGCCCGTGCGCGGCGTCGGCTGGTTGGACAAGCGGCCTACCTCTCTGGCATTCATGCAGAGAATGTCCAAATACTGTCCTCCACAGTGAGGACAGGGGCGAGAGTTTGGGCAGTCTCGCTGGTAGTGGGACCCCAAGCAAGAGAAGCAAAAGCGGCGGGCATTCGCGATGCGCCTACGAGAGGCGACATGAAGGTCCAGAAATGCCCTGCAACTGGCCATTCTGTGCCCCGTGACCTTGCAGTAGGAGCACTTCGCTGGGCTCTGCGTGACCGCAAAGCGAGGAGGGCGCCGGTGAACATTGGCTCGGGTGTGAACGCGAGCCTGCTCCTTGACCTTGGGCGGCTGCGACTTAGCCGGCGTGTCACCACCGGAGTTGTCCAAGACCCGGCACTCATCCTCCAGGAACTTCTCCAGGTCAGCAAAGGGGGGCAGATGGGTCGCGCTATCCCCACCAAAGTGCTGTTCAAAACGCGACCTCAGGTCGGCAGGCAGCTTTTTCAGCACAATGTGCACCAATAGATAGGACCATTAGTCCACGGACAGGTCAAGGCACTTAAGTGCGTTGATGGCCACCAAGAGCGGGTTCAACAGTTGGGTGCGCAACCCAGAGACCCGGGTGAGCGTCGGCAAACCCAAAATCTGCTCGATGTGCGTATCGGCGAGGCCACGCTTATTATGGTACCTACGGGTAATTAGGTCCCGAGCCGTCTGGTACGCCTCGTCAGACACGGGCAGATGCTGGATGAGGCCCTTAGCCTCCCCATCCAGAACCGACTTTAAATATGCCAATTTTTGTGCTGGCCGAAGGTCAGCCCTGTCATTGACCAGGCTGTCGAACAAATTAACGAAGCCCAGGTGGCTTCCTAGGCAGCCATCAAAATGGGGGAGGTCGAAAGTAGGAAGCCTACTCACCAGCCCCGGTGCTGACCTAGGAAGCTCCTGCTTCAGGCCGGGTTGCCCTTCCCTATCGGCTACTAGTTGTCTCGCACTATTGGAGACAGCATCATACAGGTCTAAGACCTGGGCATAGTCTTCGCTGACCTTATTTCGCTGGTCAGCGGTGAAATCGTTGACTGACACTTCGAGACAGCAAGCGCTTAAAGTGCGGAATTGCTGTTCCACACTTGCCAGGCGATCGTCAATCCGCTCGTATCTTTGTAGTAAGGCCTGCTGGTGATCAGGCCGGTTCACTAAGGCACTGGCCGAGGCAAACCAGCGCAAATCTAAAGCAATAGCACCAGCAGCCGCACGCAAGTCCTTGATAGCTGACATAATCAAAATTCAAAAGAGCCCGGACAAGCGTTAAATAATATTAACAATCAAAACTTAATTTTTTTTAATTCTTTGAAACCAACAAAGAATTAGCCTGTTTACTGCTGGTACATGCAAGTGACAGGTATCTACTGTCCAACAAAATTAATAGTTTCAATATTGAAACAAACACAAAAGTTATCAAAGTTGTAACTTATAACAAATTAAAAGTTGAAACTTCAAATTAATTAATGAATTATTTGCAACAGACAGACTGGCTGTGTTATTTGAGATATACAATAGTAAGTAAGCACAGAATATGTGTTACCTAGCAATATTATCTATATATTGTTACGCCATCTATCGGTGAATGGGGGGTACTAGAAGAGATTGAATGTATCGGTGGTTTAAAGGTAATTCAGCTACTCGCGTTGCTGTATCGAGTAATCGACTGTTCGAGATTATTTCGACAGTTTTGTAGAAGCATCTAGAATGCGCTAGTGATGTTATCCGGTCAGTATAAATAGAGCACGAGCGAACGGAACGGACACAGTTACAATTGAATATCGAAGCGATCAACAAGAAGCGAAGGAAATAAGTCGGAAGTGTTTAGTGTTGTTCTAGTGGTGTGAATAGTGTGTTTTATTAGTGAAGTGAAAATTAAGTGTGTGTATCTAGTGTTATTGTGTTAGTGAATAAAGTGCAGTTTTTCTGGCATAGTGTATATAATTTATCACGAACCCCAGCTCGTAACAATATTACAACAAACAAAGGTTTATCAAAAGTTTGGTTGTTATAAGTAATGATTCAAACTTAATATAATTATGAGATTAACTAAATTTACTAAATTTATTGATACATACAGCTGTTATGTATCCAAACAAACTGACTTATTAATGCAACAACAAATTTAAGTTAGATTTCAACAATTTAAATCAAACAATTACTGATTGAGGTTGTGTGACAATGTGTTTCAAATTATCTAGGTCAACTTATACAGTTAAATATTTTGTATTTTAGACAATACTGACCTGAGAACACTACAATCCTGTCTACAAGGTGATAAGATACAAGCTTCTACCAATCTGAGTTTATACTCAGTAATGCAACAGCGGCTAAATTTCAACCACGCTCTGCTACCAAAAGGTATGTCTGGAATTACCGTAGGCATACTGGGAATTGATTGTAGGCACAGTGGAAGCTAATTTATATTCATCCAGTTGTCCTAAAGCAATCAAATGTCTGACATATATTGCTGAGATTCTCAGCGATGACAAATTATAATGTAGTTATATGAAAATTTTACCTTATATCTCCTGGTGATGTTCTTGAATGGACCTATAAGATTAACTCATAATTTTGGCCAAAATAACAAGAGAATCGAATAGATACCAGTCTCCAGTTTAGCGTAGTCCTTCCCCTCGGGCACCAATCAGGAATTCACACACGTGTTTTACAAAAGTTCAATATTTCACAAATTATCACAAACTTTGCCGGAAGTCAAAGACGGCAATTACGTATTAAGTTAATTACAAGTTGATTCAATTCGCGTTAATTCAAAAGGCGATCAATTTATTTCAATTAGGTACAAGGCACGCGAGAGGGCAAAACGGCGTGTTAATTTTTCAAGCCGCGAACGGAAGTGACAGTTCAGTGTGACCATTGTCAGAAATTTTCAATAGACTAAACAAAATGTTACTCAATCGATCTAATCGATTTGACTTATAATAAAAACTAATTCTATTTCAAACAGATATCGTTGTGGAGAAGACGTCGATAGCCTCCGACATCATGAGTTATCCTGCAGCAGAAGCGCGGGTAGAATTCCTCGGCATACCCAGCTGTATGACATAAACCGACGCGTTGTACGCTACTTTATGGTATGGCCAATGTATGAGACTCTGCTACCAAACAAATAAACAAAACTACTGAGAATCCACAGCCAGTAATCTTAAAGTAAAATAAAACCATAGTTGAAGAATACAAACCCAATCCTCAAAATATATCCTTCAATAATTTTCGTACTCAAATATAGTTCACCCTAAATATAAACGTTATCTATCCTCCCATAACTCAGAAGTACTTCTACAGCTAGCGAGATTGTGACCTTCCCTGAAATTGCCATCTTCGCTAGCAATGCCAAAAGTTCTAGGTCATCTGAGTATAAACTATAAAGGGATCTGCTAAAGGGTCGAGGGCATACAACCAAGAGGCTTATTACTTTCCTTGAGTATTTATTAACAACATTCTAGTCCAAGTTTTGTTATAAAAAGAAAACCAGGTCAATGTAATAAATGTGTTATGGACGCTGAAAAAGCGGGGTAGGGTACTTTTTTTCTATCAGTTAGGATTTAGGAGGTCTTATCTCATTAATTGTTGAAGATTTTAGTAATAGCCTGTATTCTTAGTACTAGGTCAGTTTATGTGCAATAGGCTAGTTGACGAAAAAAATTCGAAATTCGAAAAAGTCCGTCCTTTGTCCTTTTTTATTTGTAAACTAGAGGACGCCATCAGCTACGCCTGCATTTTTTTTAAATTTAACCGTTTTGGGCGATCCCGTGGGAATTTCGGGATATCCCTTCTTAGTGCACCCCTACGGTCCCCAAGGAACATACATGCCAAATTTCAGCTTCCTTCGTCCAATAGTTTCGGCTGTAGCGTGTATGTCAGTCAGTCAGTAACGCAAGGATTTTATATATTAAGATTAAACCAAAAATGACCAAGATATAGCTCATTAAAATTACGTATAACGTCACGCCGTGCTGCATTTTTTCGCACTAAGTGACGTCACACGTAACTTTAATGGGCTATATCTTTGTTATTTTTTATTTAATTGAAAAAAGAAAAAATACGTGTCCAATATTTTTTTATGGTCTAAAATACGGACTAAATAAAATGTAATTATTTTGACCCTGGAAACTACCCTATAACTGTGTCAATCATTCAGGTTAAGGAATGCTACATAACATAACTGCACGCCTTTTTATCCCCGAAGGGGTAGGTAGAGGTATATTACGCACCCACACTTCGCCAGTTATGCTTCGGTCCCAATGTAATAGGGGTCGAGCCTATTGGCATCTACCGGGCACATCATTAAAAAGGAATGCTACTGCTGTACTAAACACAAAAGTTTGTGAGAATGGTTGGATGTTTGTTATTGTTTCACGCAAAAGGTACTAAATGGATTTTTAAGAAACTTTACAGTAATATAGCTTTTATGTCCAAATAGCATGCAGGTTATTGCCAGCGTGGTGGACTATGGCCTTACCATTCTCATAGCGAGAACCATGATGATGATATTTATTCATTGAACTGATGGACACGATTATTCGTTCTGTGTCCGGGTGTATTTGATCTATAGGTATGAATAATATGTACCGATTTAAGAATGTATTAAAATGGTTTCAGTTATCTGGTTCCCATAGTACAAGCTCTGCTTATCAGGGATCTGATGACCGTTTCTAAGATGTTCGAGAATGTTAAATAATATTATAATATAAATTTCATAAAGAAGTACCCTTAACAGAAGAGCATGCATGAGAAACTTGATGGGAGTGAATGAAGCAAGAGAGGTATGTCAGGATCGTTGCAAATGGTGTTCCGTAGTCTCTGCCTACCGCTCCGGGAAACAGGCGTGAGTCTATGTATGTAAATTTCATAAAATAAGTCAAAATTTAATGTCTGAGACATTTTTCGCCTGCCAATCTTCTCGAGACAATTGCTAAAAAAATTCAAAGGAAAATGAAGTCCTGTTATACATAAGCATACTCGTGAAAATGTCTGACTTGCTCAATCGTCAATCAGTAACTTTGAACCTGAGAAACAACAAAGCTGTATCTTAAACGCCTGCGCTGTCGTTGTATTTATTGACCTCTTATTTTTATCGAATATAACGCTAAGATGACTCTCCAAATCTCTTGAGAGAGTTAAGAGCTTACAACTGGTGAAAGGTTCATTACTTTCAATAAATCTCCAAGTGCTCATTTTCTTGCTTCCAGCATTTGAAAGGATTGAAAGGGACAATGTACTAATGATTAATTTTAAATGTCAATTCTTTTGTACTTAACGAACATGAAACTTTGAAGTTATTTTTAATCGTATAATAACTGATTCGCCGGTGAGGAACGTCGAAAACATTGTAGTGATTTTAGTGACCAGGCCGTAAACCCCTTAAGAGGACAGTCCACACACTTGTTTTACCTGCCACAAACTCGGCCCACAGAGTGGCATTTGTCCATTTCGTCTATCCGTCTACGCCCTACAGCAAGATTCTTCTATTACACTCGGATATTGTCATTTTTTCAAGCCAATCTTAAATGAAAAGAGTCAGATATTGTTCTTACCAAGTTACTACAACAACAACTTTCAGATTTCCATGGCAATTTGTCCTTTTTTGGCGTAATATTCGAAAGATTCTAAACAGGTATAAGGTACCGCCGGGCTCATTGTTTAACTCTAAAGAGTTGCCAACCAAAATTGTACTTCTTCTTCTTTCAGCCGTTGTCTACCTACTACTTTTGTAGTGTAGGACTCCTTAAATATTCTCCATTCTTCTCTGTCCTGTGCAGTATCAAAATTTTACTGCTACGGTCTTAATACCGTTTTTTCATCTCATTTGAGGTCGTCTCTCGTCTTTTTCTTTGTTGTTGCTCCCATTATGAGGTATTTATTGCAGAGCTAATAAAGCACATATCGTTCATTCGTATCGGTACAGTTCTAAACGGCGAAACGTACGCTAAAAACCACTAGATACGCCATAAGTGCAGCCTTTATCCATCAGCGTAGTTATTACCTTAATTAATAAAATGTCGAAATCCATTGTTTTATATATTTATAAAATCAATATGAACCGTTAAACTCATTTGTAAGGAACCATATTTAATTAAAACAGTAGGTAATAAGGTGTAGTAGAGTATTAAAAAGCCTCTAGTTTCCCATCCAATTAAGTGCAACAAGTTACCAAGTTATGACTATGAGTAAGAAATTCCTCGTCGCTACATAGAAGAAACTTTCACTTTCATATAACGTACCTTTTACAATATTAGATTTAAGTACAGACGGCTCCGTATGCCGTCCAATCTCTGGCAAAATACACCACTAAAATGTAAACGAAGCTAAAAATTCAGATTGATTCAGTCAATTTTCTTCTTGTTTCGAGACTGAATGGGATTTTTTTGAGTAAAAGAATGCCTGGTTTAATATTGATGTAATAAAATAGGCCAAGGGCAGGACGAACATGTTTCTTGTTTGCTTATCTTATTATAATTGACTTCTTAAACGAGGTATGGCAAAATGGCTTCGCCGCTGGTATATCGTTGTTTGTTCTTTGTTTCTTAACCTTTTTCCTGAATATACATATAATTAGGTAAATGCTGTTTAATGGGGCTTGTTTTAGAAGTTATAGAAAAGTGTGGTTATATATTTGGAAGGTAAAGTCATGACCGAGCTAAAAATCCCAATCATCATCTCAGCCTAAAGATATCTTTTGCTAGACATGGGCACAACTCAACGCTGTCCATCGAAGCCGCCTGCATCTAACCGCTTACCGGTACAACTTTTGGAAGGCCTACATCTGCTGCGTCGTCTCGTGCGTGGCCGGTACTCTGAAACCCGCCGAACGCTCATAGATTACGCCACATTCGAGCTACGCCCCATTGCCACGTATTCTCAATAATTTCTCTAAAGTATGATTTATGCTTTTTCATGGCTGGTTTTAAAAGCAGCTAATCGGCTTCAACCTTCCATAAATTAAATATCATCTGCCACTACCACTGGGAGGAATGGTAAACTTTGATAAACCTTTGTTTGTTATAATATATAGATAATATTGCTAGGTAACACATATTCTGTGCTTACTTCCTATTGTATATCTCAAATAACACAGCCAGTCTGTCTGTTGCAAGTAATTAGTTAATTTATTTGAATATTTAACTTTAATTAACTTATTCGAAGGTTCAACTTTTGATAACTTTGACTTTGTTTTGTGTCAATATATATTGAAACTATTAATTTTGTTGGACAGTAGATACCTGTCACTTGCCTGCACTTGCAGTAAACAGGCTAATATTTTGTTGGTTTCAAAGAATTAAGAAAAATTAAGTTTTGATTGTTAATTTTATTTAACGCTTGTCCGGGCTCTTTTGAATTTTGATTATGTCAGCTATCAAGGACTTGCGTGCGGCTGCTGGTGCTATTGCATCAGATTTGCGCTGGTTTGCCTCGGCCAGTGCTTTAGTGAACCGGCCTGATCGCCAGCAGGCCTTACTTCAAAGGTACGAGCGGATCGATGATCGCCTGGCAAGTGTGGAACAGCAGTTCCGCACTTTCAGCGCTTGCTGTCTCGAAGTGTCAGTCACTGATTTCACTGCTGACCAGCGAAATAAGGTCAGCGAAGACTATGCCCAGGTCTTAGACCTGTATGATGCTGTCTCCAATACTGCGAGACAACTAGTTGCTGATAGGGAAGGGCAACCCGGCCTGAAGCAGGAGCTTCCTAGGTCAGCACCGGGGCTGGTGAGTAGGCTCCCTACTTTGGACCTCCCCCATTTTGATGGCTGCCTAGGAAGCTACCTGGGCTTCGTTAATTTGTTCGACAGCCTAGTCAATTATAGGGCTGACCTTCGGCCGGCACAAAAGTTGGCCTATCTAATGTCGGTTCTGGATGGGGAGGCTAAGGGCCTCATCTAGCATCTGCCCGTGTCTGACGAGGCGTACCAGACGGCTCGGGACCTAATTACCCGTAGGTACCATAATAAGCGTGGCCTCGCCGATACGCACATCGAGCAGATTTTGGGTTTGCCGACGCTCACCCGGGTCTCTGGGTTGCGCACCCAACTGTTGAACCCGCTCTTGGTGGCCATTAACGCACTTAAGTGCCTTGACCTGCCCGTAGACCAATGGTCCTATCTATTGGTGCACATTGTGCTGAAAAAGCTGCCTGCCGACCTGAGGTCGCGTTTTGAACATCGCTTTGGTGGGGACAGCGCGACCCATCTGCCCCCCTTTGCTGACCTGGAGAAGTTCCTGGAGGATGAGTGCCGGGTCTTGGACAACTCCGGTGGTGACACGCCGGCTAAGTCGCAGCCGCCCAAGGTCAAGGAGCAGGCTCGCGTTCACACTCGAGCCAATGTTGACCGGCGGCGCCCTCCTCGCTTTGCAGTCACGCAGAGCCCAGTGGAGTGCTCCTACTGCAAGGTCACGGGGCACAGAACGGCCAGTTGTAGGGCATTCTTGGACCTGCATGTCGCCTCTCGTAGGCGCATCGCGAATGCCCGCCGCCTTTGCTTCTCTTGTTTGGGGTCCCACTACCAGCGAGACTGCCCAAATTCTCGCCCCTGTCCTCACTGTGGAGGACAGCATTTGGACATTCTCTGTATGAATGCCAGAGAGGTTGGCCGCTTGTCCAACCAGCCGACGCCGCGCACGGGCGGGTGTTTTGAAGGTGGCAGCTGAGGCTCACCGGCGCGTAGCCGAGAGTCGCCTCGCTCAGTTGATCGCCACTCGCCCCGCTTGGAGAACTGTAGCGTGCGCACGCCTCCTCTCTCTCGCGCACCAGAATGTGCGACCGCGCAACGTCACCAGCACCATGACTGCTGCCCCAGGTATTCCCCTCCTTTGGCGGAGCGTCCCCGCCTTGACTCGCGCCCACCTCGTTTTGGGCGGGTGCGTCACTATGACCCCCCACAGATGGCGCGCAGATCGAGTCATCGCGCTTTTGAGGACTTCAAGCCGCACCCTCATTTTGACTTGCCTGGTCCTGGCCAACGGTCGCCGCCCAGGCAACAATAGGTCATTGACCCCTGCCCTATAACGCCAACCTCCCCCATTGAGACCGTTATCCTACCAACGGTTGCTGTTCGGGTCTGGGGACCCACGGGGACCTCTGTTGTTGTCCGTGCTATATTGGACACAGGTTCACAAGGTTGCATTGTTTCCACTTATTTGGTAGGGCAGGTTAAATTAAATATGGGTTTATTTCCAAATTGTATACGGGGCATAGGTGACGTAGCCTCTAATGTTGAAGGGCAAGTTAAGGTTTTGTTTGGCCCTGTTGAATCTTCACACCCGAGGATTAAAACCTCGGCTATTGTGTTGAAGAATATTTTGGGTATGCACCCACAGAAACAGCTACCCGCTGCTGTGGTGAATTTGACATCGGGATTGGAACTGGCAGACCCCAAATTTGACACACCGGGACTAATCGACTTGTTGATTGGCTCTGATGTCCTCGGTGGAATTTTGATTGGTGGGAAAAGGGTCTTGGTGCCAAATGGTTTGACTGCCATCCCGACCATATTTGGATTTGCTTTGATGGGACCTGTACATAGGGACCCCCCCTCCACCTGAACTTGATAATTTGTTGGCTGTAGGCTCCGCTCTCTCTGATGCGGTTCAGAGGTTTTAGGAGCCCCCTTAAGCTGCCCGTTTGAATCCAGAACATGAGGAGTGCGAGCTGTTCTTCCAGAACAACACGGGTCGACTCCGTTCTGGTCGGATCATTACGAGGCTACCTTTTCTGTCTGTTCGGCCTCCGCTTGGTGAGTCACGACCTTTAGCCGAAAAGAGATTGTTGGCTATGGAGCGTCGCATGGGTCGTGATCCGGAGCTCAGACAGAAGTATATTGAGTTCATGAGAGAATATGAACAATTGGGACACATGTCAGTGTCAAATTTGGATTGGCGTTCGGTGGAGCATTACTTTCTCCCGCATCATGCGGTATTGAAGCCATCGACTGGCAAGCTGCGCACAGTGTTTGATGGTTCTGCGCAGACTTCAACAGGCGTATCCTTGAACCAGTGCTTGCATTCTGGTCCGAAGTTGGTCAAGGACCTTTGTGACGTCATCACCAGCTTCCGACGACATCAGGTTGTCTTTGTGGCCAACATAAAAATGATGTTCAGGCAGACGATTATCCACCCTGATGACCGTCGCTTCCAGCTGATCCTTTGGAGAGAGTCTCCTCGCGATCCCATGGTCGTCTACGAGCTCAATACAAATATGTACGGGTTAAGGTCAAGCCCCTACTTGGCAATACGTTCTCTTTGGGAGCTCGCAGACCGCGAAGGCTTAAGTTTCCCACGAGCCTCCGCCATCTTGAAAGACGATATTTACATCGATGACATTTGTTCAGGCGCCTCCACAGCGGACGAGGCGATCCTCCTGCGGGACGAATTGATAGGTATTTTGGCCTCCGCTGGCTATGAGTTGCGCAAATGGATTTCCAACTCACCAGCGCTTTTGGAAGGCTTGCCAGAGGATCATCAGCAAGATCCACATCTATTTGAGATTGTTGACAACCCCGCCATGATGGCTGTTCTCGGCGTTCAGTACAGACCAGTCCAAGACATCTTTACGTATAACGTAGACTTGAAACTGCCTTGTTCTTGGACTAAACGTCTCGTGTTGTCTACTGTCGCCAGAACCTTTGATCCGAACGGTTGGATCTGTCCAATTATATTTTGGGCAAAATGCTTCTTGCAGAAGCTTTGGACAGCAGGATTGACCTGGGACGAACCTCTGCACGGCACTCTTGTTGAGGAATGGACCTCTTTTGTATCCTCACTTCCTGCCGTCAACGAGATCTCCTTGCCTCGTCCCATCCTTCCTCCCGGGAAGTACAAGGCCACCCTTCACGGGTTTTGTGATGCCTCGGAGCGTGGGCACGCGGCTGTGGTGTACTTGCGCACAGTTAGTGCCTCAGGTCAGGTGAGGGTTTCCCTGATCATGGCGAAGAGCAAGGTTGCACCCCTTCGAACATCTCTGACCATTCCGAAATTGGAGCTCTCGGGAGCAGCCCTACTTGTACGCTTGTTGAATCACGTGTCCAGTACCTTGGGTAAAAGCATTTGCATTAATGGGACCTACGCCTGGACAGACAGCCAAATTGTTCTTTGTTGGTTAAAGGCTTCTGTCCACAACTTGGAGGTATTTGTTGCTAATCGCGTTTCCCAAATCCGAAGTCAAGCTGGTTTGGAGACACGTGCCAGGTGAGCTCAACCCCGCTGATTGTGCCTCGCGCGGATGCTTGACGCCTAGTTTCATAGGTCATTCGCTGTGGTGGGGTCCGGAATAGTTGAGTCGACCAGAAATTGATTGGCCTCGAACGCCAGTTTTGAATACTTCTGATTTGCCGGGTCTACGAACACTCGCTCTTGAGAAGGTAGAATGCGCCTTCGACCCCGATTTTTTGTTGAATCGTTATAGCTCCCTTGACAAGTTGTTAGGTGTTACTGCTTGGATAAAGCGTTTTGTTTTTAACTTTAGGCACCCACAACAGAAACGACTGACACCGTTTATCTCACCACAGGAACGACACGAATCTCTCACCTTTTGGGTTCGTTCTGTGCAATTGGCGCATTTTGAAAAGGAGATTGCTATCCTTAAATCAGGGAGATCGAAATTGTCGGGAGCTGTCTCTAAATTGAACCCCTTTTTGGACGATACGGGTCTCTTGCGCGTTGGAGGGCGTCTCAAGAACGCCAACCTCCCTTACGGAGCACGTCACCCCCTGTTGTTACCTAAGGACGGTCATTTGGTACGCTTGTTGGTAACTGACCGTCACCTTAAAAATTCGCATGCTGGTTGTAATGCTTTGTTGGCCATTTTGCAACGCGAGTTTTGGATTTTGTCTGCCCGAAGAATTATTCGGAGTGTAGTCTTTCGCTGCATCCCTTGCTATAAGCTCAAGGCTTCTACCATGCAGCCCTTGATGGGAGACTTACCGGCAGATCGCGTAACTGAGAGCAGGACGTTTGACGGTGTTGGCAAGGACTTCGCTGGTCCCTTTTTGGTGAAAACGTCGACACTTCGAAACAGCAAGACTGTTAAGGCCTACTTGTGTGTTTTTGTTTGTCTCTCCACAAAGGCCGTACACTTAGAATAGGTCTCCTCGCTTACGACCGAGGCGTTTGTAGCCACATTTGACAGATTTGTATCCCGCAGAGGGCTGCCTTCCTTGATCCGTTCTGACTGCGGCACTAACTTCAAGGGCACTTATAATTATCTGAATGATGTTGTTAATTTCCTTGAAACCAACAAAGCTGATATAGGTGATAGGCTTGCCCGACGTGAGATAAATTGGTTGTTTTCCCCACCAAATTGTCCACACTGGGGTGGTATATTTGAGGCCGCCGTAAAATCGGCCAAAACACACTTGCGCAGAACAATCGGTGAATCTGTCCTTACATTTGAGGAACTCGCAACTGTGTTTTGTAAGATTGAGGCCGTTTTGAACTCTCGGCCATTGTGCCCGATCTCCTCAGATCCGAATGATTTGGAGGCCCTTACGCCGGGCCATTTTTTGATTGGTCGCCCACTTGTCGCCCTGCCTGAGTACCCCTATATTGATACGAGACCTGGTCGTCTCTCGCGTTTTGAATTGGTACGCCAGATTACTCAGAGCTTTTGGAAACGCTGGAATTTGGAATATTTGCACATACTCCAGCAGCGCGTTAAGTGGACCGACAAGACCGATCCACCCAAGATTGGAGACCTCGTTTTGATCAAGGAGGCTAACCTTCCGCCACTCAGATGGCGCAGGGGGCGCATCCTTCATTTGGTAACTGGGGCTGATGGAGTTCCCCGATTTGCTGAGGTCTTGGTGGACGGTTCGATTCTGAGGAGAGCGGTTGCAACATTGTCACGTCTACCAACCGATTATCGGACCGGTAGGCCGGTCCGGGGCGGGTGGATGTTTGAAATAGAATTAGTTTTTATTATAAGTCAAATCGATTAGATCGATTGAGTAACATTTTGTTAAGTTTATTGAAAATTTCTGACAATGGTCACACTGAACTGTCAATCTTTTCGTTCATTGTCGTTTCCTGCGGTCAGCGAAAAAACCTAGCTCTGGATAGATTTCGTTTTGTGAGCGTTTTGATCTTGTATTTAGAACCCGTTTGATTGCCACTTCCTTGATCAATAACTGGCACCGGTTAGTTGTGATAAAAATAGTATTTTATTGAACTTTGTAAAACACGTGTGTGAATTCCTGGTTGGTGCCTGGAGTATGACTACGCTGAACTGGATACTGGTATCTATTCGATTCTCTTGTTATTTTGGCCAAAATTATGAGTTAATCCTATAGGTCCACTTCAAGAACAGCATCAGTAAGAGTTGGTAAGACATTTTATTAATATTAAAATTATAAGTCATCGCTGTGCTACCACAGTGAAGGTGTTTAGATAAATTGTCTATCGTGGTCAGGTGGATGTATTACAGCTTCCACTGCAACTCTGTTCTCAACAGTTTCCCACCTGGCTGCGGTAACTCTAGACGGATAATATTGTTAGGTAACACATATTCTGTGTTTACTTACTATTGTATCTCACAAATAACACAGTGAGCCTGTCTGTTGCAAATAATTAATTAATTAATTTGAAGTTTCAACTTATTAATTTGTTGTGAGTTATAACTTTGATAACTTTTGTTTTTGTGTCAATATATTGAATTTTTTAATTTTGTTGGTCAGTAAATACCTATGGTTACTTGCAGCTGTAGCATACAGTTTATAATTATTGTTGGTTTCAAAGAATTAACAAATATTAAGTTTTAATTGTTAATATTATTTAACGCTTGTCCGAGCTCTTTTGAAACTTGATTATGTCAGCTATCAAGGACTTGCGTGCGGCTGCTGGTGCTATTGCATCAGATTTGCGCAGATTTGCCTCAGCCAGTGCCTTGGTGAACCGGCCTGATCGCCAGCAGGCCTTACTACAAAGGTATGAGCGGATTGATGATCGCCTGGCAAGTGTGGAACAGCAATTTCGCACTTTCAGCGCTTGCTGTCTCGAAGTGTCAGTTAATGAAGCACCGCTGACCAGCGAAATAAGGTTAGCGAAGATTATGCCCAGGTCTTAGACCTGTATGATGCTGTCTCCAATAGTGCGAGACAACTAGTTGCCGATAGGGAAGGGCAACCCGGCTTGAAGCAGGAGCTTCCTAGGTCAGCACCGGGGCTGGTGAGTAGGCTTCCTACCTTAGACCTCCCCCATTTTGATGGCTGCCTAGGCAGCTACCTGGGCTTCGTTAATTTGTTTGACAGCCTGGTCAATGACAGGGCTGACCTTCGGCCGGCACAAAAATTGGCCTATTTGATGTCGGTTCTGGATGGGGAGGCCAAGAGCCTCATCCAGCATCTGCCCGTGTCTGACGAGGCGTAGACGGCTCGGGACCTAATTACCCGTAGGTACCATAACAAGCGTGGCCTCGCCGACACGCATATTGAACAGATTTTGAGTTTGCCCATGCTCACCCGGGTCTTTGGGTTGCGCACCCAACTTTTGAACCCGCTTTTGGTGGCCATCAACGCACTTAAGTGCCTTGACCTGCCCGTGGACCAATGGTCCTATCTATTGGTGCACATTGTACTTAAAAAGCTGCCTGCCGACCTGAGGTCCCGTTTTGAGCAGCGCTTTGGTGGGGATAGCGCGACCCATCTGCCCCCCTTTGCTGACCTGGAGAGGTTCCTGGAGGATGAGTGCCGGGTCTTGGACAACTCCGGTGGTGACACGCCGGCTAAGACGCAGCCGCATAAGGTCAAGGAGCAGGCTCGCGTTCACACCCGAGCCAATGTTGACCGGCGCCCTCCTCGCTTTGCAGTCACGCAGAGCCCAGTGGAGTGCTCTTACTGCAAGGTCACGGGGCACAGAACGGCCAGTTGTAGGGCATTCTTGGACCTACATGTCGCCTCTCGTAGGCGCATCGCGAATGCCCGCCGCCTTTGCTTCTCTTGCTTGGGGTCCCACTACCAGCGAGACTGCCCAAACGCTCGCCCCTGTTCTCACTGTGGAGGACAACATTTGGACATTCTCTGCATGAATGCCAGAGAGGTAGGCCGCTTGTCCAACCAGCCGACGCCGCGCACGGGCGGGTGTTTTGAAGGTGGCAGCCGAGGCTCACCAGCGCGTAGCCGAGAGTCACCTCGCTCAATTGATCGCCGCTCACCCCGCTTGGAGAACCGTAGCGTGCGCACGCCTCCTCTCTCTCGCGCACCAGAATGTGCGACCACTCAACGTCACCAGCACCATGACTGCTGCCCCAGGTATTCCCCTCCTTTGGCGGAGCGTCCTCGCCGTGACTCGCGCCCACCTCGTTTTGGGCGGGTGCGCCACTATGACCCCCCACAGATGGCGCGCGGTTCGAGTCATCGCGCCTTTGAGGACTTCAAGCCGCACCCCCATTTTGATTTGCCTGATCCTGGCCAACGGTCGCCGCCCAGGCAACAATAGGTCATTAACACATACCCTATAACGCCAACCACCCCCATTGAGACCGTTATCCTACCGACGGTTACTGTTAGGGTCTGGGACGGACCCACGGGGACCTCTGTTGTTGTCCGTGCTATATTGGACACAGGTTCACAAGGTTGCATTGTTTCCACTTATTTGGTAGGGCAGGTTAAATTAAATATGGGCTCTTTTCCGAATTGTATACGGGGCATAGGTGACGTAGCCTCTAATGTTGAAGGGCAAGTTGAGGTTTTGTTTGGCCCTGTTGAATCTTCACACCCGAGGATTAAAACCTCGGCTATTGTGTTGAAGAATATTTTGGGTATGCACCCACAGAAGCAGCTATCTGCTGCTGTGGTGAATTTGACATCGGGATTGGAACTGGCAGACCCCAAATTTGACACACCGGGACAAATCGACTTGTTGATTAGCTCTGATGTCCTCGGTGGAATTTTGATTGGTGGGAAACGGGTCTTGGTGCCAAATGGGACCTGTGCCTAGGGACCCCCCTCCACCTGAACTTGATAATTTGTTGGCTGTAGGCTCTGCTCTCTCTGATGCAGTTCAGAGGTTTTGGGAGGTAGAGGAGCCCCCTCAAGCTGCCCGTTTGAATCCAGAACATGAGGGGTGCGAGCTGTTCTTCCAGAACAACACTGGTTGACTCCGTTCTGGTTGGATTATTACGAGGCTACCCTTCCTGTCTGTTCGGCCTCCGCTTGGTGAGTCACGACCTTTAGCCGAAAAGAGGTTGTTGGCTATGGAGCGTCGCATGGGTCGTGATCCGGAGCTCAGGCAGAAGTATATTGAGTTCATGAGAGAATATGAACAATTGGGACACATGTCGGTGTCAAATTTTGATTGGCGTTCGGTGGAGCATTACTTTCTCCCGCATCATGCGGTATTGAAGCCATCTACTGGCAAACTGCGCACAGTGTTTGATGGTTCTGCGCAGACTTCAACAGGCGTATTCTTGAACCAGTGCTTGCATTCTGGTCCCAAGTTGGTCAAGGACTATTGTGACGTCATCACTAGCTTCCGACGACATCAGGTTGTCTTTTTGGCTGACATAAAAATGATGTTCAGGCAGACGATTATCCACTCTGATGACCGTCGCTTCCAGCTGATCCCTTGGAGAGAGTCTCCTCGTGATCCCATGGTCGTCTACGAGCTCAATACTAATACGTACGGGTTAAGGTCAAGCCCCTACTTGGCAATACGTTCTCTTTGGGAGCTCGCAGACCGCGAAGGCTTACGTTTCGAACGAGCCACCGCAATCTTGAATGAACAGTAAGTACTTCAAATTAAATGAAGCTAAACAAGAATTCTAAGATGTTATTCAAACACCAACAAAATATAAGATCCAACTAAAACAGTTAAAGGCTAAATCATTCTGAAATTGAAATGCTAACCGAATTTAAGACAAGGTATTAAGAGGACAAAAAGAACATTATGCAAAATCGAGCTTGTATTATCGAAAATTAATGCAATCTTGATTTTAGTATCAACATGCTGACTGGCCTATTGGTGGCCCCG
The DNA here is from genome assembly GCA_944739405.2 of Euclidia mi. Classification (NCBI taxonomy): domain Eukaryota; kingdom Metazoa; phylum Arthropoda; class Insecta; order Lepidoptera; family Erebidae; genus Euclidia; species Euclidia mi. The sequence continues at coordinate 36,606,585 of OX123191.2, forward strand.
AAGGTCGTGGGTTCGATTCCCATCTCATTAGTTATCTGGTTGTCACAGTACAAGCTCTGCTTAGTTTGGCATCAGATTAACGGGTATCTTATGATTTTATTGAAAGCGCCTGAAAGTGAATCAACTTGTTTCTTACCACTTAGTGCGTTGTTCATCTTGTCTTTTTCACCAGGGCGGTGAAATAGACTGGGAAACAACTACCTTGTATGAAGTTATTCATAACGGAATGGTCATCAGTACGGACGTCAATTGACTACGAAACGGAAGTGCATAGATGGCGTGCTTCGACAGAGTCTAGTGACGTTCGCTCCAGTCGAAGAGGGGGGTGACAGTTGACGTTCAACGGAGCAACGACAATTATCACTTCTCTTGGAGACTCCGGGCGGGCAACAAGTACCTAGAAACTGTCACTCTTTCGTGTTCAGTAATACAAAATAGTTATAGTCAGTTTTGTTAGATTTGATTTGGTGTGATCTTATAACGAACTGTGATGTGAAGTGTTGATACTGGCCAAGAATAAAGCAATCCGCCGTCATCAGAAGTGGGATCATGGACCAGTGCGACCACAAGGCGCGAGCGAGGGCGACTGCTAAACACTGCTATGTTGGTGAATCAGCTGAGCTGCCAACTGCGACCGTGGTGAGCGTATTTTGTCTGATTTTTTTATTGGTACTACCAATTTTGTTTAGTGGCGGTAGTAGTAAAACATTACGCGTTTAACCTTACAAATGTCATAATCGTTGTGGTGATATCGCCATCACATCGTACCGGGTGTTGTAGGTTCGATTCCTATACGAGACAGTGAGTTGTGGAACCGTTGTGTGGAACTTTTACGGTGTCGTGGTTCCCATGACATGATCTCATGAATAATCTTCTTTTTAGTAGCTTAAAGAAGAAAGACAAAACAAAAATGTGGGTAGTAACGATTTTAATTGTGACCTTTGCCGTATTTTAAGTAAGCGTATGGTTGTCTAACTACCACAGTGATCTAGCTATAGCGTAGATAGCGAACGGAGGTTTTGAGTTTGATACGCCCGCGCCAGTTAAAAAGAAAGCCATTGGTAATTTTATTTCTTCATGCGAGGGTGGCTCGCACTCATGAACCTTGTGATCATATTATGCTTGCTTGCAAATGGATTAATCTTGTCTCGGTCTTACTTTATGGACTGTAATAGTAACGAGAGTGAGCGTACAGGCCGACTTGCATTATTCCAAGCAAGTGCGTTTGAGTGAAACGTGCTAGTTATTGTTGTAGTGCAGTTGTAATATTGGTTTTAGAATCATCACCCAGCTTGGTTGGTTTTCTGCTAAATCTAGAACAATAACTCCGGTCTACTCTGTCCTTCGCAGGGCAGCGGCGCTAAAGTTGGTAAACTAATCGAAACGTACATACTAAGTTCATGGTGTAAGACTGTGCGGAGCTATTGCTTCTGACTGTTCTGATTTTGTGTAGAACAGCTTGTAGCTTTTATTTCTTAAATATGAACTTTTTTCAGGTGGTCGTTATCGACCACCTGAAAAAAGTTACTTCTAGGTACTGAAACTGAAAATTACTAGCTTTCGGTTTAATTACTTCCATTAAAGACAACAATATCCAACATTCATCAAAATTGGTGATCTAAATCTTTCTGGGCATATGTTTATGGGTTCAGCAGAGCGATTCCGAAAATGTATTTAGCAAAGTCACAGCGACTTTGGCGGTGAAAACTCTAAATGGTATTCCGAAAAACAGTGAAAACTATAGTGGCGCCCCCCATGTAAGCGTGTCGGCGGATAGAACTAACTTTAGTGAAAAGTTCACTCAACTGACATAAAATAACGAAAAATTGACATTTGGAAGGGTCTATTGATATTCCGAAGCAATGTTTTGGCTCACGTCACAGTTTTCACAGCCAATTTTATCTGTCAAATCAAAAGTTACTTCTTATTCGGTGAAAACTTAGTGAAAACAACACAAGTAGCTCTAAAAATTATAAATTTCTTCCGTAGTAAAGGTAAAAAGTTATTTTGTGGTGTTTATATGTATTAAAAACGTTTTATAATCATATTGTGATAAAATTAAAACTCTACAATGCTAGTTTCAAGTGTAAATAATATTAAACATTTACTTCGTGTTTTAGATGGCTCACACTCTAATTATGTTGGCATTTTTAAAGGAAGCTTACAGCTTAGACCTTTTAAAAAGACAACAACACAGTAAATCTTTGCGGAACATAAATATAAGTTTTCGAGACGATGACTATGTACGTTTGTATCGCCTATCTGAAGAACTAATTAGAACGTTAGAGGACGATATAAAAAGTTTTATTCCGGTGCAAAAGAACCGAAGAGGCTTAAAGCTAAGAACCAAGGTAAGTTTGTAATATTGCATGTACCTCCTTTTTAAAGTGGTCATAATATAATTATTTGGAATGCATATTTTCCAAACAAACTAACTTATTGGATTCTATTAGAGTTTAGTTTTGCAAATCCTTTTTTTACTGTAAAGCTCTACATGTACAATATTTTAGCAAAAATACCTATGTAGGTAATTATTTACTGGTTTACTTTCTGGCAAGGGTACCAATACCAATGGACACAAATAATAATGTATTGTATTTTGCTACCAATTTGTTTCAGATCCTATCTTCACTATCATTTCTGGCATCTGGAAGTTATCAGAAAATAGTTGGTATGAATATAAGGAACTTTGTTTCACAGCCTTCTATATCTCGGTCTCTTCACCAAATAATTAATGCACTATGTCATCAAGATGTAGTGAAGAAATTTATACGATTTCCTCAAAATGCATCTGAACGACAAAAACTTAAAGAAATGTAAGTACATAATTTCTTGTCAAAACTTTGGTGCTTCTCAAATGATCTTACTTAGGAACCTACCTATTAATTAACTGTCTGTTTATATATTATTAATTTCAGATTCTATGAAAAATTTGGCATACCCGGAGTGATTGGTTGCATAGATGGCACATTAGTAGCTATGGTGAGACCCAAAGATAATGAGGAACGGTACTTTTGCAGAAAGGGATATCATGCTAGAAATGTTCAGTTGGTAAGCATAAAATAGCACCAGAATCAAATTTTGATTAGTTCAATGTGTTACATAAGTTCTTATTTTTTCAGATAACTGATGCTGATCTAAATATTCTACATGTAGATAGTTCATATGGTGGTGCATCTCATGATAGTTTTATATTTAATCAGTTTATTATACGAACTCATTTGCAAGAATTGTATAATGCTGGAGAAACAGTGTATTTGTTGGGTAAGTAATATTTTGTAGCAATATAAATAGTAAAATCATATATATTTAAAATAAACATTAAATTACTTATTTTCAGGTGATTCTGGATATGCACAGAGGCCATATCTTATGACGCCTATATTAAATGCTGTGGAGAACACCCCTGAAGCACACTACAATAAGCTCCATGCCACCGCCCGCAATAGTGTTGAAAGGACAATAGGCATACTTAAAGGCCGCTTTAGGTGTCTTTTGGTGCACAGGATGCTACATTACCACCCTGATATGGTTGCCAAAATTGTGATAGCATGTTGTGTGCTCCACAATATTTGTAACCGCGCTGGTCTGCCAGCACCAGCCTTGTCACCAGAAGACATTTCAAGTGAGCGAAATCTGGCAGTTGCTTACAACACTAGTTCCATCAATACTGAACTAGAATTAGGTCGTGCAGCTAGAAGCTCTTTAGTGAATGCTTTATGGTCTTCAAGATTGCAATAATCTATTATTGTGTAATCTTAGCATAGTTGATGGCAATGTAGTGTGGGTTGATTTAAAATTGTTTGTATGTTGGTTTATTTATGCTGTATTAGAGACTTAGAAGTGTATGTTAAATGAAAATTATGTATAGAGATAGATATAGAGAGGGTTTGCTTTAGTGTATATAATTTTATAGGTGTAATATAAAAGAAAGAGAAGATGCTTTATTTAATAGAAAGATATGGGTGGTGTGTTAAGGTTGATTTTTATTATTGTGGTAAAGGATGTTTGTGTCTCAGTCGCACGTCTGAGACAAAAACATCCATTGTGTTGCGTTAATTTACTTGTTATTTAGGAATCGAACCCACAACACTCGACGCAGTGTCAAGCGGGGTGGGGACCATTTAAACCACTACGCCAACAGTGCAGTTGATACAGTATAAATAGTATAATTACCTTATATTTGCATGATATGCAACTTTAGCGAAACATGTGCTTTATTGAACTTTTATGACATCATTGTACCTACAACATGCTTTTTGGCAAAAAAGTATATTATTATTATATTCGTTTGTACCTATATGTAATATAAGTTCACCAAACTTTTTTCTGTGCTCTAAAGTTAGTCAGGCCATTTATTTTAAGATTAAGTGCTTTGTTATCTTGTTCGATTTTTGTAAACTAAATGAATAGCTGTTAGGGCTAAAATTTGGTTTCTGATAAGTACGAGAAACAAACAAGAGGTTCAAAAAAAAACGTAAGCCACTCAAGCGCCCGCGACATTTTTCTCATAAGGCAGCTATAAATTACCCTCTAAGTATTTTTTGTCGCCGCTCGGGTCGGACTGCAAAGCTTGTGGGAAGAAAAAACTGTAGTTAAGTGCAGTCCTAAAGTTTTGAATAATGTAAATGAAATAATATATTCGAATACATAATGGTGTCTATATGTATGTAATTATGTTAATGGTAGCTTTTATACTCATCACCCTTTCTTTTCTGACTAAAATCCACCCCGTATTCCTCACGTACCCGTATGTCGGAGGGTCGGGTATCGCTGAAGCATTCCTCGCTACCCCCGACGGGTATTGGCCCGCCAGATGGTCAGGCGGGCCCCGAACAAAACCCTCTTGACGGCGGATGAAGGTGTTGGGCTCCGCCGCCAAAACACTCAGTGGCCGCAGAGGATAGGGAGGACGGCAACGCAACACCGCATCTCCTCTTCTGCGGCCCCACCGCGTCGCAACGACGGTGCGCCTCCATTTGGTCGCGGAAAATAGGGCGCGCGGCAACGCAACACCGACACGCCTCTCCTCCCGCGACCGCACCCGACTGCGAGGGACAGAAGAACTGTCCCTCGCACCCGCCCCTTTGGACGCATCCTGCGCAGGCCTCCGTCAAGCCCACGCGGAGCGTCCCCTCCTGGATCCCTCTTAGCTTCACCGCGGGTGACCAATCCACGGTTACTAAGCCCCCCACCACGACAAGGTGGAGATCCCACGGGGGGATACTCCTCACCCTTGTCATCACACGTTATCTATATTTAGGTACATTATCTATTTATATTTTTATTAATTGTTTTATTATTATTAATTCCGATAAGTTAATGGTCACAGGGGTGGTTGTACTTTGAAAGTTATCATGTTAACACGTTCACTGTGTATGACCCACCGATGGGTCATTTTGAATATTTCGCCGTGCGTGGATGCACACATAACTTCGAAAAGTCATAGATGTGTGACCGGGGTAATTAGGATCGAACCCGAGACCATCGTCTTGGCAGTCAATTACACACTACTGAGCTATCGCCGCTTTTTGAAATAAATAAATAAATTTATTTGCAATGTGAAACAGTTGTAAATATATTTATTTAAAATCTTTGTACATTATACAAAGGTCATTTAAGACTTAAGAGTGTCAATGAGTTTTATATTCCAATCTTACTCACAGTTGTGTGTTACATTACAAATCTGGCACTATATAAGTAATATAATAGTAAGAAATAGTATGTGAATCTAGAATCATTAAGTGACGCACTTATAAATTATACGTTCATAAGCGTTACATTGCTATCTTAGTGAATAAATGACTTACTTTATTATTTATCTATGTCTTATGTACCTACCTAAAACCCTAAAATTGATACAGCCTAACTTCAAGTTAAATTTAAGAGCTTTGCCTTTTAGTGAAGTACATACGTAAATGTAAATAAAAATAATGAAAAATCAAGTTTATACACAATTTATTTAATTACATTATTAATTACTACGAAAATGTTCTTTTAAAATATTTTCTATTGATTGCATGCTTGCTACAATCTGACGGTCTCTCTCAGCGATTCGTTCATCTCGCCGACGAGCGTATTCAATAAATTTTTCCACCATGGTAAGAAAAAGGGAACGCCTTTGGGACGGAGGTGATGGTCGTCCATTTCTTTGAAAAAGTCGTCGCCGACGACGTCTTGGAGCTGTAAATAATTACCGGAGATATTAGTATTTTGTTTATAAATTAATTTGTTTTAGGTAGATTTATGAACTAAAATATATTTGTAACTCACTTGAGACTGTAGAGTGCTGCGGTTGTTCCACCTCTAAGGGCGAATGTCTGGGTGGCGAAGGTGGCAAGGGGACAGAAACAGGCGGCACGTTATCCTGAAATTTAGACATAGTATAATTAACCATTGTTTAGCGAAGTTATGATTAGCGCGAGTCACATTCCATTTTTGATTGTCTGGTATTCCCATTTATAGTGGTTAAAACTGAATTTTAATATTATTTTAATTTAAACTTAACTTCAACTTTAATGAATGATAATAAATGATGATGATAAAAATCTCTATGATAATAAGAAAATATTTTTACATTCTTCACAATTTCAAATCATTTTACCAAGGTACATAAATGGGTCATAGTATCTACTTTTGTGTTAGTGATGCTAGGGTTAGTAAGCTAGCTTACCCTCAGAGGTGGGTTGGGAATTTCTCTTGATGGGCCTGCTACAGGGTTAGCATATGGAGAGACCTAAAGCAAAAAAATATTTATGAGTAATTCATTTCATCAGTGATTCTATAAGATTTGCATTATAGGTATATTTATGCATCGGTGAATATTAGGTATGTCATTAACTTACAATTGAAAATTCATTTCTTTCTGTTAAGCCCTGTGTTGCTTGTTGCTCTTGAGCCTCATCAATCTAAAACAAGGATTAAAAAATTAAACCTATAAAACAATACAAATTATGTAGGTACCTAATAAATAACTAAGTTCTTCATAAAGTACTTACAATAACTGGCGATATTTGGTACTCAGATGGACAATAGGTGGCTATGTCATCACTTGTATGAATCTGAAACAAAAATTATCAATTTCTTTAAATAGGTACATCACCATATATCTCAAATTTATATTTTACCAATACATTTCAAATCACTTACTGTGGATATCTGCTCATGTGTTGTTTCTAAAACATTAATAATTGAAGGGCTATCCTGCTCCACAGGTTCACTGACGTCCACCTGCAGGAATAGAAAGACATTAATACAAAAGATCTATTAAACAATAAATGAATTCCAATTAACTTAACATTGTTACAAATATCATAATGGTATATCATACTTACAAATGGGTTAATTCTCAAGTGACTGTCACCTGTGGCAAAACTTTGACCACCCATTAGCGTCAATATCCTTTCTTCAATGTGGGAAAGCTCTACAATTTCATCACATTGAATGGCACCACCACCAGTTCGAGTTCTACTGGCAGCTCTTGCAGCAGCCTTCTTCTTGACTGCATTTTTTTTGTCATTCCAATACTGGAAAGATAATAATAGTAAAACATAGTATAACAATGATCATCAATATCACAATACGTAACGAAACACAATAAAATTGACGAAATGTAGGTAATACCTTTATCCATTTTTGTGTTGTTTTAACTGCTCCACCGCCCATGCTGTTAAGCTGCAAGGCAACTTGTGCCCATTCTCTATGAGCTTTCTCTTTGGCTGCTTTCGTTTTTAAGAAGCCCTTTGCTAAATTTGGCCTACTCTCAAGTAAAACTAGTAGAGCCTCTACTTGAGTAGATGATGGATGTGAAACCCTAAAAATATACAATCAAATAGGAAGTTAATGAACATAACATACATAACGTCATGCCTTTTATGCCCGAAGGGGTAGGCAGAGGTGATTTCTACACCCACTTTTCGCCAGATATACTTTAGTCCCACATAATATGGGGCGAGCCTATTGCACATTTTTAGACTCCGTGCTGCTACTGAGAATTTCGTGACAGAAAAACCCAATAACACTGCCCGACCCAGGAATCGAACCCGGGACCTCCCGATCCCACGCGCACATTTATGCCGCGACCAATGAGGCAGTCGTATAGGGTTTGATGTCGAGTTTTCCGTCTCTACGCAAAGATGGTATTTGCATCATGTTATCCCTTAGTCGCCTCTTACGACACCTACGGGAAGATAGGGGGTGGTGACACTTATATTCTATGCCGGCAACCACACGGCAAGTTAATGAAATGTAGCTATATTTAAAAACATTAGATGAAATACTATTAATAACTTACCTAGCCATTGTAGAATAGGACGAAAGATCTCAAAACTTAACACGTTACACACGTCACACTCAACAAGAGAAACCGAACTTATGAAACTTTAAAACAAATATAACGATACTGTTTTAAAAGGGCCTTTGAATAACTCATAGTTCGCTGGGAACCACTTGAAATCCACATCTAGGTACTTAAAATATCACCGCAAAATGATTTTTTATGAAACGCCGTTCTGTTTACACAACAAAAACAATAACAAACCAAAGCAAACTTCAATTTTGACGTTTAAATAAGGAAGCAAAGATAACACGACATGCAGCTTATAGAATTCTATTATGTTATAAAATAATTCTCCAGTTGCTTTACAAAATATTTTACCAATGAAATATTGCTTATCCAGCTTTATGGACATATTTTATATACCTTTTGTAACAAAATAATCTTTAATTAGCTAATTTTATTCTTTGAATTTGTAAACTGTGTAGTTACTAAACTTTTTACAGCCAAGGCGCACCTCTAAAGTTTTCACCAAATATTTTGTTTATAAATTTGCATCACTTGGCCTTGATAGTGACAATGCGTAGTTTCGGAATACGGTGAGAACTTTTCACAACGTAAGCAGTGAAGTGGAGGTGATGTACGAAGCGTATTACGATGTGACTGTTGTCATTTTCGGAATCGCACAGCAGGTGTCTAAAAATCCGATTCAGCATAGGAATATAGCACTAAGTTAGATGTACAGTACCGTCTCTTGTAGCGAAGAAAAGTGATTGCGTAAAACGATTGCTTACTAAGTGCTTAAGACATTGAAATACTAGACAAGAAGATTCAACAAGGAATTTTCATTGATATACACTAGTAGTATCAATATATATTTTTTCATTAAGTAAATGGTAAAATAAATACGGGAAAACCAAGAAAATTCCTGTTTAACGTTAGCGGTTATGCAGTACAGTACAGCCTTCCCGGTTATTTTCGTAATAAAAATATTAAAAATGAATATTAATACTAAGATTTTTTTTCAAGTTAATTAGATGAAAAAAGTTTCAAGTTTATTGGTTGAGTTCATTTAAAAATTAATTAAGCGGAAACTTTTGATAACAGACAAAATACTGTCTGGCATTTTGCCCGATGTTACAGTCCCCTTTTTGAAATTTTAAAGGGAAAATCTTTTCCACAATAATTACGTTTCTGGGAACTTAATGTATATATTTGATAATAAATACTTATATTTCATTTATTATACTGCTTTTCAAAAAACGAATTGCATGTGAAAGTCTAGGTATGGCTTATAGCACTGTCTCTGTCTCTTCCGAATACAGTAATACACGTTTGCATTTTGCATTTACGTTTTTGTGAAGTTACGATCCGATTGGGACTCTTTCTGATACCCAACTCCAAAAAATACTAGAGAGCACGTTACCGGCTCTATAAGAAGCCAGTTTGATACTCAACGACACAACAAGCTCGTTTAAAGTTTCACCCGGCGACTGTTCTGGGATAGTAGTATGATTTACGTCACCCTGGATTCCATGAAGCATATTCTTACAAAACAAGATGATAGATGAAGCACCGGCAGAACGATTATTATTACTCCTTTACCCCACAGTGCATCTCACGGATAACCGCCAGAATTACTCCCATGATAATGACTTTAGCAATAAAACAATAAATTGGGGCTACCATTAAACGCCTGAGAATAAGTTTGTAATAGTTTAATTAATTTACCGTTTCGCAATTCAAAATGGCCTCTGATCAAATTTATGCTTGTCTTTGTTTACTTTATGTATATAGAATTGTGTTGGTGTTGCCAACTTTAAGGCTTTGATATGAAATTGGGAACAATGTTTGCATTCAATTTGCATATATTTTTGATTGATTGAATTTAGTAGGTACAACAATTTTATAACGAAATTATGCGTCGCATCTAAAACGCCTGGAAGAGCGTAGCTGCTCTGGTCGATGAAAGACATAATGAAAGGAGATCTCCCATTATGCCACAAGCGTAAACTCATGGACATGTGCGTTCTCCCCATTCTCACGTATGGTGCACAAACAGGTCTTTGATTGCTCAACAGAGGTCCGCACTCTAGGTTTGCCAGCGAGCAATGGAGCTTAGTATCCTAGGAGTCCGTTTAACAGACCGCGTAAAAATACAATACTACGCTCCAAAGCGTCAATCGGCGATTTTCGTGTCACCCACAAAGCTTGCAAACTCAAAGAGGACTGGGCAGGCCACGTTTGCCGCATGCCGAAAGAGCTTTGGGCCAAAATCGCCACTAATTGGGTCCCCAAAGGTGCTAGGCGACAGCGTGGAAGGCCGAGACGACGATGGCGGGACGAACTGGACTCGTACAGGAAGGACTGGCCTATGCTGGCACAAAATAGAGATCTGTGTAAAAAGGAGAGGGAGGCCTTTGCCCTGCAGTGGGACGCGACAGGCTGAAAATAAATAATTTTATAACGATATTATTGTATTTTCCTATTTATAACCAGATGAAGAATAAGGCCGCACCACGCTGACCAAGTGCGGATTGGCATAATTCGCATGTCTTTTGGAAACATAATGGAGAACTCTCAGATTATACAGGTTTCCTCACGATAATTACTGTCTAGCAATCGATAATAATAAGCAATTAAATATGCACTTCGAAAATCCAGTGGTGCGCATCATGAGTCTGAACACGACATCCTCTGTGAAGCTGGCGGCTGGCCGCAGAATACGCAGATAACCGTTACGTACGGCACGCCGCATGCGGTTAACTGCATCGTCCCGGTTCTAGTGCGGACCGCCGCAATCGTGAGCTTGTTCGCGCCTTTTCATAATAAAAATCGACGTACGGTCTGTCGTATGCGGCGCGCCGCATCGCAGCCAGCCGCTAGTGCGTTCACGCTTTAGTTTTTTCACGTGGGTATTGCTGCCTTTGCTAAACTTAAGTAGTGGCGTATACAAATAAAACAATCGCAGCATTACGTGCTAAACTTTTCTATACCAACTCAATGTTTAATCAAATGGTACTTTATTAAAGTAAAACGTTCATGGCAATAACGAACAGGAATTTTCCAAATAAAACGTTATTTTCACACGATTGTAAGGTAAGCGTTGTTCAAAGCCTCCTCATAACTTATTAACATTACACGTGGAATATAAGTCAAAGCCAATCGTTCCACAATAAGATGTGACCGAAGGCGTTCTAGTAATTAAATCACGATTATTTCAAAGAAAAATACAGAGGGATATGAACAATGCTTTAAGATTTTATCTCAGTGGGCTCAGTATTTGTTGAAACTTGTAATTACTATTATCACGTAGCGTGCACGGTAAAGAAATCTGCTTGGATTAAACTTATCAGAAAAAATCATCTATGGTAATATCAGAAACACATTGCAAAGACAGAGGCGCTTAGAAGTCTTAAATCATGCCATTTAGTTCAGGCATAGTTTAATGGAGAGACCAGGGTTGCTATGTAGAATGTCTCGCGTTCAAACACAACTTAAGTGCGAAACCATTTAAGCGGTGATGAAAAAATCACGAATAAACCTGTGCATCTGAGGCTGGTTTCAGAGTCACGCGTTTGACCGGCGCCGGCCACACGCGCGCGCTTACAATTACACTAGATTAGTTGTAGCGTTTCATAGTCACGCAGTTCAAACGCGCCGCGTGTGAGACGCGCGCTCCGGCCGCGCTGCCGAAGCTTCATACATTGCAATGAGAAACGCGAACTCGTTTCACAGTGGACCGCGCGCCAAACGCGCTGTTGAGACGCGCTGTCCGACGGCGCGTGCCGCGCGCGTCACTCTGAAACCAGCCTAAGAGTTCTTCATTATGTTCACGATGTATATGTAAAGTCTGCCTACCCGCATTTGGCTGGCATGTTTAGCTATGACCTAACCATTTTCATAATGAGAGGAGGTCAGTATCCAGTGACAGTATCCATTGGGAAAGATTATAAAAACAACTATTGATGATGTTCTCAAATAAAGTTTGTAATTTGGGACCAGGATAAATTTCCTTAACAAAAGCAAGGTCTTAAAGTAATTCTCAGGAGTTGAGCATGGGTATGATATGAAGATTTAAGCTCCCCATGAAATCATCTGAATCTTCTCATAATAAAACTCATCTTTATCACGGTTAAGAATATGTAAATAACACCTTTCCCGAACTGAATATCCTAAATCCTCCTCTGCAAATTGTTTTAATCTAACAATCACTATACTAGGTTGTTTGTTCTTAATTCCTGTGACCTTTACAGCTCTTTATTAAAAAATATAATTTGCCCAGGTAGAGACAAGTACTTAAGTAAAATATAGGTAAAGTGTCGGAAAAATGCTCGAATGAAATTTTAATTTGGCCGACCATTTATATTTGAGTTATTACGGCCGCGTTCGTTTTCTCAAGTACAAAAGGAGGTCCTTAGCATTTTAAAGAGACTGCAGAATTTTTATTGTTACCTCTTCGTAAATGAGGGTGAAATTCACTCGAGCCCTGAATAATATGTTTTTCTGAGTGTGCGTAGAAGTTTATGAAGCAGTTCAAATTATGCTGAGGAGTATATGCCTTACAAAGCGTCTTAAATCTGTTCTCATTTAGGTATGGGTGAGAAAGGGTAAAGGGGTCTCAGAAAGGTGATTATATTGTGACGAAACTAGCTGTGGTGTTCTTCTTACCAGGCTTGCTGGCTTGCCTGGTATACTGTGGCTCGTGGATATTGTTGAGAATTTGTGTATATGATCCCGTGTGAAACTTTTGCTGGTGTGATCTTTGTTTCGTCGGTTACCGTTAGGTGTCGCCAATGTTTGTGTGTAAAAACTAAGCTAACAAACAAAATTCAGATATTTGACAGAGGTATTTAAAAAATACTATCCTGCAGAGTACAACTAAAGACATTAGTTCCAATACCAATGCCACTGTTTAATGTCGATTCCATGTTGTTCTTAGGGCTTGTTTAAAGGCACTAAGTAACGTTAAGTTGCGATGAATATCTAGTTGTTTCACGGGTATAACTTTAGGTAGTAAGATCGGGTAGTAAGATTACTTTAAGTAATCTTACTACTCGTTATACACATGGTATGTGTGTAGTAGGCATAGTAATTAGCTATAATATGTTACTAGCTGTGCCCGCGATTACACCCTTGTTATAATTATTGATGGCTACTGCTTCGCACTTGTGGCTCATAGCATGATGTTATATAGCCTATGAATGAACCAAAGGAAGGGGCCTTCTGACCATTTAGAGCCAGCTAGCTGGACGCTTTCTGGCCAGATTGCAGACAGCCTAAAAAGGACAGATTAGAAGACCAGAGCTTGGAGCCGGTAATTCGCACTGCAGTCGGTACGCGGCTAATATGATGTTCTGGACAGGCTGGTAGACAACTGGCAAGTTCGCTAATTTATGATAAAAATATTGACATTATTGGTTCGCAAGTTCTTCATAAATACTAGCCCTTATTATTCTACAGAAGAAGCTGTAGCACTTATATCGGCTAAGTAATATTTGAGTCGTAAACCGTGTGTCCGTGTAAAAACGTCGTAAGTCACGCCGGCGGTTGTGGAACACATCAGTTTTATTACAAGAGATAGCGAGCGGTAGGTATTACGGGCTTACACAAATGTACGAATAATAGATAGCGGCTTAATCGGTAAGTCTTGGATAAGACTAATTTATTTGGGCTAAGAATGTTGGAGTACTCTTTAGGCAGTTGAAGCAATGGATGCCTAATTCTGATTCATAGAATTTTACCAGGGTTACACAATTGTGTAAAGATAGAATACGTAGCATTCTTCCAGGTCCCAGTGATAGTGGCAGATTACTTTATTTATGGAAGGTTTAAGCCGATTAGCTGGCATTAGAACCAGCCATGAAAAAGCATAAATCAAACTTTAGAGAAATTATTGAAAATATATGGCAATGGGGCGTAGCTCGAATAATCTATGAGCGTTGGGCAGGTGGGTTCCATAGTGCTGGCCACGCACGAGACGACGTAGCAGATGTAGGCCTTCCGAAAGGTGTACCGGTAAGCGGTTAGATGCAGGCGGCTTCGATGGACAGCGTTGTGGTGTGCCCATGTCTAGCAATAGATATCTTTAGGCTAAGATGATGATTGGGATTTAAGCTCGTTCATAACTTTACCTTCCAAATATATAACCACACTTTTCTATCATTTCTAAAACAAGCCCCATTAAACAGCATTTACCTAATTATATGTACATTCAGGAAAATGGTTAAGAAACAAAGAACAAGCAACGATGTACGCGTAGTGACGCAATTTACCCATACCTCGTTTATGAAGTAAATTATAATAAGATAAGCAAAGAAGAAACATCTTCATCCTGCCCTTGGCCTATTTTATTACATCAATATCAAACCAGGCATGCTTTTACTCAAAAAAATCTCATTAAATCTCGAAACAAGAAGAAAATTGACTGAATTAATCTGAATTTTTATCGTCAGAGGTACGATATATGAAAATGAAATTTCGCGTGACAGTTTCTACTATGTAGCGACGAGGAATTTCTTGCTTATAGTCATAAGTTGGTTACTTGTTGAACTTAATTGGTTGGGAAACTAGTGGCTTTTTAATATGTATGACTGCACCTTATTACCTACTGTTTCAATAGTATAGGGTCAAATGAACTTGCTGTTTCATATTGATAAAGTGGAATGAAATAATAGGTTTAGAAATTTCATAAATTATGGTATTACTGCGCTGATGGACATGGGCTGCACGTACAGCGTAGTGGTTTTAGCGGGCGTCTCGCTGCTTAGAACAACAATGGTCGATAGGATCTAACGATATTTGCTTTGATACCTTTTTAATAAACACAGGGATATGGCAATTGTCGACGTAATAACTTAGTAAGAACAATAAGTAAGGTTTCCATTCAACTCTGGGTTTAAAAAGATGTCAATATCTGAGCTTTGATATCTGAGTGAATTAAATCAGATTCACATCCGATGATTACGTAATCATCGGACGTGAATCTGATTAAATATGAACAAAAAACAGAAAAGAAATTATGCCAATTTGTACGTACAAATGGGCATAATTTCTTTTCTGTTTTTTGTTCTCGCCATGTTAAACTTATTGCATCACTTCTGCCACTCTGGGTAGAATTTGGGGCAGGTGGACAGGTGTGAGAGTCCCCTAAAGAAGTAAAGACGTTTAAGGTTCACTGAAATCACCATAGTGTTATCAACGTTCCGAGCTATGACGAAAAATTACATCAAGGTTTCATATTCATTAAGTACAAAAGAAATGCCATTTAAAATTAATCATAAGCGCATTGTTCCTTTCAGTTCTTTCAAATGCAGGAAGCAAGAAGATGAGCACTTGGAGATTTATTAAAAGTAATGAACCTTTCACCAGTTGTAAGCTCCTAACTCTCTCAAAAGATTTGGAGAGTCATCTCAGCATTATATTCGATAAAAATAAGAGGTCAATGAAAACAGCGATAGCGCTGGGGTTTAAGATACAGCTTTATTGTTACTCAGGTTCAAGGTTAGAGATTGACGATTGATCAGGTCAGACATTTTAACGAGTGTGCTTATGCACAACAGGACTTAATTTTTCTTAGATTATTTCTTTACAATTACCACGAAAATGTTGACTGGCAGAAAATTTCTCAGACATTAAATTTAGATTTGATACTATTTGTATTATATAATATAATTTAATATTCTCGAACAACTTAGAAACGGTCATATGATCCCAGATTAAGCAGATCTTGTACTATGGGAACCAGATAATTGAAACCATTGTTACGTCTACACGTAATAATTTTACTAAAGAAAATAAAAGAAACAAATTATAAAAGTAATAATTTATTTTGTAAGGCCATTAAGTGGGTTCGCTACCCTAGTTTTATAACTAGCTTGCACTGATACGGACAGAATCTTACGCTCCTGCTATAAACGTCTCAGCTCGTAGACTCCTCGTAGCCGGTAGTCTGGTTAGCAGCAGAGCGGCTCCAGCCAAGCAGAAAGGGTGAACTTAAAACCCTGAAATCAGGTACGGGTGGACAATGAGTTATTGTCCGAACTTGCTCCGTGACTGCAGAAAGGCGGTAATTGCGAAGCTACTGATTCTGCCGAATTTTAATGTAGGAATCAGTGATCTAAGGTGCGGCAGTCACGGTTTATAGCAAAGCGAAAGGACTCACAATCTATGTACACAGAAAATTCTAGCATAAATTATAAAGCAAAAATGTAGGTACATTGAAAAGTCAAATAAATACGGTGAGATGAATTCTACGTAGATGATTATTATGATACAAATAGCACAATGTATGCAAAAGCACTAGTATAATTTAACAGGCGTAATTACGTTACAATATGTCTACAAAACCACTATATTTGCTTACAATCCGTTATAAAGATGTAAAAGCCAATAAAAGCACAACTTACCCGATCACGGGGCTATAAATCACCTAATATAATTTATTTAGACTTGCAATAGGCACTTTTCACAGAGTGGTAATTATAGCTAGGAGTATTTAGGTAAATACGGTTTTTAAAATCAATATTCGACAGATGATATATTGTCACTGAGCGTGCGTACAGCGGCCGACAGCTCAAGGCAGGAAGTGAAAGGCATCGGCGATCGGCGCGCGCGCCGGGCTGCCGAGCCCCGGCCACTAGACGCGAGTTTATCTATATCAAAAAGAATTATAAGCGGCTGTTTGTTTGTTGAAGTTGACTTTTGTAGTTATTATTGTAATTAATTTTACAAGGTACTACGTTAGGATTTATTGTTTAGGTTTAAGATTAGGTTAGGTTTAAGATGTTTTGTTTAGTATCAATTTCATAGAATAATTTAATTTATATATGTAATGATAGGTTCGACTTGTAGATCGTAGCTCATGTGTATTTATAAGTTTTCTAATTACAGCAATGTAACAGTACCCCCCTTCCCAGATAAGGATTTTGCCTAGGTAGAAAAATCCGTAAAAGCTAACACCGAATTACACTATGAGGACTATGAAGACATTAACTTTAACTTAAGGTCTTTTATGTGCCAAGTTCCTATATTGCGACCATTCATGTCCTCCAACACGTAGACGAGTGGTGACCTTTTTTCGGCAACTCTGCACTTTTCGAATTTAGGGGCAAGTTTTTTACTAAAACGTGCACCTTTATCGCTTTGAAAGAAACAGCGCTTCCAAACAACGTCGCCTACGTTAAATTCGACATGTTTACGCCGCAAATTATAACGATCACACGATTTTTGATGATTGTGCCAAAGAGCAGCTTGTACTTTATTAAATATTCCAGCTAAGTGACCCAAATTCTCACCATATACATCACGAGGTAGGAACAAAATCTCATTACTGTTATCATTTTCAACATAATGTGAACCGCAAGTAACTAGCTCTCTTCCATGCACCAAGAAAGTAGGTGTGAAACCTGTAACCTCATTCACTGAATTATTTATAGCGAATTGGATTTTAGGTAAATTAAGGTCCCAACTTCTGTGGTCGTCATTAACGAAAGTCGATATAGATGTGATTATCGTCCTATTGTACCTCTCTACGTTATTAATTTGAGGGGTATATTTGGGAGTGAAATGCACGTTAGGAACCTTATATTTATTTAAGAGTGCTTCCATCTCACGTCCTGCAAATTGTGTTCCATTATCCATAATTATGGTTTGAGGAATCCCGTGTACTAGAAAGACGTTATCCTCAAGATGCTTACAGACAGCAGCAGCGGTAGCTTGTCGCAGTGGGAATATTAGACAGTATTTAGAGAAGCAGCAGTTAACTACAAGAATGAAACTATTCTGCTTCCTGCTAATAGGTAAGGGACCAACAAGGTCTATGGAAAGTGTTTGAAATGGGCGAGAACAGTCTTTAGGACGGCCCATCTTTCCTAGAGTAGTATGAGCTGGATGCTTGTAGGCTAAGCACGTACAACATTCCCCAACAAATCTAACTACATCCGCATACATGCCTGGCCAGTAATATTTTAGAAAAAGGCGTTTATAGGTCTTAAATATTCCTAAATGCGCAGCTGTTGGTTCGGAGTGGTTGTCACTAATAACCCGGTCACGTAACTCCTGTGGGATGACTTCCTTCCAATCGAATTCAGAGGTCACCCGATTTTTATTTTTCATATATCGATATAAAATATTTCCCTCAACTCTATAGTTAGGATAATTTAATTGGGAGTTAATAAATCCGTTGAAGATATTTAGATACCAGGTATCTGTAGTAGTGGTAGGTGCGACTGTTGGAGTTCCCAGGGCATTAACTGGCACACATCTGGACAGGGCATCCGGTATAATATTATCCTTGCCTCGGCGGTGTTTGACTTCGAAGTCGAAAGCGGAAAGTCTCACACCCCAACGAGCGAGGCGACCGGTAGGGTTAGAGAGAGACAAAAACCATTTAAGCGCCGAATGGTCGGTATATACCGTAAAAATCTTACCGTTTTCAAGATAGCAACGCCAATGTTCTAACGCGACAAGCACAGCCAGAGCCTCCCTTTCGGTAACGCTATAATTTCGCTCAGCGCCAGTGAGAGATCTACTCATGTATGCTATCGGATGTTCCTCACCGTTTATTGTTTGCGAGAGCATAGCGCCTACGCCGAAATTACTCGCGTCTGTATGAACATCAAAACTGTAATCAAAATTAGGACAAGCTAGTACTGGTGCATTTACTAAATATGTCTTTAGGTCGTGAAAAGCTTTATCAGCTTCAGGAGTCCATTCAAAAGGAGGTGCCTTCTTTGCACTAGTGGTCAGTTTATTAAGTGGACCAGCTATCGTACTGAAATTCGGCATAAATCGTCTATACCAAGATGCAGTTCCTAGGAATCTTTTAACCTCCTTTTTAGTAGTGGGGATAGGAAAATTTAGAATGGCTTCAACCTTGGCAGGGTCAGTACGAAGACCATGTTCGTCGATAATATAACCTAAATATCGTAAATCTTTTCTAAAAAATTGACACTTGGATAGATTTACAGTGAGATTAGCATTTTTCAGTTTCTCTAGTACGCGACCTAATAGCGTGACGTGTTCCTGAAATGAGTTACTTATAATAACTATATCATCAAGATAGCAAAAGACCTTTAGTTCAAATTCAGGGCCAAACAGAGTGTCTACTAAACGCTGTTGAGTAGCCGGAGCGTTAGATAAGCCAAATGCAGTAACTTTGAACCTAAAGGTACCTCTTCCAGGCACATAAAAAGCGGTCTTTTCGCGATCACTTTCGCGAATCGGTATTTGCCAAAAGGCTTTGGACAGATCTATACTGGATAAAAACTTAGCATCTTTAAGGTTGTCTAGGATTTCCGACACGTAAGGCAAGTTATACGCATCCTTTTTAGTGACTGAATTTAATTTCCTGCTGTATAAACAAAAGCGAGGTTTACCGTCTTTTTTATCCAAAACAAGTACAGGGGATGACCATGGACTCTCACAAGGTTCCAATACGTCTAAGGCTAGCATTTCATCTACCTGATCGATAATTATTTTTTTCTTTTCTGGTGACATGCGATAATACCTTTGTCTAATAGGTGCCGCAGTACCGGTGTCTATTCGATGTTCAATGAGGTGGGTTCTCCCGAGACCCTTCAACTCGAATGAAACCTGTTCATACTGACTAACAATGTCGTTAAGCTGTGCTTTTTGAGAAGCATCAAGGCTAGCGTAGGGCTTTAACGATGTAAAAGTAGAGTTAGAAACTTCACATAAACAAGGAGTGTCATGAGTGAGTAGTTTAATGTCTTTAATATTATTAGGGAATATCTCGAACTTAGTCCAGAAATCAATACCTAGAATAAGTGACGTTTTGATTTCTGGCACCACGTGAGCCTTGATGGTGACGCATCTACTATTAAAAACCATAGGCAAAAGTATGAAACCTATTGACTCCATAATTTGTCCACCAGCAGCAGTGATGGTTATTGATTCTGAATTATCAATTTGTAAAGAATATTTATGTAGGTGTAGGTGTAAGCCATTACCTACAATACTCACGGCAGACCCCGAGTCTAATAAACCGTAAATAGTTAAAGATTGATTTTTAATATTCACCTTAATATAGGGTCGAGGATCATTAGAAGGTATAAAGTCTTTGATTGCAGCAACAGTGTTGTAAGAGTTGAAAAATTTGTTAACAAAATTAAGCCAACTGTTCCACTCATTTTGGTCAAATTTCGATATGTTGCTACAATCTCTAATTAGTTTTTTGATTTAGTATCTTGAGAAGAACTATTACAGTTAGGACAGTCCGGGTAGCGGAAGTCCTTTCTTCCACATTTAAAACAAATAATAAATCTAGGTTCCTTACAATTCTTTAATGAATGCGTATTAGACCGACATCTGGGTCAGTATACAGACTTATTAGTGTTAGTTTGCATCGCATCGACCTGTGAAGTATTAATCGCACTAATGTTACCGTTCTTGACGCTTTTGTAAGTCGTATAAGGTGTTCCAGTACTAGTAGTAGGTCTAGAATAAGCAAATTCCGGCGCTAAAGTATCAGCTGTTATTTTTGGGGGTTCTCTAAATTGTAAAACACGCGTCTGGTAGTTCTCAAAATTACGGCATATAGTGCGTAATTCCGCAATTGATGTAATTTCAGGTGAACAGGACAAGGTATTGGCATAGCACGGTCTAATATTGTGTAGAAGTATCTCTAGTTTCTCTTCTTCACTAACTACCTTGGACAGTCTTGAAAACATACCTTCCATTATGGCAAAATAAATAATAATAGACTCTGATTCTCCCTGAGTACGTAAGCGTATTTCGTTCAATAGTCTATAGTCATAATCAAATTGCACAAAGTCCCTCTTAAGGAAAGTGACCAATTGTTCCCAAGTATTTATAGAACCACGAACGCTGCGGAACCAATGCAGAGCGTCACCTGTGAATATTTCTGTAGCAAAAGCCAAGACGCGATTAGGCTTTATTTCCCTAGCTTTTATGCGTTCGTCAACTTCTTGGATGAAAGCGCGGACACAGGACTTTCCATCATATTTTAATTTAGCTAATTCCGCGGCGATTCCGCGATCACAGCTGACCGAAATA
The DNA here is from genome assembly GCA_944739405.2 of Euclidia mi. NCBI lineage: Eukaryota > Metazoa > Arthropoda > Insecta > Lepidoptera > Erebidae > Euclidia > Euclidia mi. The sequence goes on from OX123191.2 coordinate 36,627,898, forward strand.
TTAGAAGTAGGTACGTCATCCGGTTCGCAACTAGTTTTCGTTGACGTAGGTGCTACGAAGGAGGCTATGTCATTATAGAAGGCTTGTAGCTTTTGTAAACAGTCCTTGTGATGAATCGCATCTTCCGATGTCACAGGTTGCATCCTATTAAGACGATGATATATATGGTGAGCAAGATTCTCAGATCTACAGAATAAATTTTTATCGTACTTAGTTTTTAGGGATAGTATGTTATTTTTTAATTTCAATAAGCTGTCTTTATCACCTTTGATATCATCTTTAAACTCTAAATGAGATTCTAATATGTCTTCAGAAGGGAGACTTTTTACTTGTTTTATGATTTGTTTTCTAAGATCCTGAACATTATCAGCCGATACCTCACCTCTGATCTCGACTTCATATTCAAGCTCCGTTTTTTGTAGTGATAAATATTTAATTTGTTTGGACATAATTGTTATAATAGGACTCGAGTAGCTTATTAGCTACTCGAGTCCTATTATAACACTAGTACACTGGATTATTTTCACCTTTGTTATTACAAAGGTGAAAATAATCCAGTGTACTAATTTAAATTATGTACTTAAGTATGTTCGTTATCTGGTAAGTTGTGCAATTATTAAATTTAGAGCGTAGCAACTGAATGAATAATACTACAAAATAAAACAAAAACCAAGCCAAAAGGACAAAACAAAATACAGGAGAAATTACAAAGTTATCAATAGAGATAAAATGCAAAATCAGTAGAAAGTTAGGGAACTGATTGACCACTTAAAATTGTCCATTCCGTTACAAAATTAAACTAAAGTTAACGCTTTTGTTTCAATGTAGGCAAAGTAGTAGGTAGTCAGAGAAAAGAATAGACAATTTCGTTAAAATAAAAATATTTCAAATAATGTGTTGTTATTAACTGTTGACAATTTTATATACCTAATACTAATATAATAAAACCCAATAACAACGCATTATTCGACCAGAAACAAATATCGTTTCACAGGAACAACATAAAAAGAACCGTTAGACCGACACCATAGAAAACTACCTACAAAAAAAATCAGTGCAAGCCAGAAATCTGTCTAAGAACCACGATATGGGTGCCAATGTTACGTCTACACGAAATAATTTTACTAAAGAAAATAAAAGAAACAAATTATAAAAATAATAATTTATTTTGTAAGGCCATTAAGTGGGTTCGCTACCCTAGTTTTATAACTAGCTTGCACTGATACGGACAGAATCTTACGCTCCTGCTATAAACGTCTCAGCTCGTAGACTCCTCGTAGCCGGTAGTCTGGTTAGCAGCAGAGCGGCTCCAGCCAAGCAGAAAGGGTGAACTTAAAACCCTGAAATCAGGTACGGGTGGACAATGAGTTATTGTCCGAACTTGCTCCGTGACTGCAGAAAGGCGGTAATTGCGAAGCTACTGATTCTGCCGAATTTTAATGTAGGAATCAGTGATCTAAGGTGCGGCAGTCACGGTTTATAGCAAAGCGGAAGGACTCACAATCTATGTACACAGAAAATTCTAGCATAAATTATAAAGCAAAAATGTAGGTACATTGAAAAGTCAAATAAATACGGTGAGATGAATTCTACGTAGATGATTATTATGATACAAATAGCACAATGTATGCAAAAGCACTAGTATAATTTAACAGGCGTAATTACGTTACAATATGTCTACAAAACCACTATATTTGCTTACAATCCGTTATAAAGATGTAAAAGCCAATAAAAGCACAACTTACCCGATCACGGGGCTATAAATCACCTAATATAATTTATTTAGACTTGCAATAGGCACTTTTCACAGAGTGGTAATTATAGCTAGGAGTATTTAGGTAAATACGGTTTTTAAAATCAATATTCGACAGATGATATATTGTCACTGAGCGTGCGTACAGCGGCCGACAGCTCAAGGCAGGAAGTGAAAGGCATCGGCGATCGGCGCGCGCGCCGGGCTGCCGAGCCCCGGCCACTAGACGCGAGTTTATCTATATCAAAAAGAATTATAAGCGGCTGTTTGTTTGTTGAAGTTGACTTTTGTAGTTATTATTGTAATTAATTTTACAAGGTACTACGTTAGGATTTATTGTTTAGGTTTAAGATTAGGTTAGGTTTCAGATGTTATGTTTAGTATCAATTTCATAGAATAATTTAATTTATATATGTAATGATAGGTTCGACTTGTAGATCGTAGCTCATGTGTATTTATAAGTTTTCTAATTACAGCAATGTAACACCATTTTTAATAGATACATTCTTAAATGGGTACGTATTATTTCTATCTATAGATTAAATTTTGCCATGTGGTTGACGGCATAGAATACAAGTGTTACCATCCCCTATCTTCCCGTGGGTGTCGTAAGAGGCGACTGTGGGATAACACGATGCAAATACCATCTTTGCGTAGAGATGGAAAACTCGACATCAAACCCTATACGACTGCCTCGTTGATCTTGCGGCATAAATGTGCGCGTGGGATCGGGAGGTCCCGGGTTCGATTCCTGGGTAGACCAGTGTTATTGGGTTTTGCTGTCACGAAATTCTCATTAGCAGCACGGAGTCTGGTAATGTGCACGGTACGGCAATAGGCTCGCCCCTTATTACGTGGGACTAAAGTATATCTGGCGAAAAGTGGGTGTAGAAATACACCTCTGCCTAACCCTTCGGGGATAAAAGGCGTGACGATATGTATGTATGTGTATATGTAGATTAAATACACCCGGATACAGAACGAATGCGTATTAAATTGTTAATTATCGCTTGCTAAATGGTAAAGGAAAACATAGTAAGGAAACCTGCATGTCCGAGAGTTCTCCATAATGTTCTCGAAAGACATGTGAAGTCTGCCAACCCGCACTTGGCCAGCGTGGTGGACTATGGCCTTACCCTTCTCATAATGAGAAGAGGCCCGTGCCCAGCAAGTAGGACAGTATATATACAGGGCCGATGATGATGATGACAGAACGAATCGTGTTCATCAGTTCAATAAATGAATATATAACTCTGCAAACTTCGTAACATATGCGTAGATAGTCTGTTCCTTGATTTAGGCTATTTCAGTACGGTAGCACCTTCGCTCGATGTATTCATGATTATAACTCCACACCGCAGGTGGTTGCTAAAGTGCTGTGTCACTATAAATAATGAATACGCCGCTACAAAGCCTGTTTCATTGTTTTATATAAAAGTGCTCTACCTTTAATCTCTTTTTTCAGTGTACCGGATTAAATTTGGCAAAATGAGGTCCTTATGAAAATTGTGGGATAATTTTCTTTATCTGTTTGTTGTAGGGAAACATTAACCTAGCTTGATAAATGTTTTATTTTTTTAGGGGCCTAGTAAATTGAGGACCGCTCGAATCTCTTACATCGCGAGGATGAGTGTTTTACCATCGTCTTGTTCATAGATGGGTCTCAAACGTATACTTATCTCCATCTGCTTGAGAGCACGTAAAACCATCGGCACCAACTACACAAAGAGTGTCGATAGTGGTTACGGGAAGTCCAAGCCTTACTACCTTTAAACATAAAGACATCAGTCTAAATTGTAGAATAGTACTAGTTGCATTATGGTGAAAATACTAATACTCTGTTTAATCTGGTTAATTCACCATGACTTTTCTTTTTTCTAAATATTGTGTAAGTGCAATTATTTATCAATCAAAAACATAAGATTCAATTAAAATTCAAGCTCAGGAATTTCATTTAAAAGAAAAATAAATTAAACATTTTATAATTATCTTCCAATCACTCGAGATAAAGTTATTTAAAGTTCTTGTTTGTATTCATGAATGTATTTATTTGCACCGGTTAGGTTCCGAGCGAACTTTACTGCGAAGTTAGTAGTCACATATTTCGCGATACTTTGATATCAGATGCAGACGGAACGAGGGCGGCGCGTGCTCTGCGAAGGACGTGACGCATCGTGTATGTTACGTGTAAGTTGTAATTTTGGACGTTTTTCTAAATTCTCGATAGTCAATTTATGTGAAAATAGAATGTTTGAAATAATCTGAAGCTGTCTAAACTTTCTGTTTCATCGGTCTTATATGCTTCTAGTATTTTTTCGAAATTATTAGTAGTTGCAACTTTTATAATGAATGCATAATATAACTGACTGAATTGACTGCCCCCGTTGTCCAGTGGATAGCGTATACGTCTGCTGATCGGTTCCGGATTCGATTCCCGGGTCGGGCAAAAGTGTTACTGGTTTTTCCGAATTCGCTGTAGCAGAAGGGAGTCTGACAATGTGCCCAGTAACGGTAATAGACTCGCCCCCAATTACGTGGGACCTACAAATTCAAAACATGGCGAAAAGTGGGTAATATTACTTCTATGCTTACCCCTTCGGGGAGACAGGCGTCTATAAAAAACATGATACAACTCAGGCTTTCGCCATAACGTGACTTTCAAGCCCGACAGAAAATAAGCTTTTTCAAAAAGTAACTGCCGTCTGGATTCCGCAACCCAAAGGAATATTCCATGGTATAGACCAGTGTTCGTCAAATACAAGGGTAGTGTTGACTCCCAATAATAACTGGCAAAGTCTTCATTGCAAGCTATAATTTACAATTCAATACGGATATAACTTCGAAAAGTCACTGATGACGCACGCTACGGCGCGCGTAGCGTTGTTTCAAAACCGAGCCGCGTAGCAGTCTGTTTGTCTTTCTATAAGGCTATCGCTAGCTTTTGGCATAACTTGGCGATACCTGAATACGTTTCAAACATTTAACTAAACATCCAGTACCATTCTTTCACCGTAGCATATACATAGATATCACCCAGCAGGACGTGCCGACGCGTCGTCATCTGGCGAAAAGATTCGCACAAACCTTGTATCCTCTACAAATTCGGGTGACAAAACATTGATATTGAATGCCGTGTTCGCCTACGAGTCATGTGCCGACGGCATGTTGTGCCCCTACGTGATTTAGTTCGGAAAGTATATCTATTTTGAGATAGTTTTCTTGCATAGTTTGATAAATGTGTGTCGAGATGAATAACTCCTACAGCCTACTACTATTATAACTGCGTAAGATTCTGAGGATGAATGGGTGGATGTTTGTTACTCTTTCACTAAAAAACTTCAGAAAGCATTTTTATATAACTTTGTAGTAATAGCTTTTACATTATCATAATAGCCGCACCGCCTGGCCACACATACCTACTGGGTCGGGTGCTTAGCACTCTCAGTCTTGTGGTGGAGAAGACCGTCATGTACTTTGCACTGAATAAATTTACAACGATAATATTGAATGTCGTTTGTTATAAAATTTAAATTTTAGGTAGGCATATCCCTGCCTTCAATATAATAAATATGTATGTATCAATAATACATAAGGGAGTTTGTGTTGTTGTTGAGATATCAAATAAGTGTACAGACTCTGCTAAGTTTGGAATCAGATGACCGATCCGATCCGATCAGGCAAACGATGTCCCGTCTTACATCGTGCCCTGTGTGTCCGAAAACTTGCGCGCAGGAAGATCTCATGACTGCCTCCGACCATGCAGTTAGCATGGCTGCTTTCTTGGCCTCAAAAATATAAGTGTTTGCCACCGATACGCTAAGAAGAAAATTACCGAGTGTTTTCATGAAAGCAAATGACCGACTGCGCATATGTTATTGATGTAGTATGGTTATCGTATATGCATTGATGTTTTTATTTTCCATCTTACAGGAGCACCTGGTACAGTTGAACAAAAGTTTACAAATCGTACGTATGTATATATCGTGGACAACTGAGCGTAAAATCAGCCGAGGTCGCTGGAGTGCCGCCGTCGATCTGTCCGCCAACGGCCTGACGGCTCGTCAGGCCGTCCCTCGCCGCCTGACCTCGAGTCACGGCCTCAATACAAACACATATGTCTGCTTCACTTAGCTGTAATTGTTTCTCTACAGAAAATTGTTAAGTATTCACTGATTTCTGAATATATTTTCGCTTGCAAGATAATATTAATATATCAAAGTCCAAGTAAAAATTATATACTGTTTAGAATGTGACGCTTAAGAACGTAATTTTTTTAAGTTTATTACTTAATGCTATGAATATGCATATGTCGCAACAAATGTTGAAACAAGAAGAACTTAGGTTTTGATAGCATAGATGGTGTAGTAACCAAAGAGTATTGAGTATTGCGTATTCGATTCCCACACTGAAGAACACTATCCATGATCTACAAATTATTATTTCGAGTACGATTGTACTTAAAATGTTGGTAAATTGGCCTGTGGTACAGGAGTTATTCTTATTGCGTGAGTTTTGAATATTCTAAAGGGACTTCAATTTTCTCAGTAGCAATCGATTTTAAACTTTCGCGATTTGTATACATCATACAATTTTATTTAAACGGGTCTTATTCGCGATATTTAATGGCCGTCTTACAACAGCCTTGGTCGCGGCAGGACTGATGTCATCTCAGCGTCGTCCTTGTGAAGCGTGGGTTTCGGCAGCTATCCTCACTTGTTATTTTTTCTTTTTTTTTTATCCGAACTGACGGTACGTCGACACACAACACTTATGACGTCTACACACTGATGAGCTGTGTTACTGCGGCGGGGTTTATATTTGTTGATTACTGGATTCCAAGTTGTAGACAGTCTGTATCCATCTTCCCGGTTGAAATTTTTATGTTTTTTGATTTCAACCGCTTCACGTACTATTCTGGAGTAATAGTGACGATCGGTAGATAAGACCTTTGGTTGATGTAATTCGATCCAGTGGTGGATAGCTGCCGAAACCCGCGCTTCACAAGGACGACGCTGAGATGACATCAGTCCTGCCGCGACTAAGGCTGTTGTAAGACGGCCGAAACGTCGGTAAAACATAGGTATTTATACCTTAAATTAATTAAATATCGCGAATAAGACCCGTTTAAATAAAATTGTATGATGTTACTCAGTAGCATACTCCCATGCTCCATTGAATAGAAATACTTTAGAATGCATGTTAAAAGTCAATGAACTTTTCTAAGCAAAACATTTTCACAGCGATTAGGTGGAGTACTATGTAGAAAACTTGAATAGCTCACGATATGAGTTAAGAACGCTTTTAAAATCTCAACAAAATTGTACACCCACATCCTACGTAATAGAAAGCAAGTATTCGTCAGTCAAGATACACTTAGTATTAGGATACTACTGTTAAAATATACCCGAGCAACAACATTGCAAGGGATTATAGGTATTTTGAGATAACCCGTTGGTCTAGTTGATTGGTCTAACTGCTAAGCCGAAGGCTGTGTTGTCATAGTAAAGGCACGCGTTAGTCCATAAAATCACGCACCATGGGACCTAATTAGGGTTCGCTCCTCTGGAGATCCCGTCGGACATATTATACTTCTTGGGGAACGATCACCCGCGCTAGTTTTGGATTCTTAACCATTTAACTACACTATAATAACATGCATTATAATAGAGATATATTATAATGCTAGATAGCTATTATGAATACGACTTGTTAAGTACTTTCTCGGTAACCGTAGGTGTACCACTCAACTAGATTGAATATTTAGCTTGCATTACCGTGCTACAGAGTACGGATAAACTCGTAGTTACTTTAAAGTATACGAACATTCATTTTAATAGCACGCAACTTTGCATCCATCTATTTTTGTGAATGAACAAATCTTTGACAGAGGTAGTTGTTCAGAAATACAGATTAGTAAATTATATTTATCTTTTAACGTTAAACAAATTGAAACTGCAAAAGATTTACATTCATTTAAAATCAATTGCCAATTGAAATACAACAACTGTTTACGAAGTTTATAGCGATATTGGATTGACTGTCTTTTAAACCTAATGATGTAGAAACCGAAGTTTCGGCTACTTTACAGGAACCGTGGTCATGGAAGAATGTCACTCATTTCCACTTACTTATTATTGAACCAATCTTAATATATAAAATCCTTGTGTTACTGACTGACTGGCAGACACGCTACAGCCGAAACTATTGGGCGCAGGAAGCTGAAATTTGGCATGTATGTTCCTTGGGGACCGTAGGGGTGTACTAAGAAGGGATTTCCCGAAATTCCCACGGGATCGGCCAAAACGGCTAAATTTAAAAAAATGTGCAGGCGTAGTAGCTGGCGTCCTCTTGTTTATTATAATGAGTAGAGCCTATAGTGACGAATCTTTCCCATTATGTTAAGGTTTTGGTTGCCTGCAGGTTTGATCAATATGTTACACCCCCTATACCCCTTACAGCAGCTTTGAAGTCGATATCCTTGGCATAGCAGTCTGTTCTTCTCTCTATTATGCTATAGCTGCTTTTTCTTTTATTTTACATGCCTAGCAGAATACAAGCGTGACACATATAACTGATTTAAATGAAGAAATAAAGAAGACATAATTGTAGATTTATTATTTAACCATCCTACAAATGGCTACCGGAGGATTAAATTTAATTAAATACAGAATTATGCGCACGCTGCCCAAATTAAAGTATTAAGTGTTTGAATATGTATTGTATGTGTAATTATTTTCCTGAGGCGCCATGTTTGACGTACTTTGTAAGAGAGCTTTCACAATGGCAGTTTAGCAGCGTTATCCAACCTGGTCTTTCGTATTGGAGACCGAAGATTGCTTACTGGTCTAAACATATTTGTCAGAAAGTTTGTCCACTGCAATATAATACGTAATCATTTCTGTGCCAAAGGTGACGGAAATGAGAACCTTTCGTGTTGTACACGATTCAAGTTGTAATTTCATTATTGACTGTCTTTAAATCGTATCGAGAGTCAGTACTTACCTACTAGTGAAGAAACTGACAACAGTCTAAACGATACAGTATTGCTATTCCTCTGGATTGCGGTGCTCAGACGGCAGTCGCTCTGTAGAAAAGCTAATGCAATTATTTAAATTTTATCTGTCTGCATGAAGTAATATCGCGAAATAAGAGAACGCAATTTTCTCAAGCTTGCAAAGAAAATGCTGTCTGTTATCTTACTGAGTTTCATTTACATGTCGTAACTCTGACCAAATACGCTCAACGCTGAACACCAAGCTGCATAATGCTCTTCACGTCGCCAAGGACAGACACACATGGAGGAGCATCATAAAAGAAAATCTGATCTCCCATCGGGGGAATCACGACCCTCAGTAATGAGGAATACTACGCGAGGAGGAGGAGGAATATACCGGCACTGTTGCAAGCGCCATAATTACTTAGATGTACTAATATGACACAAATCGCGCGCAAAAAATGTCCAGTGTGAAAGGCATTTATTACTTAAGGTTGGTGTTTGAATGTGCGACGTCATTTAAATCTTCTGGCAGCAGTAAGACATTCTCGTGGTATGCCATCAATCTACCAGTGTACTTTAACATTATCATACATTTTCTATTCTTCTGTAACATTTTTATAAAGGTAACCTAAAGAGCAAAATCTTGCAAAGAAATTGCTCAGTCGTTCATTAAAACTACGTTCCAAGTGATCACGAACCATTAATTAATAATAAATAATAAGTGGCTACAATTTTCATTTTACGCTTCAACGGCAGAACAATAAAGTGCCTTTTCATTTATTCAAATCATAGATATTAATAAATTGTAAATGATTTGTAGGGCTCGATGCACAACCTCTCAAGTTATATCTACGGATACGAAATCGATGCTTGGAGTGCGAAATTCATCATGGCATGATAGTCCACTCATTATAGGGGGTGGACCTCGGTAAATCGACATTCCCAGCATATTACCACGTAAAATCTTGTATTTTGGCATCCTAAAACTGTTCTCAAAAGTCGCATATAATTGGATGTCCGCAACTGGTCACAAAAATCGATTTTTTATAATTTTTTACAAATATCTCGTTTTCTATGATATGATAACTGCACAGGTTTATTCGAATTTGTTTACTTTACTTATAGTGCATAACAGAGATGATCGATACTTTCCACATTTTTCAATTACCGAAAGAGATTATGAGTGTTATAAGAAATTATGTGAATAGGGGAGAGTGCCGGAGGCTCTATCCCCTATTCCTTCTCCGTCATCCCACTCCTCATCCTATCCTTTTTTCCAACCCCAAGGGGTGGTAACGCACTTGTGACTCCTGTGGTGTTGCTTGTGTCCATGGGCGGCGGTAATTGCTTACCATCAGGCGATCCGTCTGCTCGTTTGCCGCCTAATGCTATAAAAAAAATTTGGCCTAAAATGACTGGACTATGAAGACAGACAATGCTCACTTCTCAGTACCGACAGAATAATACATGTTCAGAATGTGTAAATAATAAGGTGTCACCAGCGAATGAATAGTGTTTTTTTAGATAAATCTTAGTCAAAAGTACAACAAACATTACGTGAACTTTAAATGCCTGCGACTCTTAGGGGCACAGTGGTGGCTACCTTGGTTGGTTTTGCCAAATTCAACCTTACCAAATTCGTTTGAACTACCTTTTTGGTTTGGTTGGGCTTCCAACTTTGGTGGATAGCATAGTTTATATTGTGTTTGTGGATTGTGGTTTGGTTCGCCGCTTCGGAGTTAAATTCTTACGCATCTGCTCTCGCCCAGAAGATCAACTTATTAGGTGACTGGTTTATTCTGCAGACCGTTAAAACACACCTGGCTAATCCCAGGTGAAATACACTTAAACCTATCGCTTCAGCGTAATTATACGTAATTGATGAGAGTAATATTACTAGCATTATGCGAATGTTAGCTTGTTTATTTGTTAAATATCTGCACTTCTTAACTACTCAACCGATTAGCGTAAGAATTTGAAGAGGTACATATCATCGCTGGTAGAGAACAAAACATGCGGCACCTTTAATCGCAAACAAAGTCGCGGCCAAAAACCAGTTGACAATTGTGTTGTTCGTTACTCGTCCGCAGCGAGGAAACGGCACAATTAACTATTTCGATGGCAGTAAAACTCGCGTTTTGTTTACACCGGCGTTCCGTTCCCAAAATGGTTTGTTTGTGATAAAACTATTATCGACTCATTTTGGTTTATTTTCAATATTAATGTTAATGGCTGCCGCTTAAGGTTCTACCCTATATTTTACTAAGTTAATACAGGCAGTAAATTAACGGCCATTTTCAATATTCGAACTATAGATAGATCTGTAGATTTTAGATTCGTGTTTGACATATTTTGTATGGAGCTTATGTCAAAAACTGTCAAAAACGAATCTAAAATCTACAGATCTATCTATATTTCGAATATTGAATTCCGTAGTTAATCTACTCTTTCGTAATTAATACCGAACGTCCAAACTTTGACATTTATAGCATTTGTGGACTTACTTTAATTCGTGGAATTTCTATAGCCATAAAATAAGCCTTCCTCCAAATTTCTGATCAGCGTTTTCGACCAAGGCCTTTCCTCCCAACGAATAATATAATTGCCATTGCGAAACATCAAAAAGACCTTGTTATTGAAGTTATTACCAAATTGGTACTACAAAAAATTCTTGCCACTCTAGGTAGCCTAGTGATATACTGTACTTATATTTATTACTTTAGGTAAGTAGTCGCCATGATAAATAAACTCGATAAGATGTTTATATTTATTGGCGTTGCTCCAAAAAGTAGTGTAGTTTTGAACGTTTTATTGACTATCGCCTTGAATTAAAGCATCAGCACGCTTATATTGGACGAAATAGATGGAATGTCCTTCGAGGCTCTTATATGTTCGTAATTTAAGCAATTGCTGGCTCAAGTGATAATATTTGCCTAAAAATATTTACACACTGTGAGATGTTATAGTGTGACTACCTCGTTGGTCTCGCGGCTAAATGTGCGCGTGGGATTGGGAGATCTAGGGTTCGAATCCTGGGTCGGACAAAGTGTTATTGGGTTTTTCCGTTAGGAAATTCTCAGTAGCAGCACGGAAGCTGATAATGTGCCCGTTATGGCAATAAGCTCGCCCCCTATTACGTGGGACTAAAATAAATCTGGCGAAAAGTGGGTATAGCAATACACCTCTGCCTACCTCTTCAGAGATATAGGCGTGAGACTATGTATGTATGTATACCTAAACACAGAAATTGTAACCCGTATTCAGGTACAAATATCAGAAGGTCTAGAGCCAGTTTTGATCGAGTTCTGAGGCGTTTCTCGGTAGGAACAATTTGCATACACTTCCCGCTACGATCCGCTAGGGGTGCTTTTAAAAAAATATGGTAACCTACTGATCACTATCGCTATCTTCTTTCCAACACTTGACTATGATATAATAACTTTGTAATCATATTCCATACTAGCTACTGCCCGCGACTACACTAGCATAGGTATCGGTTATCATAACAAAAGATAACCTGCATGCTATTTGGACATAAAAGCTATATTACTGTAAAGTTTCATAAAAATCCATTCAGTACCTTTTGCGTGAAAGAATAACAAATATCCACCCATTCTCACAAACTTTTAGGTTTATTACAGCAGTAGCATTCCTTCTTAATGATGTGCCCGGTAGATGGCAATAGGCTCGCCCCCTATTACATTGGGACCGAAACATAATTGGCGAAGTGTGGGTGTGTAATACACACCCACCCCTTCGGGGATAAAAAGGCGTGAAGTTATGTTATGTAGCATTCCTTTACCTGAATGTTTGACACAGTAATTGCACATAAACTGACCTAGTTCTAAGAGGCTATTACTGAAGTCTTCAGCAGTTAATGAGATGAGACCTCCCAAATCCTCACTGAACTAAAAAAAAGCACCGAATCCCGCTTTTCCAGCGTCCATAACACATTTATTACATTGACCTGATTTTATTTTTATAACAAATCTTGGGCTAACATTTTGTTAATAAATACTCAAGGAAAGTAATAAACCTCTTGGTTGTATGCCCTCGAACCTTTGGCAGATCCCTTTATAGTTTATACTTAGGTCGGATGACCTAGAACTTTTGGCATTGCTAGCGAAGATGGCAATTTAAAGGAAGGTCACAATCTCGCTAGCTGTGGGTCCGTGTGAGTTATGGGTGGGTAGATAACGTTTATATTTAGGGTGAACTGTATTGGAGTACGAAAATTAATTATCGAAGGATATATTTTGATGATTGGGTTTGAACTCTTCAATTGTGGATTAATTTTAGGGTGACTGGCTATAGATTCTAATTAGATTGTTTATTTGTTTGGTAGCAGAGTATCATGCATTTCCAAAATTACAAAGCAAAGGATGAAGTTGAAAAAAGAGAGAGAGATTCTACCTGCGCTTTTTTTGCAGGATATGATCACAATGATGTTGTCCGAGGCTGTAGACCTTTTCTCTGTAATGACATCCTGGAGCACCTAAAAAAAAAGACAAGAGGAAATTCTGTGCTGATAAAGTCAAAAGGCCAAACGAACGAAATTGTTATAATAGGCTGCGAAACACAAGCCAGATTGGCGGTTGCAATTCTTCATTAAGCCAAAAGTACTATATAGGCTATCGAAATTCCCAGATGGTTTATATTCTAATAGTCGATAAAATAACCTTAATGGCTCATAAATCAAAAATTACATACTAATGGTACAGAAGACCACCATCTGGCTTTAAGCCGATGAGACGAGTTCAATTAAGACGATTACCGAACACGATCACTAATGAGGTGGAGACTTTGATTAACAGACGCCTATCGAGCCGCCATCTTGGTTTCAAGTGTAGGTGGGTACAGTCAGTTACATAAGTCCAAACACATTATCCTAATTTTGTTAAATTTATTTATAAGTCATGTTATACATCTCTACACGCTACATATTAATTTACATTTATTTATTATTATATCGTCCCAAATAATAATTATTCTCGATAAATTGTAGCAATTTTATTCAAAGAAAACGTATCGTAGTCGTAATTTATAAATTAAGAATTGTAAGCGCGGAGTTTTAATTCATAAAAGAATTGGATTTTTTTTTGGTGTCCATGTAGGCTTTTGTATTCGACTGTACATCACTGTACAGGATATTGTGTTACGCCTGTGTGGGATTCTAAGCAAGTTTCGCAATATTATTTCAATACTGATTCAGGTACAGGCTGGCCATAGGCCGTAGCGCCTTGTTGGTTTCAGCATGAATTGGACGGCTCGATCGAGGAAGTACTACCCTCTCACAGCATATCGACATAAAGTAACTGTAGCTAATACTGTTGAGGCTGAGAGTGCCGGAGACCCCATCATTTCTTCTTCTTTGTTATATCGCTATTTTTATAATTTTTCCCACACGGCGGCAACGTACTTGTGACTTCTTTGGTGTTGCTTGTGTCCATGGGCGGCTTTGGCAATCGCTTACCATCAGGCGATCTGTCTTCCTATACAAACTACTTAACAAAATAATATAATAGCATTTGGACAAATTTTTGTCCTCTAAGAACGGGCTATATTTAATTTTAGACGGCGAATAATTTAAATTAAGAATGAAAATACGAATTTAATTAGCGCTTGGGAAGTGTCTTACGGCCTTTCAGAATATTATGAATGGATCGGGTTTTGAATTGAAGGACAAAGAAATAAATATGCATTCATTACATTTACATATATTATTATATTATATTTAATATAAAATAACAATATTTATATTTGACCAGAATATTTGTCTTATACCATAATTATGTTTGTATAATGTAATACTTATATGTGCATTTAAGGCGTTAGTAAATAATTATAATTACATGTTATGTCAGCAGTTATTATTTCAATAAAAACAAATTTAAATTCATATAGAAAACCTTTGTATTAATTTTACTACATAATTTGCTAGTGTTGTCCAGTTATCTATATAAGCTTATTTTGAATACAGTAAATATAAATCATATACATGTCTGTGGTGGTAATAGGGGTAATAGGTTAATAAATAATCATAGAAATAAACCTGAAGATTTTGTCTAAACGCGCTTAACAAAAAAAAACAGATTTGAAATATTTATGGTCTAATTATTATGGTGCTGATACACCTGAGCATTCAATAGTCTGAAACTACTCTAAGAGTGGTTTCAGACTAGAGTTTCATACGCGCGTATAAGCTCGTTTTTGTAAGCGCATGTAGGCGCGTAGCATTTCCCATTTTTTGTTTTGTCGAACTGAACAACGAACAGAGCCGAACATTTCTAAGAAAATTTTCACGATCTTTCGATCTCTAATCAGCAATAACGTCAAAGCAAATTTTCTGTAAATTCGCTAGAACGTTCGTAAGAATGTTAGCTAAAACACACTCGTCTGAACACGCAAGAATGCTCATTATATGAATGAATGCAGGTGTTGGTAAGTATAACAGTAACAACAATTACGTATTCGTAGAACTAATATTTTACATTCCAATGTTATATTTAAATATAAGAGCAAAAAATAGCAAACGAAAATCTAGATCCCTTTAAAATATAACTTAACTTATTTCACAAATGCGCATTTTCAAACGACTTGGCCGAACTTTCACAGACGCAAGAAAGCGTGCCAAGTTTTTTCGTAAACGAGAATTACATATTTCAGATGTTTAGTGAAATATTGAATGAGTTCATGTAGCATAAGATACGATGTAAGTTTTTTTTCCGAGTTTCTCTTTGCTAAGTTTGAGAGAGAATTTCGCGATAATGAGCGACAGCCGTCAGAGTTGTACGAAGTTTTTATTACAGTTTGTCTTATTATGTTCTTTTCATAGCAGGCTTCAAATATGTCTTAGTTTATTGAAACCTTAAGCTTAGATATATGTATATGGCCAAACTTTAGATTGAAATAAAAATTGCAATTTTGTTGTTCCTGATCTAACGCTGGCGAGTGTATTAGTCTGAAATATTTCTGTATAATGTTAAGACTGGGTTGCATCATCTTACTTTAACAATGACAAAGATCGCAACATCTGTCAAAGTACCGGTTAAGCAAAAAATTAGTTGCACCACTTGACAATTGTTAAAATGACGTCATAATTTTACATTAACTGTAACCGCCCGATATTGACCGGTTAATGTTATTGTTAAAGTCAGTTCTATTGTTCTATTATTGATACGCATCGAATATAACCACCAAAAATGTCACTGCTTCAAGAAATAATCGCAGAAACTAGTTCTTCTGAAGACGAATGTGATTTAGACCCGATAAGTGTAAGGCCTAGGGAAAGAAAAGTATATTTCTCCAGAACCGATCGAGTTTCAAAATGGGACAACAAATCATTCTTGGCTAGATTTCGAGTCTCCAAAAATGTAGCGCGGTGGCTAGCTCAACGGTCGGAACACTCTCTGTGCTAGCTACCTGAAATTTTATTAGGTAGAAATGAAAATAATAACAGTTGAAAAGATAAATGTGACAATGCCAGGAATCGAACCTTAGCTGGTCCGCCACAGTGCGCTGGTGGTGTGTTACTGGCGAGTGTTCCTACGACGAGCATCTTCTATGTGCTAGTGGACTGTATGGCTTCGATCTATTCGAGGCTTCAGAAATAAAACATCTTCATACGTTGAGAGCGATGCTGTTCAGGTGTTCGGTGCTGGATGGCTACATATAGTTACTTGGTTACAACATGGTGGTTGGGACCCCAACAAACTGGCCAAAAATATGGTCGCTTAGCTGCTTCGAAATTTTACCTTAATGCCGAACACCGCACCGAACATATGCACAACAAATCTTTATTTATGATACATGTAATTATCTTAGATACTATGGTACATGCATATATGTTCTATACATAGCTAGATAGGTCTCAAAAAGTTCTATCGAACGGTATATAATATATAAACCTAACTGTTTGCATCACTAAGTTATTCAAGAAAAATTATCGAAAAATGTTGTCACACAAGGATCCGCAAACTATATTTTCTATAAAAAAAACTATGAAATACTATAGTTATGTATGTAATTTTGGTGGGCCGTTGTGTGCAACTATATGCAGCATCTAATAAAACTAGAGGGATGGAAATAGCTTTATTCAATTCTAAGATAACATAATAAAACCTACGATGCATAAGTAAAAATACAAATTTTCTTAAGAAAACACTATCGTACATACAAAGTTTATGAAAAACATGCAAATCATTATTTTTACGATTATTTCGACTATATAAACCAATAACTAGCAATAAGAAACTATTTAAACATGATTTCAAGCCTATTCAAAGCTAAAAAACACTTATAAAACTACTATGTAAACAAAACAGCTGTTTATCGACTATTAGTTCTTATCTATTACAACTGATAACACTATTTATGATCGATATCTAAGTCCCTACGGTTAGCACAAGTATAAGTTTAATGCTTATACACTACACGGCACTACTTATTACCGATTTGCGAATTTTCACTATTCTAGCGTTATTTTATCACTTTGACGCGTCCGGAAACCGAACCCGGTATACCTACCGCACGATTGGATAGCACTATTTTTCACGATTTTCACTCGCGGTTTCGAATACACTATTCACTATAGAGCTTTTTAATGTCTGTCGCGAAGAATAAATAAGTATGAAATTTTGAGCACCAGGCCCTTCAATATATTTATCATTGTATCTATTTATGTACCTTTTTGCCACTCTCTTGATATTCTCAAATTTGTATTCGAGCTGCTTCACAGTGCGCGGGATCTCTCCAAGGGCATTAAATTCGCTTCCTATTAAAGTCCACACGCTATCCTTTTGCTTACTACTTATAGCATCGGTTTTCTTACAAAATAATACATTTTGATGTTTGGTTATTAACGATTGATGTCTATCGACTTCAGCTCCGGTGAAGTATACGCTTCTTTCCCTGAAATATACAGAATTTAACGTAAAGATAGGCATAAGTTTGTGTGCTGTAAAAAGAATAACACGCAAGTGTTATGGGCAACAGAATAAGTTGTGCATACTTACTTTGTTTGGCTGTTTACGTACAAGCTTTTTGTATTTGATGCCATTATTATCTTCTACACTTCGTAAAACTTGAACTCGTAATAGGTGTAATATAATGTGTAGTATAAACAAGAAAGATAATCAAAATGTTATAAAATGTTGCGCGTTCAGCGCGTTCCATTCGTTTGACGTTCGATATAATATTTGACATCTTGACATTATCAATAACAGCGAAGCCAAAGAGATTGGATGAAGCTCTAGTATTGCCGGACCTAAAAATAGTTCCCGCAGCGAATCAGGGTAGATTACGCCTCATTTGTCTAGCAACCCTGTTAACTTTAACATTAGCAACAAAAACGTTGGTGCAACACATTTTGCGGCAGCCAAGTTTACTGTTAAAGTTATTGTAAAATTTGACTTTAGCTTTTACTTTAACCGGTGATGTGGTGCAATCCACTCTAAATGTCTAAACTCTTGTCACGACTCATGCCAGTTACATAAAATAAGCAATAAAATAGTGATTAACTTAGAAACGTGAATTTATTGAGAAGTATCTGTCATATAATTGGATGACGATGAGAAAGAATGTCATACATTTTAATGTGAATAAAGAGGTAGATAGACAAGCTGCTGTATATGCTGGTGAATTGATGATTCACGAGCACGGTAAATAAAAGATGAATGAATCACGAGGGTTGATATGATAAATCATTCTATTACAAAAGTAAAAGGCTCAGTCAGAAGAGAAAGCATGGTCAAGAATTTACTGCACAGATATCTTTGACTTTCTGAAGTAAGGGTGAAGATAATCCTTTTACTGGCAGGTTTCTAAGAGGTCTGATGATAATGAATGATTTGATTGAGATTTGTTAAGATAAGATGACAATAAATGATTTGATTAAGACGTATTAGGATGTGGTAAGAATTAATGATTTGATGGAGATCTGTTAGGATGTGGTGAGAATGAATGATTTCATTGAGATGCGTTAGAGTGTGATGAGAATGAATGATTTGAATGAGATGTGTCAGGATGTGATGAGAATTAATTATTTAAGATGTCATAAGAATAAATGTATTTCTTGAGATGTGTCAAGATAATGCAAGTGACAAATAAATGATAATGTTTTTAATAATAGATTCTTGAAGTTTGAGCCAAACAAATGATAGGTTCCAGCATTTTCTGAATCATATGACATGAAAGATTTTTATATGGGAAGTATTTATTTCTAACTTCTTTGTAACTGTTATGATAATGGCTGAATGGAGACAAGCTAATAAGATACCAAATTATGCTAGTGAATGTGTACGAATTATAGCTAAATATTTGTGATAATTTATTTTGATAAGACTTAAAATTACACTACCTTAAATTACATGTTTTATTTAATGACTATATTTTTTGGGCTTGACTTGGCCAATTTTGTAGCATTTGATTGTAACCTAACTATATAATTAAGTAAAATGATTCTTATGTCATGTTTCCTTCGTTCGTTCCTTCGTTCCATTTTTCGTAACACTTTCCTCGTACCCTTTTACCAGGTTTTCTAAGATAAATTTTATGGTCAATTTGTAAATGTTTTCTATGTTTGGAGTGTATCTATCGCCAAGTGTCGTTTTCGCTGCTTGTAGGAATGGTTCTTTCACTTTCTGAAAAAGAAAAAAAATGTTAAATTTTAGTTATATTATTTTGCGAATAAATATATATGTAAGTATGGCAAATAATCTGGGCTACATAAAATAAAGAATATTGTAGTTTAGATTGCAGAATTTATGTCCTAATTAATGTACAGAAACATTTTTTTTATCGTCAATTGTTAAGGCAATTAGCTTAATCATTATGTATGCAGCAAGACTTTGCCAGCACTAATAATACTGCTAAACATAGGCTATAATACGTTCTCTAAGGACGTGTGAAGTCTACTAATAGTCTTAGGAAACCCCGTGTGCAGCAGTGAAAGATAGTATATTTTTTATGATTATATACATTGTACTCGCATAATATATTCCCTGTTATATTATGATCGTAGCAATAATGTTGTAGCACGCGGCACAATATTACCTACGTGATACGAAATTC
Organism: Euclidia mi; assembly: GCA_944739405.2. Taxonomy (NCBI): domain Eukaryota; kingdom Metazoa; phylum Arthropoda; class Insecta; order Lepidoptera; family Erebidae; genus Euclidia; species Euclidia mi. The sequence goes on from OX123191.2 coordinate 36,647,718, forward strand.
GTATTCCGTCTTCATTTTCCTTGAGGCTTTAACTAAATGATTGTCACGAAAATCCCCCATAGAAAATTTTAATATTTGCAACCACTCCAATATAAGTACGGAAACACTTTTTCACTTTGCGGAAAGGAGAGTAGTCACAGTTTCCTTTATCGCCAAATCGCCAAGGAAGTAAATAAACATTTATTTTCGTATATTTGATTAATGTAGAGAGGAAACCACTGATTCAGGGTAGTGATATAAATGTATAACTTTACAGCGTGTTGATATGCATTAGCAAAATATTGTAGGGGTCAATGTACTACTATAACTGAATACAAATAAACACTAAGCAAACACTAAGCTCACGTTTAAACTAAAAGCTCGAGAGTTTGTACGGAATAAAATAGCAGAATAATAAATCATAATGACTGTATCTACTGATTTATTTATTGATATGTATATATATTTATAATTTTCAAGTATTTATATATATACATACCTACATAATAAATGTATTTACACTTATATATACTTAATACGTGTACACCTATATGTATCATATATTTTAAATATATATCTAAAATTTAAGTAGTAATTTTCATATACATCACTATTTTTTTATTAGTACAAAACTTTAAGGACAGATTAGCGAAGACATAATTATCATATATACGTAAAAAATTCATAATATCAATAAAGAGCAAAGTTATTATCATTTGTTTATTGTAGAAAATCTCACTTAAATCATAGTCATATTTTACAATCCATTCACTAATTCATTGATAATATTCCATCCTGCTCATTCGCATTCTCTCTGTCGCACTTATGATGTAGGTAGACATAGAAAATAAAATGAAGCAAAATAATAAGTGTAGGTAGTTATTTTTTAATTTAGTTAATTTTACCCTCTCCTTCATTCGTGCTTAGGACCGGTAAAATTTATCGTTTAACAAGTAATTAAATACGGAGGTATGTAATTAGAAAGCAAACAAATATCAAAATAAATGAAGGTGTTCTAGACTAAAAGAAAATAGTAATTTTGGCGTATTTATGAAGTTAGAATCAGCTGCTATTTACAAATTTCATCATCATCATGTCAGCCGAGAGACATCCACTGCTGGACATAGGGCTCCCCCAAGGTTCTCCACACAGACCGATTTTGAGCCGCCCGCATCAAATTATTATTTACGTGGGTAGGTAATTTTTACTTACAAGTATTTCAATTGTCCTTCGAAATGTCCTCCACTATTGTCAATACACAAACGGGAACGTTTTATTCAATTGTTTTTTAACGAGAGAAGTACGCTTCTGTCTGTTCACTTCATCAAAAGCGTCCAATATGCGCGACACTAACCGGCTCACTTTTGTACACCCACAAAAAGAAGCAAAAAGAAGTCCATGGCCGTGAGGTCAGGTGAGCATGGAGGCCAAGCTACTGGGCCGCCTCGACCGATCCACTGGCTTCCAAACTCTTCCCTGTACAAACACACAGCTGCACTCGCGTTTTATCCACTCAAAAAGTACGCACGAAGCATAGCTACATAAGCCAACGAAAAAACGATGCGATCACTACCGGTTCTGATTTAGCACTGTTTATCGCATCGGGGCGCGGCGCGGCGCGGGCGCAGAGGGACAGGGGGGGAAATTTATCAATGGTGTGGTTTACTACTACTACTAATTTACTACTCATAGTTTTGTTATGAATTTACCAATTATTACGTATTTTTGTGGACAGTTTTGAGACAGTTTTGGGATTTAGTGTTTTTATTTTTTACCTACACAAATATGATTAGTTAAAGATACTTAGAGCCCTGTTAAATGTTTTGTACTAATAAAAAAATAGTGGTGTATAATAATTATTGTCTAATACGAAATCATTATTTTCTAATAATCACGCATCTACTATCTACTGTCTCTGCATCACCCTAGGTTGACTGGTTGATGTACCACATATTTTTTGTGCTGTGCAAAAAGTTAAATAAAAAAATAACTCACTAAAATTTAAAAATATTTTTTCGTGATCATTCATGCACTTCAAAAATCAGCTCTAGTATTGACTGTCCCCGCCACTCAGCTGATCGCCGTGAGCTCGGATTGCAGGTGCCTAACACATATGTACAAGCATACGTACCTGCCGTGCAGTCTTTTTCAGCACCAGTCATCAGTTTATATGGATTTTTTCTCTAAGTAACATTATATGAAAATAGGGTTTAAGGCACACTGTTTGAAATAATTTTAGGTGAATAAGTATACTGTCTATGTATATTAAGTCATTAAAATATTTTGCAAATGCAGATCAACACATTGTATAGTATCTAAATAAATATTATTCGAATATGGATAATATAATAGGTCAAACTGTTGCGACCCAATAAGCTACGGTTTTGTCATTTTCGACTTACATTTTTGTTAAGACAATATGGACCTTTTTCAATACAAATTAAAAAATATTAAAGACATAAAGACATAAAGACATATTTATTTCTGCATTTTGGTTGTTTACAACACTTATACATGTCAATACCCTATTCTAGATGAAGCCGGCTTTTCCTAGCTAAATGACTTCTTGAGAAGAAAGGCCGAAACAAACTCAGAGTCATTGTTTTTTTTTTTGTCACTTCAATTTCTTTAGTCTTTTCTTCATCTTCAAGTCCAGACAAAAAAGGGTTTAGTATGCAAGTACAATGCAGGAAATTATCTGACGCTTTTGACTGACTCGGCCCACTGATGGCCCGCATTCATCAGCAATCGTACGGCTCAACCTTAATTGAGGGAGCCAGCACGATCTGTATCACTATGCCTCCACGCCATCAGAAGGTGTATGCATAAGCATGTCAGCCTAAGCTATCAGACAGGTTGTTTATATGTTTAATAATGCCCACATCGTACTCACAACTTTACATGCTAATACACAGTAAAATACATGTTGCAAACAATAAGTAAAAATAATAAATATTTAAACAATAAAATGTCATATATTTAAAATGTCGGCAAATATTATTATTATTATTATTATTTAAACTCAAGCTCACGAACCGGCGCGGCGGCGCCATGGTACAAATCTACAAAAACCAGCCGGTTTCTTCCATCAACATAAGGAAAAGGCAATGAGATTCGATAATTATTATTAACGTATTCTTTCCATTCGAATTATTATTATATATACTGAAGTTAAAATCAAGTATGCTACTACATAAAATCTCAATAGCAAATGTACCACAGATTTCATAATAAAACTATTTACCATACTTCCATCGAAGGAGCATTGTTGGAAATGCAACTTTTGCAGAATACGCTTAGATTCACAAGCGAAATTCGGCGCACCCGGCTCTTACAACCAACGTTCAGTTCTCAAGGCTTTATTTTCTCTTTAAATTAAATCCACATTACATTTCACGGCATGCGAACACGAACTAAAGGCTACATTTTATATAAAATAACTTCAATCTGCAACTTGTTCCAATTTTATTGAAACAACATTTTCTTCGAAGATTCCGGTGCCTTTGACATATAAGTGCATCTTCAGATCTAGTAATAAAGTATCTGCTTGTGAAGCAAAAGGAAATAACAAAATCCAGTTGAAAACGAGATCATACCACAGATCAAATTAAATAAGTTAGAGAATTCTGTATAAAAATTTGTTTCCTGTGTGTGGCCAACTTTGTTTGACCTGATCCTTGTTCAGAGATAAGAAGCAAGACTGAGGAGTTAACGTGCCTTCCGAAGCACAGCGGTCAATCATCTATGTATAACGTGTATTTACTGGAAGTGAGAAAGATAGAGAGAGAAATCCGCCTAAATAAAATTCTTGCGATACTAACTGATAGATGACACACAGCCACTATTGGGCGTAAACGCTAAAATTTACCATGTACAATTGTACATATGTTCCTTGGGGACCGTAGGGTGCACCCCTAAGAAAGGATTTACTGAAATACCGACAATATCGCGCAGAAACGTTTAATTTAAAATAAAATTTGCGGGCAAAGCCGCGGGAATTCTCTAGTAATTATACAAGGATCTCTAATGTACTCTTGTAGGTTCTTGTCCATTCAATTATTTTCCATTGAAATATTTCCGTGCTCGAAGCCTCACAGCCATCTTTAATTGAATACGACGATTGTGATTTCAGTTAATTAATTTCTATAAAAAGCATCTTGTACCTACCGTTCTTTCTGTTTTTTATGCTTGGAATTGACATTTCCAATTATCTGTTTTGTTATTTTTATTGGAAGAACCTGTGGTAAGGATTACGCTTTTGATATTATGAAAAATTCTGTACGTTTTATATGATGCTAGTGTCCATGAATATGTATTTGTAAGTTAAGATTTTTTTATGTGATAGTAATTTTTATGGCACTTAAAATATTTATACCTAAATATATTACATTTTTATCGTACTACTAAGGTTCGAGGACAAAAATTTGGTTTATTTATTTAGGGAATTTAACTTGCTGTCAAATAAACAGAATCCGTGAATGTCTAAAAACATTGAATAACTTAATGAGAAATTACCCACCAAGAAATTCTCAGCCTTAAATCCTGGGACTTGGTGATGCGTTGCTCCCACATGTCTTATGTAAGCGAAGAACGCATCCACGTCTCCCAAGCCCTTAATGCCTTCGTCCAACGTATGCATGACCTTCGTCGCATGGTTAGCTAACTCCTCCGAACTGGCTACTTCACCGTTTTCTTTCAGTTCTGCGAATTTCTCGAACAGGTGGAGAAGGTCTTCGTTTTCTTCGAATAATCTGGAATGGGAAAATGATAAATTAGAATGTGTTACTCTGTAGGTAATGGCCAGTTTTCACCGCAAGCAAAGCGGACGATACTGCTTACATATTGTATTTTCACAAACTAAGAAGTAAAGAGGAAATTAACTAGCGATTAAAATGAGCTTGATTATTTTTAGGGAAGTGTTATTTATAAAACAGAGTTTGTTTTATTTGTTTTATTTAACTCATATTTCCGTTCAGCTCACTGTGCTTATTCTTATTCCCTTTCGCGGTGGAATTAGACAACTTAATTAACTCTTGGTGGCAAAGTAAACCCATTTCATGAAAACGAAGTCCGCTTCGCTTAACCACTATCCGCTCATTACTTTTCGCAGTGAAAACCTAGCTTAAGATTTTATATTTTTACTTGATCAATTTTGATGAAATGTTGTGTGTATATATCAATCGGCGCCTGGATGGTTTCAAAATACAATTGGAGCCAGTAGTTGTTCCTACAGAGTCGGTGTTTCACCAAATTTGATTGGCAGGACAGACAGAACATGGTCGTGTCCACTATTACCTTATATATTTTCGGAGCTGACTACTACTATATATGTATATAATCTCACTTTGAATTGTACAAAACCTTTTAGAACAGGAATACATACATTTCGTTACATAGAGCCCAGTTACTACGAAACTAAACTAAAATAAAAGGAGAAAAAGTTTTAATTGAATACACTCGTTCTATTGAAATTATTTTGACATTCAACACGGAATCCAATTGTGACTCCATATTACGTATGTTATTTAAATTGCCGTTATAGATGGGTTATCAGAAATCACGTTATTAAACAAAGTTAAAGTTTTTCATGTTAAAACGATATCGTGTGAACAACGAACAATTTATTCAATTTACAAACAGGTTAAGTAGTTATGATAATAATCTTCGGTGTTTTGCACGAACAACTAAACCAAAAATAAAACTAGTTTTTAATGTGTTTAATTTTATTGTCACGCAACTCGTTCATAAACATATTTTTACATGCAGTACCTATGCTGTAAGGCTTTCATTTAAACTTTTAACCTTAATTTAGTAATGAATTAATTTATTTTCATCACACATGATGATTTTATGAAGTAATTTCATACTTTAAATAGTATTATAAATGCGGAAGTGTGTTTGTTTGTTTTTGGTTTAAGCTTCTTTTACACTAACATTGTTGAACAGATATTGATGAAATTATCAGCTATATTTTATAATACAAATGCTGCCTTTGGCGCGATAGTCGGCAGGCCAGCAGGAAAAGTCGTGGACGGAATGTAGCATATTTTTTTTATTCATTTAACAGCTCTGATAGACATGGAATTTAAATGCAAAAAAAGCAAACGCTTCAAAAATCTTGCACTCTGCTTCTGCATTTGTCAAAACTGAGTGACAGGTCTATGAGAACATGACATATATTTGCTCCTTGGAACATGACCTATATGTGAAATAATCATGGAGCTATACCTAATAATAATGTTGGCAATGTTGCACACAAACTGATGAATCTGACTTTATGTAAAACTTCACTCAAACTCTTTATTCTTTTTATTCAAAAGGCACATTTATGTTTTTATACACCTTGGTGTATCAAAAATGACCCTAGTACCTAGTTCCCCGACTACAACTAACACTTATGTAGGTATTACCAGTAGTTTCACGCTAGACATGGACCTTTGACGCATGGCCTAGATTAGTTAGAACTTTTTTTGACAATCTAAGCAGCTATTTTCCAATGATGACTAGAGATTGGGTGAAAAAGCGCATTTCACAGTATCCCCTGCAACATCTACAATATTAGATATACGTACCTATTTGTAGTTGTGGCAATCCGTCTTAATCCGTCTTTGAGCTGCTACGTGTAGCGAGCATATTAATTAACATCCCTACTAAGTGTAATTGAACTCCAAATTGAGGAAAGAATTTAATATTTCCTTGTATGACGGATATATTAGAATCACAAGAGAATATTTTAAAAGTAAACATGTTGCAAAAAAATACATCTTTGTTACATACATTTAAATGAAATGTAAATAGATTTTATGTCTTGCAGGCTTATTGTTGTCTATTGGCCACATTTTAAAACACCATGTTCTTTTTGGCAGTGAGGCTTCACAATTTTATATTTAGTGAGCGACACTAAGAGCAGTGATAGCTGAGAGCAGAGACCGACAGACTGCTACACACGCACCAATGACTTTTCGGAGTTAAGTGCGTATTAAATTGTTAATTATCGCTTGCTAATCGGTGAAGGAAAACATCGTGAGGAAACCTGCGTGTCCGAGAGTTCTCTATAATTATTGTAACGTTGTGACGCCACTGTGGGGTTAAATGAGAAACGTGAGTGAGTGTTACAATTAAAATCGATTTAATTCATCAAAGAATCTAACACATCCTTTAGCAAATGAATTTAATTTAAAAAATAATAATAAATGCTAGTTGAAAAGGTAGAATCAGGGTCGCGTAATTCGGCGATGGTAAGGGGTCTGTTGAGGGTCCACTTCCTGCGTCGGTCAGTGTTGCAGAGATGTACTTAGCTTCTCGGGCCGGTGTCCAGTCGCCTCCGTATTTATAGCAGGCGCGAGGCCTGGGCCTCAAGTCTGTTATTACAATAGTGCCAAAATGGTCAATCACTGACTTCATAATTGTTGATTTTGACAAGTTTGGTAGTCTACTGTTACAATGGTGTCATTATGATTTTCCGATGGTTAACCACTGACACTCCATTGAAAGACATGGCATAGATTGGTAGTCTCGTACATAATGACAAATCAATGACTGACGTATGCGGTAGTCTGGTAATATTTTGACAGTTCTTTTGATCAGTGACCTACCATCGTAACGCCATCGTGCAATCATTGCTTTTGCCTAGTGTTTGCTTGTGAAACATGGTGACAGACAATCAAAAAGTTTAATGTACTACAAAAAAGAGATTATGTATTCACTGCGAACTAATATTCTCGAGCTAACTAACAAGCCCGTCGTTTAACGAGGATGACTACAAACCCTTTTACGGATATTCCCGAGGCGAAATTTGTAAAAACGTTTCATCTTAGAGAGGAAAGGATTTCAGTAAGGGAGTTATTTCAAAAACTCATTCCCCTTAAGGCCAGACCGCGTCAAAACGATAGCGTATCGGCAGAAATGAAGGTGAGAAAACTGAAGTTAATATTAATTTATTATTCTATTCCTATAAAGAAGAAATTTATTAATTAATGTTATATTTTTATTGCTGATTCTGGTAGCACTCATTTTACGCATCAGGATCTTACCAGACCTTGATTGGACAGGGTGCCCTCCATGACATTTCGCCAATTACTGTGTCGCAGCCCATTAAAGAAGTTACAGAGGCATTATATAAAATATACCATCAATTGTATTAAATGGAAAGGAATATCATAGTTCGCCTAGTTCAGTTTGTGGTTTTCCAAATTTGATGTTCAAGTGTCTACTTGAACATCAAATTATACATGTACATTCTACCTTCTGAAATATACAAGGACATCAAAGCTAAATACTCATATTCCAAACATAAGAAACAGGAAATTCAATAATATTTTCAAACGTTGTAGCTGTGCTTTTAACCCAACTATGGCAGAGCTCAGATGAACTTAGTTCATCTGAGTGACGGAGCTAAAAGGAAAGAGTAATATTTTTACACATTGGGAATGGAAGTGTTAGTAGTAGATAATGATGACTATAGATAGTGACCAGCAGTGGTTTGGTACTTAAATAAATGATAATGTCATACCTATGTGATAGTTTGAAGTATTAGTACAATAAGATCTTCCTGATCTCTTTTAAATATTGCCATACCTACCTGACAGGAACGGTTATGTTGATGATGACTAGATAGTGACCAGGCTTTTTATAATGTTCCTAATTTATCAATATATTCTACCTACATTTTATGGAGTCTTGTAAAGAATTTAAGTACATAATTCAATTAAATAATGTCTGAATTATGATGAAAAGTGTTTTTAAATTAATTGCATAGTATAGAAGATCTTAGTATAAAAGAATATGATGTAATGAGTGGTGTGTTTATAAATATTTACTTATCTCTCTTACAGATACAAAATTCAAGCAAACGGGCAACTTCTTTATGAGTTTTGTGACCGCTCATATCCATATGTTTGAGACATACATATTTGTGAGGATTCGGCAAAGCCAGTATGAAGAAAGTTGCTTTGCTAGTAGATGCAAAAGAGAAGATTTATGATAGTTAGTATATGAGAATAGTGTTCAATTTTTGTGTCTATAATTGGAACCAACAATTCTTAATAAATTCATGTACAGAAATTATTTATCTTTAATAAAACAACCACAGATTTAAGACTCAGATGGAGCGTATTCGTCCGACTAAGTGAGGCACGTTGACAGCTATGTGTGCGTGACATTTGGCGACTGGCACTGTACGGACACCCGCGCCTATGTGTGTGTAAAGTTGCCAGATTATGAATAATCTCCCACTACCTTGTATATAGTTTTTGCAAACGGATATAAAAATATTACATATTTTATATTCGTTTGCGGTTTTGAAGAATTTACCATGGATTTAATTAATGCTTTTAATTTGTAATGCTGTTATGAAAATGATTCAAATAAAAGAAACCATTAATGTATGCTTTTATAAATACATTTCTTAAATGTAGGTACTGAGTAAAGTTTTAACTAATTTTATTCGTAAATTGAGAAATAAATAGATTATGTTTTGTGATTAATACCCTCGATCCAGAAGAAATACTTATATAATACCAACTACATATATTTACGACTACCAATCATGGGGTTCAGATCTTAGATCGGCGAATATGTTGTTTATTTTTTGTTTAGATATATATATATATATATATATATATATATATATATATATATATATATATATATATATATATATATATACATATATTCTCAGTATAGTATCTGGAAATGTTTGGTTAATTGCAATAGGCTTGCGTCCTAAATATTAATTAGCTATAAACATTTTGTCATGCACACAATAAATTATGAATATTATGATTCATAAATCAAAACAAAAAAAAAATGCAATTAAAAATTAATAATGGCTGCAATCAATGATTTCTGTTTCTGTACTTAATGTACAAACGGCGCCAAGTCAAGCTAAACAGTTGCAGTACGATTTTGATACTTATTCCCTACGCCATAAGAACGGTACAAAGGTCAAAGTGTATAAAGCTTGACGAGGAGCCATGTGTACACGAATATTTGGATCGTTTGGGGATTGAACTCAAAACAATGTATATACTAATGGAAATTCTATTACTATATTTTATAAGAAGAAAGATAATCTTCAATATAATTTTACATTACTTTAATGTATTTTTCATTAACATGATCATCATTATTACATAATCAATTGACAAGTGCATTTTCCCTAATTCAGGGAGAACGGCGTCGACGTAAACTGGCAACACTTACATATTTTCTGCAGAAATACGAATTTTATCGAAATAATATTATAAAACAGTCAAATAATCCATAGTTATCTGTAAAAATATATTACCATCTTCCCGTTTTTGCTTTTGGAAACAACTTTTACAATGTTTAAAAACGCAAGACGGCATTTTATGAATTTAAAAGCTTGATTGATCGTGGCGTGTGAACTGTGCGATGCTTCGCAGCGCACTGAGCCGAGTTTGTATTCGCTTTTCAATTTTGTATTTGCTTTAGTGGCCTCACACAAGTGTTCCGCGCGCTCTGTCTGCCTTTTGTTCTGTAGTCTTAGAAAACAACATTGGTAATAATAACACATAATTATGAGTTTTATTTTTCTTCTTGATACAGTTACAACACATGAAACACAAATAATATTTTAATTGTAATAGGAATGTATGATCTAACTCAATCTTCAATATTTTATGTTTTGGTTATGCCAATTTTATTCTTCTTCGAATATAAACACCTTTAGTAGTTAACTCGCTATCTTTAATTATAGTATTTATGTACTCCTGTCGATATAATCACTTTTCTTTGAGGTGTGAACTGTATAACCTCGCTGTATCATTTCCTTTGGAATTTGTTGTCCATAAAGCATTTTCCATTGATATCTTCGTTTTGGCTCTAAGAGAAACATACGAGCTACTCGGTATTTAACAATTCAACGCAGTGCATTGAGATTATTGAGAAATATAACAAACTAGGACTTTGTTTACAAAAATGTAGTTTTGAACTTTTGACAGTTCTTACGTCAAAACATGATTTGACAGCTAAACAGACCAAATATTATTGAGTTGAATGGTTAAATTAATTGTTTTTTTGCTATTTACGAACTTTAATACAACTTTAGAGTGCTTATAACACTAGTAATGAATATTTAAAAAATATATTAATGAAATCTGGCATGAAAAATAATCAAATTTAATGGTAGTTTTTCAAAAATAATTTCTTCTAATGGTTTTTTTATCTATGGCAATACAACAATGTCATTCTGCCACCATTCAATTACGAGTCCACTGATCGATCACTGAACTACCATTATGAATTACCAGACTACGAACTTTTGTCAAAATGACAATGGGATCGTGTTGGAATGACGAATGTGTTTAAAATAGCAGACTTGAGCCCCTGGTGCGGCGTCCGAGATGAGTGGGAGGTGCGAGCGCGACGTCATAGCGACGTCACATAATATTCTCGAAAGACATGTGAAGTCTGCCAACCCGCACTTGGCCAGCGTGGTGGACTATGGCCTGACCCTTCGCAGAAGAGGCCCGTGCCCAGCAGTGGGATAGTATAAAGGGCTGATGATGATGAGCGACACTACCCGTCTCATCACTGTAGAAGTCGGCAAACTTTTCATGTTCCATAAATACTTTTAAACTTTCGCGATTTGTTCACATGTGAATATTATGTTCGTAGCCAGTATTATCGAGTGATAATTTTAAAGTGAAGGTGAAATACCTTCTATGCCCTTCACTAAAGTTTTCGGCGTAGGTTACAATTGCATAATCCGTGCGATGTATTATGAAATTTAGACCAGTAACATATATTGGAATGATTGTGTTTTTCTTTTTATAGTTTTAATCCCAGTTTGCTTTTAAATTTAAAAAGACCTGCCCTGGTTTTACCCTACTTCATCAAAGAAACACAATCTCCAACCATGCTTCAAATCTCAGTAGTTTAGGCTTTACATTAGTGTGTCAGTCAGGACATGTTCTTATTATACATAATATATAAATAAAACTATGGTAGGTTCGGTGATACGTACAGTTATAATCAGACGCAATTTAAATTTAGCTATTAAAAAAAGAAAGTTGTAATCCTTTCTGATACTGTCAATAAGAAAGCTAGAAACAAAGCAATCTATGGCTCTTGAAATAGGTATAAACAGCGGTCTGTCTTTTAGAAATGAAACTAATGTTTACGGATTGTATCGATATTGCATATAGGTTGGTTTGAGTGAGATTACATTTAAACCAGAAGCTACATTATTTAGTATAATGCGACGTTTCGATTACTTTACAGGTATCGTGTCTGTTTGAAATAGAAATATTATTTATGATAAGTCAAATCGATTATATCGGTTTAGTAACGTTTAGTTTAGTCTATTGTAAATTTTGACTATGGTCACACTATGAACTGTCATTCACTTCCTGTTGAGAAAAATTTCGCTGGTCAACACGTTGAATGTCTTGCGCCCACGCAGTATTGTATTTTTGCGTGTTGGAATTATATTGATCGCCTTTTGGAAAGCTCGTCCTAGTAGCTTCGCGAATTGTTTTGTGTTTTGTGATAAAAGATAAACTTATAACCTATTAAACATTGTAAAACTTGTGTGAATCCGCCAACATGCATCGTGTTCTGAAGAAGGACTCCGAACTGGACCTTCGAGTAGTAACTATAGCGATTTGCTTGTTATTTTGGCCAAAATTATGAGTTTAATCTTATAGGTCCACTCCGGAACATCAGTGAAGATTTGGTAAGTAAATTTGCATATAACTTTGTATTCATCGCTGTGCAGTCACAGTATAGGTGTATAGATCTTTGCCTTGTCGTGGTCAGGTAGATGTATTACAACTTTCACTGCGCACTCTGAACAATTTCCTGCCTGCCTACGGCAATTCTAGACATAAATTTTTGGAAGCAGAGCTCGGTTGCTTGTATCTAGCCGTTGATTGTGTCTGGGCTCAGATTGGTATTGTATGAGCTATATATCTCATTTGTTAACAGTGTTGTGGTGTTCTCAGGTCAGTTTCGTCTAAAATACATAATATTTATTTGTATAAGTTGACCTACATAATTTGAAACACATGTCATACATAACCTCAATCAGTAATTGTTTGACTTGTATTGTTCAAATCTAGCAATCATTTGTTGTTGTTAGTATTAATAAGTCAGTTTGTTTGGATACATAACAGTTATATGTATTAATTGATTTAGTTAATTGCATATATTGATATATTGAGTTTGAAACATTATTATTTATATATCTGCTATCTCGCTCTTTTGGATAGGAACATTGCAATTAAGTGGCTCTTACAAAACTAAAAGTAAATTAAAATGACGGACAAAAGTACCGAATTTGCTATCCGGGAGTTAACTAAGACTGTGCTGTCTCTCCAGAGTAAAGTAGTTTCGCTGGAAAAGCTTATCAGTGATCAAAATAAGCTGATTAAAAACCTTATTAGTGACAAAAGTGACATAGTGCAAAGTGGTAAAAAAGAAACTGAGGGTAATGTAACACGGTTTACTCCGCAACAATTACCAGCGAGACCAATACGCAAGGCGCGTACTCGTGCGGCATCGGCGATCTCCGCAAACGCTCGGAAACCGGTCGCTAGGCCCGTCAACACTATCACCGCGACGTCATCAACGGCGGCCCCTACCTCGAGCCCAGAATCGACGCCACAACTCACTGTGATCGAGACGGCGCCCACTAGTGCGCCGAGTGCGCGTACCGATGATTCACCGCAGGACGCACACGCCACTAGCGAAAGCGAATGGATCGAGGTTGAGCGTAGAACCAAACGACGTTCGATCGAGAAGGTGATTCGTGGTACTGCCTCCCCGACCTCTACGAGTTTGTCAGCAGCCGAACGCAAAAGCTACCTGCATTTGTACTATGTTAAGGTTGGAACTACGGTTGAACAAGTGACAGCGCATTTAAAAACAATATGCCCTGAAGATAATTGCACAGTGGATGCATTGAAATCGCGAGGAGACTATGCATCTTATAAACTATCTGTACCCACCAAAAATTGCTCCAAATACTTAGCATCAGAAAACTGGGCACAGGGATTTCGAAACCAAGGTGCCAAAACCACGGAAACCTAAACTATATACTATTGTGTACCAAAACGTCAGAGGACTACGATCTAAATTAGATACTTGTAAGTTGTCTATAATTAACGAATCAGCCGACATATTTGCGCTCACAGAAACTTTTTTAACAAGTAGTGTTAACGACGCTGAGATTTTTCCTAGCGGCTACAATGTTATTCGGAGGGACCGCGCTAATAATACTGGATGGGGTGGAGTTTTATTAGCGGTACGGAGTCAATATAAAATGCAGCAGATTAGTGACATTGATGGCTATACGAATGACATTGAAGCGATAATTGCGAAAGTTTACTTAAAGCATAAAACTGTTGTATTTTGTGTCGTATATATACCACCTAATCACTGCGATGCTAAATATATGAACACTTTTCTATTGTTGGAAAAAATCGTACGCAAGTATCCTGAGTTAGACGTATTTCTTATTGGAGATTTTAATTTGAAATCAGCTAGTCAGAGTGTTAGAATGGAGTTTACGCATTTAATTTCTTTTTGTAAATTAAAACAACATAATACTGTCGAGAATATTTATGGCAATAAGTTAGATTTGGTGTTGAGCAGTCTGAGTAGTGAGTACGTACAGGTGAGCGGAGATGTTTTACCACTTGTCCCGGCGGACTCTTATCACCCACCGCTCGGTGTGACACTGTGTGTGCCGCGGCCGGCGTCGCGCGCGCAGTTCGCGTGTTCGGAGGCCCCGCCGCCTTCTGATGAATTGTACGATGCTATGCAGGTCTGGAATTTTAGGCGCGTTGATTTCGGCCAGCTTTATGAGGATATTTCTCAATTGAATTGGGATGAAATATACTTGATCACGGATGTTAACGAAGCCTTAACTACTTTCTATGATAAATTGAGTGCATGCTTGCATCGTCATGTTCCCGTTAAAAAACCAAAAAGGCTTAACCAGAGGTATCAATACCCAACATGGTTCACGCCTGAAATTATAAAGTATATAAGAGACAAATACTACTTTTTTTAAAAGTTTAAAGAAACAAAAAATGTGTTTTGTTATGACATGTTTAAATCATACAGGCAACATGTCAAGACATTGATTCGTTTAGCCTATTAGAACCACATAGCGCAGGCAAAGGCGGGTATAAGTAGGGACCCTAAGCTATTTTGGCAATTTATTAAAAAACAGCGTTCAACAAGTGAAACCCATACAGAGTACGTATATGACGGAAAGAGTGTGTCTGGAGTGGATGCCGCCAATGCATTTGCGCACTTTTTTACGTCTGCATTTTTAACAGACGAACCTGCATTGCCTCATGACTCTGCCAGGAAACAGACTTCTAATATGCAACATTCGAACTTCACATCACATAGCGTTTCTCTTCAAAAAATTACAGAAAGGGACATTATACGATCAGTAAAGAGACTAAAGCCACTATCATCCACGGGTCCTGATGGTATACCTCCCTTTCTAGTAAAAGATTGTGTATCGGTGTTTAAGGAACCTCTCTTATATATCTACAATTTAGCGCTTCATACAGCTTCATATCCAGCCCTATGGAAGGTCTCCAGGGTAACCCCTATACCTAAGGAGGGCCCAAAAGAAGATGTTAGGAACAATAGGCCCATTGCCGTGCTGTCTGCCTTCGGCAAGTTATTTGAATCAATCCTAAACTTCCATATAACTGCACAAATAAGGTCTCAGTTAAGTATATGTCAACATGGGTTTAGGTCAGGAAGGTCGACTACAACAAACCTCGTCAACTTTGTGGACTATACTGCTAGAGAAATGGATGATAATGGCCAGGTGGACGTGGCTTACTTTGACTTTAAAAAAGCGTTTGACCGCGTCCACATTGACACCCTATTAGAAAAATGCGCTGCCATGGGTTTCACTCATAAGTTACTACAATTATTTTGCTGTTACTTTAAAAATAGAACACAATACGTTCAAGTATGTGGTTGTCGATCTGTCCCCTATTTGACGAGGTCTGGGGTGAGCTAGGGCAGTACCTAAGGAGCAACACACTTCCTAATAATGATAAATGACTTGCCGCAGGCAGTGCGTACGGCTCGGTGCCTTATGTTCGCTGATGACCTCAAGCTGTTTGTAGGTGTTAGGAGTGTGAGTGACTGTGATGCGCTTCAGCAGGACATAAACAATGTAGTAACGTGGAGTGAGCGTAATCACTTGGAATTCAATCCGACTAAGTGTAAAACTATTACGCTTACTCGGTCTCACTCACCTTATGATTATCAGTACAGCTTAGGCGGTGTTCTGCTAGAGCGTGTCATAGAAACTCGCGATCTGGGTGTGATCGTAGACAGGGAGCTTACCTTTAACACCCATATAACTGCGATGTGCAAATGGGCATATAAGGCTCTTGGCTTTGTCATGAGGCAATCAGCTCGCTTCACTAGCAGAAATACGGTTATCTCCTTGTACTTTGCCTTGGTGCGCAGCAAACTCGAATACAACTCCCTGGTTTGGGACCCACACGAGGCGAGGTATAGGGTGATGATTGAACGAGTTCAACGCAAATTCGCAAGGGCATTGTATAGGAAGCTATATGGATATTATCCGTATTTATACCCGTCTTTGTTTGTGTCAGGCATGGTGGGCATTGATACTCTCGAGTTAAGACGTAAGTTCGCAGTAATGGTACACTATTTCTTATTGCTCAACGGTGAAATAGATGATCCCGATACTCTCAGGCGTTGTGGATTTTCAGTTCCAAACCAGTACAACAGGCTGCGTTCGCGCCGTCTGTTGGCGGCCCCGCCTTTCCGCTCATGTACCTCATAGTACGCGCCCACCAATCGAGCCATTACAATGCTTAATACTATGATTGCTCAACAGCCAAATGTTGACATATTTTATGATAAGTTTTCGCAATTTAAGCGACATATTAAAGATTTTTTATTTCGTCTGTAAGTAAATTTATGTATGTGTATAAGTCGCTTGGGAATACGATACAAATTATTAATGTAATATGACAATTTTGATAGATGTATATTTTAAAATTTTTATTTGAATATAATAATTATTATCTAATTTGACTTAATATTTTGTTTGACTTGCATAATTGTTATGACATTAATGTATACTAGATAGATACTATTGAATTTTAATGCGCTTTAATGAAAGATTTAGATTTAAGTTATTAAATGTAGGAATTATATCATAACTATATATTATTAGAGTGAAAATGTATATTAATTGCAATGTTTTATGTGTTTTAAAATAATATAACCTTAGTTCTCGTTACGTGTTGGGTGACTGTAAGTAGTGAGAGTTATTGTATTAAATAAATGAATAAATAAATTATAACAACCAAACTTGACCTTACATTGATAAACCTTGGTTGTTATAATATATTGATAATATTGTTAGGTAACACAAACTGGTGTCTACAGTTGTAATATATAACACACTTAGTCTGTCTGTTGCATTAATTAATTAATTAATTTAAGGTTCAACTTAATTTACGGTAAGTTATAACTTTGATAACTTTTGTCCTAATGTCAATATATTGAAACAAGCAGATTTGAGCTTGTTATTAATTTTGTTGGGCAGTAAATACCTGTCACTTGCTTGTACCAGCAGTAAAAAGGCTAATACTTTGTTGGTTTCAAAGAATTAACAAATTTTAAGTTTTTTGTTAAGTTTTTTGTTTGTTTAATTGATAATATTATTTAACGCTTGTCCAAGCTCTTTTGAAACTTAATTATGTCAGCTATCAAGGACTTGCGTGCGGCTGCTGGTACTATTGCATCAGATTTGCGCTGGTTTGCCTCAGCCGGTGCCTTGGTGAACCGGCCTGATCGCCAGCAGGCCTTACTACAAAGGTATGAGCGGATCGATGATCGCCTGGCAAGTGTGGAACAGAAATTTCGCACTTTCAGCGCTTGCTGTCTCGAAGTGTAAGTTAATGACATCACCGCTGACCAGCGAAATAGAGTCAGCGAGGATTATGCCCAGGTCTTAGACCTGTATGATGCTGTCTCCAACTGTGCAAGACAGTTAATTGCCAAGAGGGACGGGCAACCCGGCTTTAAAGCAGGAGCTTCCTAGGACAGCACCGGGACTGGTGAGTAGGCTTCCTACTTTAGAACTCCCGCATTTTGATGGCTGCCTAGGAAGCTACCTGGGCTTCGTTAATTTATTTGACAGCCTGGTCGATGACAGGGCTGACCTTCGGCCAGCACAAAAATTGGCATATTTAATGTCGGTTCTGGATGGAGAGGCCAAAAGCCTCATCCAGCATCTGCCCGTGTCTGACGAGGCGTACCAGACGGCTCGGGACTTGCTGCCGACCTGAGGTCACGATTTGAACAGCGCTTTGGTGGGGATAGCGCGACCCATCTGCCCCCCTTTGCTAACTTGGAGAGGTTTCTCGAGGATGAGTGCCGGGTCCTGGACAACTCCGGTGGTGACACGCCGGCTAAGTCGCAGCCGCCCAAGGTCAAGGAGCAGGCTCGCGTTCACACCCGAGCCAATGTTGACCGGCGCCCTCCTCGCTTTGCAGTCACGCAGAGCCCAGTGGAGTGCTCTTACTGCACGGTAACGGGGCACAGAACGGCCAGTTGTAGGGCATTCTTGGACCTGCATGTCGCCTCTCGTAGGCGCATCGCTAATGCCCGCCACCTTTGCTTCTCTTGCTTGGGGTCCCACTACCAGCGAGACTGCCCAAACTCTCGCCCCTGTCCCCACTGTGGAGGACAGCATTTGGACATTCTCTGCATGAATGCCAGAGAGGTAGGCCGCTTGTCCAATCTCAGGACGCTCACCGGCGCGCAGCCGAGATTCGCCTCGCTCTCTTGATCGCCACTCACCCGGTTTGAAGAACCGTAGCGTGCGCACGCCTCCTCTCTCTCGCGCACCTGAATGTGCGACCGCTCAACGTCACCAGCACCATGACTGCTGCCCCAGGTATTAAGGAGGGATCCTTTGGCGGAGCGTCCCCGCCTTGACTCGCGCCCACCTCGTTTTGGGCGGGTGCGTCATTATGACCCCCCACAGATGGCGCGCGGATCGAGTCATCGCACCTTTGAGGACTTCAAGCCGCATCCTCGTTTTGACTTGCCTGGTCCTGGCCAACGGTCGCCGCCCAGGCAACAATAGGTCATTGACTCCTGCCCTATAACGCCAACCACCCCCATTGAGACCGTTATCCTACCAACGGATGCTGTTAGGGTCTGGGGACCCAAGGGGACCTCTGTTGTTGTCCGTGCTATATTGGACACAGGTTCACAAAGTTGCATTGTTTCCACTTATTTGGTAAGGCAGGTTCAATTAAATATGGATTCTTTTCCAAATTGTATACGGGGAATAGGTGATCTAATGTTGAAGGGCAAGTTAAGGTTTTCTTTGCCCCTGTTGAATCTTCACATCCGAGGATTAAAACCTCGGCTATTGTGCTGAAGAATATTTTGGGGTATGCATCCACAGAAACAGCTACCTGCTGCTGTGGTGAATTTGACATCGGGTTTGGAACTGGCAGACCCCAAATTTGACACACCAGGACAAATTGATTTGTTGATTGGCTCTGATGTCCTCGGTGGAAGTTTGATTGGTGGGAAACGGGTCTTGGTGCCAAATGGTTTGACTGCCATTCCGACCATATTTGGATTTGCTTTGATGGGACCTGTACCTAGGGAACCTCCTCCACCCGGACTTGATAATTTGTTGGCTGTAGGCTCCACTCTTTCTGATGCGGTTCAGAGGTTTTGGGAAGTAGAGGAGCCCCCTCAAGCTGCCCGTTTGAATCCAGAACATGAAGAGTGCGAGCTGTTCTTCCAGAACAACACTGGCCGACTTCGTTATGGTCGGATCATTACGAAGCTACCCTTTTTGTCTGTTCGGCCTCCGCTTGGTGAGTCACGACCTTTAGCCGAAAATATATTATTGGCTATGGAGCGTCGCATCGGTCGTGATCCGGAACTCAGACAGAAGTATATTGAGTTCATGAGAGAATATGAACAATTGGGACACATATCGGTGTCAAATTTGGATTGGCGTTCGGTGGAGCACTACTTTCTCCCGCATCATGCGGTATTGAAGCCATCAACTGGCAAGCTGTGCACAGTGTTTGATGGTTCTGCGCAGACTTCTACAGGCGTATCCTTGAACCAGTGCTTGCATTCTGGTCCCAAGTTGGTCTAGGACCTTTGTGACGTCATCACCAGCTTCCAACGACATCAGGTTGTCTTTGTAGCCGATATAAAAATGATGTTCAGGCAGACTATTATCCACCCTGATGACCGTCGTTTCCAGCTGATCCTTTGGAGAGAGAATCCTCGCGATCCTATGGTCGTCTACGAGCTCAATACCAATACGTACGGGTTAAGGTCAAGCCCCTACTTGGCAATACGTTCTCTATGGGAGCTCGCAGGCCGCGAAGGCTTACGTTTCCCATGAGCCTCCGCCATCTTGAAAGACGATATTTACGTGGATGACATTTGTTCAGGCACCTCCACAGCGGACGAGGCGATCCTCCTGCGGGACGAATTGATAGGTATGTTGGTCTCCGCTGTTTATGAGTTGCACAAATGGATTTCCAACTCACCAGCGCTTTTAGAAGGCTTGCCAGAGGATCATCAGCAGGATCCACGTTTGTTTGAGATTGTTGACAACCCCGCCATGATGGCTGTTCTCGGCGTTCAGTACAGACCAGTCCAAGATATCTCTACGTATAACGTAGACTTGAAATTGCCTTGTTCTTGGACTAAACGTCTCGTATTGTCTACTGTCGCCAGAACCTTTGATCCGAACGGTTGGATCTGTCTAGTTATATTTTGGGCAAAATGCTTCTTGCAGAAGTTTTGGACAGCAGGATTGTCCTGGGACGAACCTCTACGCGGTACTCTTGTTGAAGAATGGACCTCTTTTGTATCCTCACTTCCTGCCATCAATGAGATCTCCTTGCCTCGTCCCATCCTTCCTCCCGGGAAGTAAAAGGCCACCCTTCACGGGTTTTGTGATGCTTCGGAACGTGGTCACGCGGCCGTGGTATACTTGCGTACAGCCAGTGCCTCAGGTCAGGTGAGCGTTTCCCTGATCATGGCGAAGAGCAAGGTTACACCCCTTCGGACATCACTGCCCTAAATTGGAGCTCTCGGGAGCAGCCCTACTTGTACGTTTATTGAATCACGTGTCTAACACCTTGGGTAAATCAATTTGTATTAATGGGACCTACGCCAGGACAGACAGCCAAATTGTTTTTTGTTGGTTGAAGGCGTCTGTCCACACTTTGGAGGTATTTGTCGCTAATCGCGTTTCTCAAATCCAGAAATCCGAAGTCAAACTTGTTTGGAGACACGTGCCAGGTAGGCTCAACCCTGCTGATTGTGCTTCGTGCGGATGCTTGACGCCTAGTTTAATAGGCCATTTGCTGTGGTGGGGTCCGGACTGGTTGAGTTGACCAGAAATTGATTGGCCTCGAATGCCAGTTTTGAATACTTCTAATTTGCCGGGTCTGCGAACACTCGCTCTTGAGAAGGTGGAATGCGCCTTCGACCCAGATTTCTTTTTGAATCGCTACAGCTCCCTTGACAAGTTGTTAGGTGTTACTGCTTGGATAAAGCGTTTTGTTTTTAATTTTAGGCACCCACAACAGAAACATCTGACACCGTTTCTTTCACCACAGGAACGACAGGAGTCCCTTACCTTTTGGATTCGTTCTGTGCAATTGGCGCACTTTGAGAAGGAGATTGCTATCCTCAAGTCAGGGAA
Source organism: Euclidia mi (assembly GCA_944739405.2). Classification (NCBI taxonomy): domain Eukaryota; kingdom Metazoa; phylum Arthropoda; class Insecta; order Lepidoptera; family Erebidae; genus Euclidia; species Euclidia mi. The sequence goes on from OX123191.2 coordinate 36,669,445, forward strand.
ATTGAAATTATCGGGCGCTGTATCTAAATTGAACCCCTTTTTGGACGATACGGGTCTGTTGCGCGTTGGAGGGCGTCTCAAGAACGCCAACCTCCCTAACGGGGCACGTCACCCCTGTTGTTACCCAAGGACGGTCATTTGGTACGTTTGTTGGTAACTGACCGTCACCTTAAAAATTCGCATACTGGTTGTAATGCCCTGTTAGCCATTTTGCAACGCGAATTTTGGATTTTGTCTGCCCGAAGAATTATTCGGAGTGTGGTCTTTTGCTGCATCCCTTGCTATAAGCTCAAGGCTTCTACCATGCAGCCCTTGAAGGGAGACCTACCGGCAGATCGCGTAACTGAGAGCAGGACGTTTGACGGTGTTGGCACGGACTTCGCTGGTCCTTTTTTGGTGAAAACGTCGACACTTCGAAACAGCAAGACTGTTAAGGCCTACTTGTGTGTTTTTGTTTGTCTTGCCACGAAGGCCGTACACTTAGAACTGGTCTCCTCGCTTACGACCGAGACGTTTGTAGCCACATTTGACAGATTTGTATCCCGCAGAGGGCTGCCTTCCTTGATCCGTTCTGATTGCGGCAATAACTTCAAGGGCACTTATAATTATTTGAATGACGTTGTTATTTTCTTGAAACCAACAAGGCTGATATAGGCAATAGGCTTGCCCGACGTGGGATAAATTGGTTGTTTTCCCCACCAGATTGTCCACACTGGGGTGGTATTTTTGAGGCCGCTGTAAAATCGGCCAAAAGACACTTGCGCAGGACAATCGGTGAATCTGTCCTTACATTTGAGGAACTCGCAACTGTGTTTTGTAAGATTGAGGCCGTTTTGAACTTTCGGCCATTGTGCCCGATCTCCTCAGGTCCGAATGATTTGGAGGCCCTTACGCCGGGCCATTTTTTGATTGGTCGCCCACTTGTCGCCTTGCCTGAGTACCCTTATATTGATACGAGACCCAATCGTCTCTCGCGTTTTGAATTGGTACGCCAGATTACTCAGAGCTTTTGGAAACGCTGGAATTTGGAATATTTGCACATACTCCAGCAACGCGTTAAGTGGACCGACAAGACCGATCCACCCAAGATTGGAGACCTCGTTTTGATCAAGGAGGCTAACCTTCCGCCACTCAGATGGCGCAGGGGGCGCATTCTTCGTTTGGCAACTGGGGCTGATGGAGTTCCCCGATTTGCTGAGGTCTTGGTGGACGGTTCGATTCTGAGGAGAGCGGTTGCAACGTTGTCACGTCTACCAACTGATTAGCGGACCAGTAGGCCGGTCCGAGGCGGGTGGATGTTTGAAATAGAAATATTATTAATGATAAGTCAAATCGATTATATCGGTTTAGTAACGTTTAGTTTAGTCTATTGTAAATTTTGACTATGGCCACACTATGAACTGTCATTCACTTCCTGTTGAGAAAAATTTCGCTAGTCAACACGTTGAATTTCTTGCGCCTACGCAGTATTGTATTTTCGCGTGTTGGAATTATATTGATCGCCTTTTGGAAAGCTCGACCTAGTGGCTTCGCGAATTGTTTTGTGTTTTGTGATAAAAGATAAACTTATAACCTATTGAACATTGTAAAACTTGTGTGAATCCGCCAACGTGCATCGTGTTCTGAAGAAGGACGCCGAACTGGACCTTCGAGTAGTAACTATAACGATTTGTTTGTTATTTTGGCCAAAATTATGAGTTTAATCTTATAGGTCCACTCCGGAACATCAGTGAAGATTTGGTAAATAAATTTGCATATAACTTTGAATTCATCGCTGTGCAGTCACAGTATAGGTGTATAGATCTTTGCCTTGTCGTGGTCAGGTAGATGTATTACAACTTCCACTGCGCACTCTGAACAATTTCCTGCCTGCCTACGGCAACTCTAGACAGTGTCAGTGTTTAACTTTTTGAATATAGTGTGAGTGCAGAATCGATCGTGTTATTACCGCTCCCGGCTATTTGGTCTGAAAGTGACAGACTTCACGTCATGTCAAATGACTTTTATATTACGTTAACACAATCACAGCCCATTTACATGGCACTACAATCATTCAAAACACAGAATATCCATTTAATTAATCCTTACTCACTTTTCAATTTACGGTAAATTTGAATCAAATCGTCTTTTTTAGTTTACCCTTGTTGAATGCCGATATTAATATCGAATCCATTCAAACGTTGGTTTTAAAATTGGTATAAAATGTTGGTCTTCATTTGTGTTTGTGTGGTTGAGTGGGCTTTGGTTGTTCTCAGCAGCAGCACGGAGTCACGTTCCATGTGCGAGGTAACGGCAATAGGCCCTCTATTACGTGGGACCTAACAATTCATTGCGAAATGTGGGTGTAATATCTGTCTATAAAAAAAAAAAGAAATCGATCCATAACCGCCAGCTTAGATAGTGCCACTAACTACAAGACCGACGAAAGTCCTTGGTAGAAATCGAACCCTCGACCGTCATCTTAGAAAGTGTCACTAGCTACAAGACCGACGAAAGTCCTTGGTAGAAATAGAACCCTCGACCGTCATCTTAGATAGTGTCACTAGCAACAAGACTGACGAAAGTCCTTGGTAGAAATCGAACCCTCGACCGTCATCTTAGATAGTGTCACTAGCTACAAGACCGACGAAAGTCCTTGGTAGAAATCGAACCCTCGACTGTCATCTTAGATAGTGTCACTAGCTACAAGACCGACGAAAGTCCTTGGTAGAAATCGAACCCTCAACCGTCATCTTAGATAGTGTCACTAGCTACAAGACCGACGAAAGTCCTTGGTAGAAATCGAACCCTCGGCCGTCATCTTAGATAGTGTCACTAGCTACAAGACCGACGAAAATCCTTACCACAGTGCAAGGACAAAGTGTTTAGCTTGACATATTGCCGTGTGTACTAACTGTACAATCGTTACTTACGGCCAGTTCAAATATTCGATCCATCTATGGATTTTGAGATTCAAGATTCGTGTTTGACATATTTTGTATGGAGCTTATGTCAAAACGAATCTACAATCTCAAAAAATGGATAGCTCGAATATTGGATTCCGTATTTAATCATTGTGGGCATTTGAACCAATAAAAAATAAGCATCGTTAAATTTATTTACTAGGACAGAAGCATATCTAAGATCTTAATCTCATTAACTTCAAACTGAGCATAAACAATGAAGCACCGGTAATGTTTAACTATTAGTTGAATGGTCGTCCATGAATCAGAGGGCCTCATTAGAATGTCACGCTCAAATCCAGTGGACAGCCGTACAACTCCTTAAGAGTTTTATCTATAGCTCATATCATATACATACATGTCACGTGCAAACTCCTTAACTGATAATGGCGTCAAGAAGCCATTAAATTTTATAATCCATGCCTATATTCTGTGTGCGAAATACGTGTGTTCACTTTTAGTTTTTATTTCCGATTCATTTGAGTGAGATTGGCGAATAGAGTTATAGCTGAAATTCAACGAAGAATAAACTAAATGTGCCAATATTTATAGTATTTTAAAGTTTAGCTATAGCACTAAGACTATCTTAATTATGTAACACACACATTTTACCACTTTGGAAGCGATTCTTTCAAACTGTATTGTCTATGAGAAACAATGGATTTAGCAACCTCAACGTCAGTCTTAAAAACTTATCTATAGACACCTCCATGAATTATACCGATGAAAAAATATTTTTTAAGTCAGTTCAATATGTATGGAGAACCCCCCTTAATACATACATACATACACATACATACATATCGTCACGCCTTTTATCCCCGAAGGGGTAGGCAAAGGTGTATTTCTACACCCACTTTTCGCCAGATATACTTTAGTCCCACGTAATAAGGGGCGAGCCTATTGCCGTACCGGGCACATTTCCAGACTCCGTGCTGCTACTGAGAATTTCGTGACAGAAAAACCCAATAACACTGCCCGACCCAGGAATCGAACGGTCGATCCCACGCGCATATTGTTTTTTTTCTATTTTTTTAAGGACTTTTGTACGACAACGTACATGTGAGTCCGATTGTTACAGAATAACCATTACTAACTACTCTCTTATGACTAATTGAGAATCTAGGAGCCTGAACAACACACATGCTTCCTCACTATTAGGATTTGACAAAATACTAACAAACACACCCATTTGTGTCCTGTTCAAGCCTAATTTTATGAAAAAGTCGGTTTTTTCATCTTGCCAACGAACACATTCCATCAACACATGATGTACATCATCTAACACCCCACAATTCTCACAATTCGCAGATAAGATTTTACCCATTAAAAATGCAAATTTTTTTGATGGAATATGTCCGGTTCTTATTCTATGGGCTATTACAATAAGTTTCCTGTTTAAACTGCTATTAACACTCCAAGGTATACGGGGCGGCTCAGATTGGATGGTTTTATACCATATGCCTTTTCTAGTGATCTTTTATCAAAATATTGTTTCCATATATCATAACAGTGTTTTTTTATATTTTGGAAATATTTCTGTATAATGAGGTATTACAGAAATTTCTTTACCTTCAGTACTGCCAAGTTTTGCCAATCTATCAGCTGTCTCGTTACCTTGTATTCCTATATGCGATGGAACCCACTGCAATCTCAGATGTACACCTCTCAACAATAGGGTATCTATTTTAGACAGTATTTTATATGCTACCGGCATACCTCTCCCCCCAGAAGCGCATCGGTTTATATGATATAACGCACTCTTACTGTCCGAGCATATGACAACTTTTATGCAACCACTTCTTAAAATATATGACAGTGCCTCTGAGATTGCAATGAGCTCCAACGACCATGATAGAGACATTACTATTTATTTTAAAGCAAAACCCAATATACTCTTTTGACTTTATACAAAATGCAGCACCTCGACCGTTTTCCTTAATTGAGCCATCTGTGTAAATCATCAAATAATCCAAATACTTATCATTTAATTCTTGTAAAACTAAGTATTTTATTGAGTTTAATTCATACATTTCTTTAGCTATACGGACGCTATCTAAACTAATTGAAATAATATTATCTGTATTAATATTAGTGATCCATGTTCTTAAAGAAAACATCTCTATGGAAGAGGATGAAGCAACGTTTACATTTTTAATTTCTTCATAAATTGTAACAAGCAATGGAATCTTTTTATTTATCCAATAACTGTTATGGAAAGACGTGATGAGATCACCTAATAATTTAGTTGTAACGTTATTCTGCTGAGAAAGACATTTAAGACAATACTTGTAGGCTAAGAACTTTCTTCTCGTATGCAGTGGAGGATATTATTGAATGATAGTATTGAAGTCGTTGCCGGTTCGATTGTCGCCTGATGCAGACCGCTGTTCGAATTTCATATTCATATTCATATTCATATCATTTATTGCGAACATGGGTATATACAATGTTGTTACAATAATATAATAGTGTCACCACATTCTGCGTTACAGCATGCAATATAAAGTAAAACCCTATTGAGAGGACATATTTGACGACAATTCATAAATTGTTGGTTATGATAGTTTAAATACATGTCAACATTATCAAACTTGCATACATCCTATTCAAATTATATATAATGTCCAAGGTTTAAAAAAATATGTCAAACAATAAATAATATAATAAATAAACTAAATGCATAGCGAGTTTTCGGTAGAAGTTAACTGCATGATCTTGCCAAAAATTACGAATAAGTTGCCAAATGTAAATGTAAATGAATTGAATATTCCGGGTGATATATTCGTGAATTTGGCGGATAGCAGATTTTATGAACCTGCCGAAGTAGATTTATTAATAGGAGCAGATTTGTTTTGGGATTTAGTGACCGGCCAACAAGTAAAGTTAGATAAGGGTCTACCCACACTGCAGAGTTCGAAGTTAGGTTGGCTCGTCACTGGTCCAGTGTATAGTAGAACTGCTCCATGTTATGATGTAAAATGTAATTTAACTAGAAGTATTAGTGAACAATTAGAGAAATTTTGGAAAGTTGAAGAAGTATTGAATATAAATGAAAAACCGTATAGCACTGATGAAGAATTTTGTGAGAAACATTTTGTAGAAAATACGTTTAGAATGAGTGACGGTAGGTTTTGTGTAAAGATGCCATTTTACACATCGCCGTCCGTATTGGGCGATTCGTTAGGAATAGCAAAGGCGCGTTTAATTCATTTAGAGAAAAGGTTCAAAAAACAACCTATTGTAAAAAGTTCATATACTGAATTTATAAAGGAATATGAGTTATTGAATCACTTGTCTGAAACTGGTAGCCCTGCCTTTGCATATTATTTACCTCATCATCCAGTCATTCGCGAAAAAAGTGAGACAACAAAATTGCGGGTAGTTTTTAACGCGTCAGAAAAAACCAGTAGTGGATATTCGTTAAATGATATACAAATGGTAGGTCCAGTGATTCAAGATGATTTATGTACAGGAAATCAGACTGAGGAAGGGTTAAATCGAATTTGTCGAATCATTACTAAAACCCTAAGCTCAGCCGGATTCAATTTAAGAAAATTTCGATCAAACTCCACTCAGTTGTTATGTGAAAATAGGTCAAATGAAGTGCAGACAATCACCGAATGCAAATCAGTTAGTAGCACTTTAGGGTTAACTTGGTCGCCTCAGTCTGATGTATTTAAATTCTGTGTACAAGTGGACAAACATCAAAAAGTCACCAAGCGAAGTATATTGTCTTCTATTGCGAAGGTTTTCGATCCTCTAGGTCTTTTAAGTATTTTTATAATTAAGGCTTAATTAATTTTACAAAAGTTGTGGTTAGATAAAATCGGATGGGACGAACCTGGAACTGAAGAAATCCAAATTTCGTGGTATAACTTTATTAAAGGTATGAATTCTCTGTTCTGTGTTGAAATCCCTCGGCATGTTATGTGTGAGGAAGTGATACGTATAGAAATTCATATTTTTTCTGATGCTTCTATGTGTGCCTATGGGGCATGCGCATAAGTGCGCTCAATCAATCGGAACGGAGACATTCATGTCCAATTACTCTGCGCGAAGTCAAGGGTCGCCCCATTAAAATGTCTAACTATACCTAAGCTCGAGTTATGCGGTGCGTTGCTAGCCTCCGAGTTAGGAGAAAAGGTGACTCACTCCTTGCGTTGTGACGTAGTTCGTTGTGTTTACTGGACAGACTCGATGATTGTACTCGGGTGGTTGCGTACTGATCGCGCCGTTTCGAAACAATTAAAGGCGTTTGTTGCTAACAGAGTAATTAAAATTAAAAATTTAACGAAGGATTGTGAATGGCGATACGTACCAACCGATGTGAACCCAGCTGATTACATTTCACGAGGCGTTGACCAAATGAACGATTCAGTCAAGAAATTATGGTGGAGTGGGCCATCCTTTTTATCATCATCAGAGTATGATTGGCCGAGTGTAGATAAGAATAAATTAAATAATGTTCAATTACCAGAAGTGAAACTTGTAGGCACCTTAGTAGCAAATGTAAACAGTAAGAATACGTTAATTGAATTTGAACGTTATTCTAAGCTAAAGAGGTTGCAAAATACAATGGCCTACGTCCTTAGGTTTGTAAAGAATTGTAGAATAAAGGATCGTGAAAATAGACTTACGTGTAGCTATTTGACGGTTGATGAATTAAATGATAGCATGCTTTGTTTAGTTAAATTATCGCAGCTAGATTCATTCAGTAAAGAGTATCATCAGTTGTTAACGAATAAGCCTTTAAGTAATAAAAGCAAATTATTATCTTTGAGCCCGTTTTTGGATTCTGAACTTAAAGTAATGCGTGTAGGAGGTCGTATTCGTAATTCACCTCTTCCCTACGATAAAAAGCATCCCATTCTGTTAGATTCCAGTCATCGATTATCAAGGCTTATTTTTGAAAACGAGCATATTAAGTTATTTCACGGCGGATGCCAACTAATGGTATCAGCTGTTCGCGAAAATTACTGGATTATTAATGCTCGAAAAATAGCTAGGAGCGTAGCTAATAGTTGTATAGTTTGTAAGCGATTTAGGTTTAAGTCAATCACTCCTATCATGGGGAATCTCCCTATGCAGCGTTTGAATCCAGGGACGCCTTTTGAAACTTCTGGAGTCGACTTAGCTGGTCCTTATCTCATAACTGATAGAAAGGGTCGTGGTTGCAAAATCAGTAAATGTTACATGTGTTTATTTGTTTGTTTTGCAACTAAGGCGCTGCATTTAGAAGTTGTCAGTGACCTAAGTACCGAAGCATTTTTATTGGCTCTCAGGAGATTTATTTCCCGACGATTAAAACCTAATGTAATATATTGCGATAATGCGACAAATTTTTTGGGTGCTAGTAAGGAACTTAATAAGTTTTTATTGATAAATAAGGAAAACATAAAAAATACTTTTTGTTCTGATGAAGTTATAAAATTCTCCTTCATACCACCATATGCCCCAAATTTTGGAGGTTTATGGGAGGCTGGGGTAAAGTCTGCTAAATTTCACGTAAAAAGAATATTAGGAAACAGACATTTGACATATGAGGAGCTTTCTACATTATTTGTTCAAGTAGAAGCCATATTGAATTCCAGACCTTTATCTCCCATGTCATCCGATCCTAATGATCTCCAACCCCTGACTCCTGGACATTTTCTCGTCGGAAAACCCCTGATTGCTCTTCCCTCTCCTGATTTATCAAATATCAATTGTAATCGACTCCACAGATACGAACAATTAGAACAGATGAGACAATGTTTTTGGATGAGATGGCAACACGATTACGTCACTGAGCTTCAGCATCGTACTAAATGGTGGAAGGCGGATGTAAAATTGCAAATTGGAGATATGGTCATTATCAAGGATATTAACTTGCCTCCCTTGAAATGGAAGATTGGACGAATAGAGGCCTTGCACTTGGGCAATGATGAAGTAGCCAGAGTAGCCGACGTAAGGACCGCAAATGGCATCGTTCGTCGTGCAGTAAATCGTTTATGCTCTCTGTTCCCAGATCAATCGTTGAAGGAGGACCCTTCAAGGGGGGAGGATGTTCACGCCTAGCCCTGTGACGCGCGGTGGCCCCCGCACCCCGCGCCCAGGCTCCCCTTCATTCCAGTAGCTATTAAAGCACACGCCGGGTCCGTGCAGAGCGCGACCGACCAATATTTTTATTTTGTATAAATTTATCCGTATTGAAAGTAAAAGTTATTATTGTAAATTTTAATTTAAAAGGGAAATATATTCAAAGTATTATTTTGGCCTACGAGTTTCTTTCAGCTCCGCACACTTACCTGACACACTCAATATAATGTCTATGTCTAGACAGTTACTTTTAACTTTGATACACATGTGGTCACTGCCCAAGTTTTCACTCAATACATAAGAGGAAAGGAATGAAAGTAAATGTAAGTAAAACGAAAGTTATGGTTTTTGAAAAGGAGGAATGCGTTACGGCTTGTAATGTTATGATCGATGGACAGCGAGTGGAGCAAGTGAATGAGTTTGTATATTTAGGTACGCTGTTTACAAGAGATGGTAAGAATGTAGAAGATATTGAAAGAAGAGTTAATGCAGGTAATAGAGTGAATGGAGCTCTGAAGGCGTTTATGAATAGCCAAAACGTGTCCAAAAAGGCACGTTTGGCTGTGCATAGAGGGGTGTTAGTACGAACAACGAACGAGTAGATGAGCATGCATGAGGAATCTGATGGGAGTGAATGAAGCAAGAGAGATATGTCAAGATCGTTGCAAATGGCGCTCCATAGTCTCTGCCTACCCCTCCGGGAAACAGGCGTGAGTCTATGTATGTATGTATGTACATACCACTCAAAATTACAAGCCAAATCTGTTGAAACAAATGTAATATCAGGTGAAGTTTTTTGTATACAACCATTAACTAGTTTAATTCGTGTGTGATCCCCAGTGTTAAGTGAAGTGTACCCAGCGTCTAAAGCAGCATCAAAAAGCTAGTACCTCTTGATTCAGACTTACTCGACCAGTTAAAATGATGTGCATTGAAGTCACCGGCTACCAAGCATTTGCTGGAATATCTGGTAAAAATGGAATCCCAATCAGATTGATTGGTATGTACTGAAGAAGGACAATATATCAAGATAATATTCTTAATCTTATTGCAATTTAAAAGTTTTATACATTTAATTTCTATTCCTGAATTACAAATATTCCAATTTTCTACCTGAACTTTTATTGTATTTTTTATGATAATAGCCACACCTCCATAAGAATCAATCCTGTCATTCCTAAATATATTATAGGCACTTATATGTAATATAGATTCAGGTTTTAACCAAGTCTCAGATATAAGAGCTATGTGAGTTTTTTCCTGACATAACAATGATTCAAACTCTACAATTTTGGGTCGCAAACTTTGGGCATTCCACTGTAAGATATTAATAAAACAGTCATTATTACATAGATTAGCCATTATGGAAAAAGGAAGTTAATTGTGTGAAAAGTTCATTTTTGCTTACCAATCTCATAACAAATGAAATGCAATCTTGGATAATTATTTTGACAATTGATCCTAACTTAGTAGCTAAACTTTCATTTGACAAACAAATATCTTTAGTTTTTTTATACAACCTGTACAAAAGGTCTTCCTGTTTGTCTGGTACACTCTGCTTTGCTTCTTTATCTTGAATACTTTTAGACTTCTCTTCTAAAGTATTTCCATGCTGAGACCTACTTTTTGTCTTCTTCTTAGTTTTCTTCTTTTTTGATTGTCCAAACTGTGATGGTACATTCTGACTTACATGGCTCTCCGCTGACTCCGGTTCACATGATGTTGATAAATCTTTATGTATAGAAGCTTCTGTTATGACTACATCCCTATATGACCTTCGTGGTTCTGACTCCAATGAGTTTACCAGTGATGGCTGTGATATTAACTCTTTATTATTAGCCAAGGTTATATTCTCATTGGTCTTCTCTTGTCCTTTTCTTTGACTTTGATATGAATCTAATACCTCCCTATAGGAACAGTTCTTATCAGACATGACCCTTCTGATTTCCTTTTCTTTTATAAAAATTGGACACTTTTATTTAATGCCATGTGCGGGCCCTTACAGTTAACACACTTGAATACAGCTGTTTCGCAATTAGCATGGCTATCCCCACACTTTGGACATATAATTTTCTTAGAAGGGCATACCCGTACCAGATGTCCATACCGCCAGCAGCCAGAACATTGAGACACAGGAAAAGTGTAAGACTCAACTTGAAATCTGCATCCAAAACCATATACATATGATGGTTATGTAGAATTTTTAAAACATAATCGAATTGTTTCTAAATTAACCCATTTACCATCCTTTTCCTGTCTTTTAAGACGCTTTACCGAGATAATGTCAAAATCACATTTCAAATTTTCTAAAATTTCTTTGTCTTCCATGTCAAGATCCACATGCCGCAGAATTCCATAACATACCGATGATTCACCTACTAACGAAACTTTGTATCTCAAGTCACTTAGGAATGTTTTAGAATTCAGCATCTTCAGAGCACTTTCTTTATTATCAAAATATAAGCACCCTGTAAGGATTCTTGTAGACAATTTTTGCAATATCCTCAATATTTTGAGCTTTCAATTGCTTAGCCATTCCAAATTGTTTAGGGAGTATGTCACTGGCAGTACCACACACAATATGCTGTTTTATGTCATCAGGTATTTTTGAATATGTTTTTACAAAACGTTTGTTTCTTTTTACTGCAATGAAGCCATCATCGCCTATAACTATTTCATCATCATCTTCCTGCCAACCTTTTTTTTTTCTAATAATACTTGTTGCTCTCTTGTTGTAGTTAAGTTATCTTGTGCCTCGCACTCCATTACAGACTCTTCTTCTATCATCGCGCTTCCACTAGAGTCGCAAAATTCTACATGTTCACTCATCAAATTAACATTAATAGTAAGATTGAATAAGTATTTACACTATACAATGCTATAAAGTAGTTTAATCGCGTCGAAATAGAAAATAAAATATTAACAAAATAAAATTTTGTTAAATTTCCCGCGTCGAACATAGACTATGTGAAATATAACCTTGCACGCGCACATTTATGCCGCGAGACCAATGAGGCAGTCGTATAGGGTTTGATGTCGAGTTTTCCGTCTCTACGCAAAGATGGTATTTGCATCGTGTTATCCCTTAGTCGCCTCTTACGACACCCACGAGAAGATAGGGGGTGGTGACACTTGTATTCTATGCCGTCAACCACACAGCTAACCCCCCTTAATTTCGTATATAATATAATATTTGTGTATAAATCGTGAACCATTTCACAGAATACTTACAATTTTCAAATGTATAATCTTAATAGTTTCGAAATAAAGTGGCTATGACATACTGACGGGCTGACAGATAAACAGACAGACATCTACAAGGGTTCCGTTTATTGCCACTTTTGGCTACGGAACCCTAAAAGTACCTCAGGTAGAAAGTCTTTAATGTCTTCAGCTCAATTATGTCTGACCCCCGGTATTTTTACCGGATCGGTGAACAAACATGATTAAGTATTATGTCGAATAACGGAACGATAGTCTATTTTACATTTTCATTGAAAAAGCAATATAATAATTTGTTTAAAGTTTATAATAACAAAGGGCGACATAATAATTATCATCTCCGCCTTTGGGGACGAATTATGTCCACTGCTGGACGTCCCTACGTTCAGCAGTGGACATGATCTTTAGGCTGAAATAATAATGATGATAAATATGATATATTGCACATTATATACTATCAACGACTACACTTCGCCCACGGCTCCACCCGCATGGGACTAGTTAACAAAATTGTATATACAGATGACAGATTAATTATGTCAACACAATTGTCCCGTTATAAATCCTGTGAACGATGTCTATGAGGTCAGCATTTCGTCCCCTGATTAACGTCCAAACAAAAACAATGCTAAATATTCCAACTCCGTTGTAATTGCCTTACTGACCTAAATTCAGTTTTAGCAACAATCCCTGGCTTTTTACTTCACAAATAATAAAAGCAAAGAATGTAGTGAAAACTAGAACACAATCCACAGCAATTAATTCATTCAATCCACAGTATCATTGCCAAAATAAAGTAATACGAACTATACACAAATCAATCTTAGCGGGTTTGATTGATCGAGTTCAAGATTTACCATCTCTACTACTTGATGACAAAATAATAATTTGGTAGTGCCATATTTGCTGTCTGCGGTAGTGTTAGCGACTGCGGATCATGAGGTCTCGGGTTCGATTCCCGTGTCGAACAGAAAGTGATATTGGGTTTTTCTGTTAGGAATTATCCAATAGAAGTTCGGAGTCAGGGAGTTGTCGGTGTTACACCCCCGTGCCTCGAAAAGCACGTTTAGCCGTTGATCCTGCGCCCAATATCTCTCCGGTCGTGGTGCTTGTGGCGTCCCATCGGACTATGAGAGTGAGGGAATTAAGAATGCACTTGTGTATGCGCACACACTTGTGCACTATAATATGTCCCGCGCAGTTGGCAAGTCTCATATATAGACGAGCCGCCGTAGTCGAAACCTGTAGGGAGGACATCATCATCATCATTTATTTTTCAAAGTAAAGTACGTATTATAAATTGTAAGTAATATTGTGTATTGATCGGTTGCTAATTAGATAGCAAGTTAAGGAAAATATGCGACGAAACCAGCATATCCGAAAGTTCTTCATAATGGTCTTGAAAGATGTATGAATTCTGCCAACAACACACGCATGTGGTGGAATATGGCTGTACACTTCTCATAGGGTGAAGAGGCCCGTGCCTAGCAGTAGGTAGTAGTTTATATTCAGGGCTGATGATATTTATTTTAATAGACACTTAGAAAATCACGACAAACAGTTCACAATTCAAGGGCTCATAATTCAAGGGGTACAAAACAGGATACTCCTTGAGTTTGGTCCCATTCGGTTTGTTTTAACGTGCATATATTAAACTTAACGAAGGTTTAATAATGGAGTCCGAAAGTGGATAGCGGCATTCTACGATGGCTATTAGTATACTCACCTCGTTGCCCAACTATACGGATATACATACAAACTATGTAAACACAACAATAAAATTTTAATTGCGAAATATTATAATACATGTGTATATTGTGTCCGTCGGAGCAGTTGTCAAAAATAATTAACACGTTTAAAATCCAGCTTTACCACCTACGGATAAGCCCTATCTTCCAGATAAATTCAAAATTAGAGTGTTTGTATGAGTTATCTAACAAATTTTAAAATATACGTATCAGACAACGATGAAAGAGGCTATAAGTCAGACAGTTCATTTGCGATCAAAATTTTACAGAGTTAGGAGGAGTTTTATCACGCATAAATTTTAAGAGACTAACGACTCAGATTTTTCTTAAGCTATCCTTTTACCCTTAGGTAACTCAATATTGTCAACTGTGGCATAATTGTAGATGCATGCCGCCGCGCCTAGAGTGAATATTACAATCGTCTAAAATTACAGTCGAGACAAAAAGCTCATAAAATATCGTGTTTGAAGTAATAGGGATCTATTTTCAATTTTATTATAACTGGAAATTTGCCTTCATATTTCCATTTAAGCTTTCGATGACAAGCATTGTCATTTCGTTCACATGCTTCGATATAATTAATATTCGATCGTCATCGGCGGGATTTTAAATACTTGCAGCGGCATAAACGAAGATGGATGGATAAATAAAATTAATACGAAAAAAATCAAAGATAAGGATGACTTTGCGATAAGACCGATATAGACTTTGCGGTATTTGTATACCTACATTTAATATATTGCTAATTTGTACCAACTTTATTTGCACAATAAAGATTAATTTATCTATCTATCTATCAAAGACGTTGCTCAAAACTAATGGTAGACTTGAAGCTAGGTATAGTTCCAAATAAACATAATAGAATTGCATGATCGTACGTGACTAGCAAGAGAGCCATGCTGGTCTTGCGTAGCACGATTGTATGAGGGATTTGTGGCTTAACTACGTCAGTGAGCTTAGTTTCTAATAGCATGTGCTACTTTAATTGACGATTGTAATAAGATACAACAAAAATCTTATTTCTATTATAATGCGAAAGTTTGTGAGGATATATAGATGTTTGTTACTCCTTCAGTAAAAAAGAAAGTAGTAAACGGATTTTGTTGAATCTTTGCAGTACCATAAGTCTTCTTCGTACAAAATTTTAAACCTCATTTAGAAAAGTCTTCACTATAATCACCAGCCCAGTATATAAACTGTCTCACTGCTGGGCACAGTCCTCTTCTCGCTATGAAACGAGCAAAGCCACGCTGGCCAATTGTAGATTGGCAGACTGCATATGTCGTTCAACAACCTTATGAAGAATACTCAGATATGCAGGTTTTCTTATGAAGAACTCTCAGGCACGTAGGTTCCCTCACGGTATTTTTCTTCACCGTTTAGCAAGCGATAATAAACAATTTAATACGCACTACCTACGAAAACGGTGTGAAAATAGGTGCGTGCTATGGATGCGAAGCCGAGAGCCTCTGCGTAGCAGTCTGTTGGATTCTTCACGAGTAAAGCGCTGTCTTTTGAAAGTAAGAAAATTTATGAAACATGCTACAATTCGCAGACATACTGATTTATTCATAATGTTCCCCACTACTTTTAATTACTTTTACTTTAACAACTTAATTCATATTTTGAAAACCTTCGTAGCAGTAGCGTGACCGTCTGCGTAGCAGTCTCACCACAAGGTTATCGCTGCCACTTTTTTTTGTAAAACTATTCAAATTTTAGGATCAAGTTTAAATTTTTGTGACTATTTGTTCTAAATTGACTTTCGGGATATAAACTACGTACCTTTGTGTCGACTATCCGATTTCAACACTGTTGGAAGCGCCAGATCGCGGATGTAAGGTGCCACCATTTACGATGTAGGAAAGTACGGTACCCCGAAAAATAATTTGTAAAAAATATTAGAGACCTCTAAAGTTTTATTTAATATTTTGTAACTATTGATTCTCGAGTTGTTTAATGATGTACACGTACAGAAGCATAATTCCTTAAATTTCAATTCCCTTACAGGCGCTATAATAATGTTACACAACATATTAATATGTAAACAAGTAAATTACATCATAACACGTCGTCACATTTGTGATGTAGATCGCCCATTTCCATTTACTTAATTATGCATGCAGCGTACGAGACTGCAGATAGACTAAGTCCCCGCACTTTTGTACATTACAGTTTGTTGTTGGAGACGCGGTGGATGCAGGGTGTCTTGCATGCCCTTATCTTTAAAACGTTACTGCTGTAGAAAAGTAGTGCTAAATAAATGTAATGAAATGATTCTTTATTTTGGTGAGCTAGATTTTCATCATCACCTTTGGTTTGCCTGTTGGAGAATGGTCAGTTCTGTATAGCAATGTATCTAAATTTTATTGATCATGCTATTCATAAAAAGTGCTTCTACATGGTTTCATCTGTAGTTTTCTAGGTTCCCTTACAAGGAAGGAAAAACAATGAACTTTTTTGGGAAAAGGATCACCCAAAGGTATAATAGATTGCGATGGTAGCAAAAACGACAGATCCTTTGAAGCGAATGACTTTTGACTTTCTGATTTCACAAATTTGTATGCAGATATCAAATATGCATCTCTAGTAGTCGAATCCATGCATAGATCAAATATTGAAATGGTCCGTTCCGTTTTCACGTCAGCTACTGTAGAAAGCTCATAGTAGGTACCACATATTGGGGAGAGTTATGTATTTGTAGTTTGGAGTAAAGCGAGCTTTAGCGCGAAGTCGTGTTGTGGCTTCAGGAAATTTGCCCGTGCGGTTCCAACTATAAGTTGGCTTGTGAGGGAATTCTTGAGGTAGAACAGATACTTGGCGAATGTGAGTAGCTTATAAATTGTATGCAAACTAGTGATTAGGTGGTGTGGTTCTTTGTGACATATTCGTCTTTTGTGACCCATGCTTTACAGTTTGGTTTGCAGTCGTTTGTAAAGCTTTGGGTCTTGAATGGGCAGAATTAAATGTATTTTCTTATAAATTATGACTCTGGCAATTTCCTTGGTAGATGAAAATAATATTTGTGCTCTTGTCAGAAGTTTTAAATTTATAAGAAATACGCGGAAGTGGTTGATTAAGAATCATCTGTGCACAGTTTTGGAAATAAAAAGAGTAGCGAACTCTTTTGTCTATTATTTTGTTCAAGTATTATATTCTTATATTTTATCCTTCACAAACACACACACACACACACTTTTCTTTCCATTTGTCAATTGTAAGCCACTGTCTTAGTGACACTTTAACTATGAAATAATGTACGGGGAGCCTGGTAATATGTCTCACAGTATTTTCCTAGTTCACAAACCAGTCTCTCACAAAGGTGTAATCTGTTTTTCTACACATTAGTCAATGTAGTTTGTAAGTTACCTTTGTGAAAGAAAATAAATACTTTTTTATTTATTTTATTATTATTAAGTTATCTCATATTATCTGTTAACCAAATTCGTGTACAAACTGCCATCTCTATTTATTTTAATTTAAATTGATCGTCCTTATTCAGTCTGATTTTGTGCACGGCTGGAAGTACATAATAATTAATCCCTTTAAACTTTGCCACGTCCAGCGCTCCGATGAGAAGTGGCAAGTTTATAAACATGTCTCAGATTATCTTAAATATGAATTTTTATATTGCTATCCAAAATATTTTTGACGGCGTATAAAATACTAGAGGACGTCAGCAGCTACGCCTGCATTTTTTTTTTAATTTACCCGTTTTGGCCAATCCCGTGGAAATATAAGTGCAGCCCTACGGTCCCCAAGGAACATACATGCCAAATTTCAGCTTCCTGCGCCCAATAGTTTCGGCTGTAGCGTGTCTGTCAGTAACGCACGGATTTTATGTATTAAGACTGTATATGTTAATCACCAACCATTACGTAACTTAACCTAAACCATTGTTTAACCAAAACGCCCAAACCAAATTAAACCCCGATAAATCTTCAGCAACCATCATAAGACAACAATAACATGCCTGGTTTATGCATCCATAAATCTACGTTGCACAGTGATTGTTAAATCAAATACGTGCATTCGTGAATAATGCATGCCACATGTTAGCAGAACTGACAATCTGACATTGGGCTTGAACAACTGTTGTTCAGGGAATTTGGAAGGGAAAAGTTTATGCACTGAGAGATGAGGGCTTGGAATTGGGGAATATGTTGTTCGTTTTATGTAATTTCTGATGAATTTCGTGTTGTTGGACCAATAGGCGGAAGTATGGCAGCCTACATATGGCGACGTGTGTAAATCTATGTCAAGAGATAGGTATGTGCACAATTTTGCTACTGTGTGTGCCACATTAGCTAGCAGGATTTCAAGGTTCTCAGTGTCTACGTGAGCTATATGGGTTTGTTATCTTGTAAACGATGCGATGCGACATTCAAAATGTCGAACTGCATAGTGACGACACAGGCAAAGTGATGAATCGTTTGGAATGGCTTGATGTGCATATTTTGAAACATATTTTTTACGACTTTATTTATAAAAAGGGGAAAATGTGAAAGCGTGCACCCATTGCTTTCTTTACAGTATTCTAATTGAATAGAAAACATTTCTCAACCTGCGAACTGTCCGCGTAACAGACACCAACTTGACCTTAAAGGACTAAAAGTTTCTTCATTGAAATCTGCCGGTCCGTCATGATAATTTAAACGAAAAACAAACCCAGTTCACTCTTTCAAAGCGAAACGTCCAATAAGTTGTATTAATATATTTCAAATAGCTACCTTCCATTGACAATTAAATTGAACCACCATATTTCCAAATTCACCTCTTGCACCGAAATTGATGACAGCTCGGCAAATTATAAGCATATAAAATTAAGCCTCTTTTCATTAAATTCTTAATGAAAATAATTCCAATGCGAGCAACCGGATCTCCGCATTGTTTTAACGCTCACAGAATTAAAGCTGCTTTCGAAATTATAAACAACTAGAGGACGCCAGCAGCTACGCCTGCACTTTTTTTAAATTTACCCGCTTTGGCCGATCTCTTCTTAGTGCACCCCTACGGTCCCCAAGGAACATACATGCCAAATTTCAGCTTCCTGCGCCCAATAGTTCCGGCTGTAGCGTGTCTGTCAGTCAGTCAGTAACGCAAGGATTTTATATATTAAAATGATAACTGTTAACCATAAACAATTGTTGTATTTTCTATAACAATGGAACAAAGCCTTTAACGATTTTAATACTACGGCGGAAAAAGCAGACCACAGAATAATAAAATACTACTATCTGTAATAGGACACCTAGTGCTTCGAGATTTTTACTCTTTGTATTTCTTTATGCTGTGGTCTTGACTGTCTTTGACGTAGGCTATAAAGGGGGTTTTTCAGTCTCCCTTACGGTGGGTAGGATTTGACACCCCGCTGGTTCCCTAGTATCATTCGTTAATCGTTTATTTATAGATTGAAGAGGCAGTACACAAACATTAATGTTATTATTCCGGTCGAGGTGCAAGTTTAGATTGCTGTTTCAACTTTTGTAGGTATATAAATTGTTTTTAGTGTTTTCATTCAACCGCAGCTTTTGTTGCAATTCTCCAAAAGTAACAAACATACAATAAGGCCTTATAGGTATTATTGTAATCATTAACAAATTTAAGCTGTTACGCCCGAACATTAAATTTGAATCAAACCGTTTCTTTCCGATTGCGAGGGAATTTCGGGATATCCCTTCTTAGTGCATCTTTACGATCCCCAAGGTACATATTTGCCATATTTCAGCTTCGCTCAAAAGTTTCGCCTGTGCGTTGTCTGTTAGTCAGTCATTAACGCAGAAAATAATTATTATATATACCTACAGATAAACAATGCAAATTATAAGATAATGTTTATAATGCTATTATTTCTACGTGTTTGCTTATACCGGTGTATTTTTAAAGACAAAATCAATGATGATTATGTCGACAGAAGCTTTGTCTTAATGAATATTGTTATAGATGATGAGGGACGCTAACATAGAGAATATTAAATTTCAACTTCTCCTTAATTTTTAAGTTTCTTTAGCCAGTATTCACTCAGAGAGCAATGTGAAAGTTATACTCTTAGAATTCCAGGCCAAAGGTCAGAGGTCTAAACCATGAAATATCGCTATCCCTTTGTGTTGCGGATTTCAGACGGCTGTCGCTCTGTGGAAAAGGTGATAATCTATCAAATCTGGTTAGACCAGTATGCGGACCTCAGGCTAAATAACGCTAGGACGATGATGATAACTCTTAGAATAACAGGCGTCTATAAGCTGCGACACCGGTTAACTCCCATGCCGGTCGTATGCTCGAAAATCACCTACAATAAAGTTCAAAGAGTCGAAAATTAAAATGTGAAAATACCTCAAACACCGCCGTCCTGTTCCGCAATATATGTATATTTGATCAACAATTTTAAAAGAGAAATGCCAATAGAAATAAAGCATAGAGCTCGCCAAAAATGACAAACAAACAAGCCGTCAGCTTTTACCAAACTATTTGGACGCTTCACTGCTGGGGGTGGGTTCACCACTCAAAGGTTGTATCTGCACAAAAATTGAGCGAGGTGGAAGCGATGTGTTAGGAAAATGTTCACCAATAATTATAGCATTTATAATATTTCACACATTTGTTTATGTTTATATTTTTTAATATTTAACACGTTCGCGGACACGACGGTTATAGCAGTCATCAGTCATTTACTCAGGGTGACGCGCCGGCTATAGCCGTAGATTTCTTTCGCGCTCCAATGCCACAACGGCTTTAGCAGACGATATCCTATACTTTTATCCTATATTTTGTTATTAAGTGCCCCCATACAAAAAGTTTCAAATCGCTAGGTGTCCTATAATATCTCTTTTTACGCCGTCAAACGTGACGCTCCTCGTCACTATTTGTGTGCGCTCGCATACTGACGCGTCTGTCATAGCAGCGAGAATTTTATGGCGATTGGTTCAGCTGGTCGGCGAGTGCCCCAAGGGATGGAACTGCTGTAACCGTACTTTTTGTTGTGCTGCAGTAATGAGTTTATTTGGTTTTTCTAACTGAACAAACCTTATAGATCACTAATATTTTAATGATAATATGATAACGGCAGTATAAACAAACATACGATACGATATTTACTACAAATTTGTCTAAATTTTTGTATTATGGGATAGGTATTTGTGTATAGTTTGGACCTACAAAAGTATCGTTGTTCAAGCTAAATTAAATATAAAGTTTCGTCTGATGGTAGTGAGTTTACTGTTAAACCTGGTCTTCATTGCTATTTAGTTGCGTAGTAAAAGAGTAATGACAGCTCTGGTATAAGTGCGTGCTATTCAGTCGAAAGCTATAGACGGTGCGTCCTATGTATATGGTTATAAACTATTTACCGGCGCTGAAACGGCTAAAGCAGGCGAAGGCTATAGCAGTTGTTACTTTATATTATGTACTTAGTCCTTTTAACCAGTGACGGTGAATCTATAGCATTCCATACAAAAATTAAGTGTCAAAGTAGGGTTGAAAAATATGGTTGAGTGTCCGCGAACGTGTTAATTATTAGTTTACTTCACAGTCCTAATATTGATCGTCAGGTTTATTTTTAATTTCCATGCCTGTTGTTTTAATTTCATATGTTTGCTTCAACAAACGACACTAAATTCTGTCAAGTGTCATTAAATAAATAAATTTGCACTGAGCGAGGTGAGCAAAGCATATTTATCCTAGCGACCATTGTCCACCAAACCTTTTTCCTTGGACACGTCATGACTCCATTTCGTAGCCTTACCAGAGTCGACAGAATATTAGTTTTTTATTAACTGTTTTCTTCGACCTATACAGATAGCGTTAATCTATAGTTTAGACCAGTGACAGGATATGGAATGATACCGTCTTCCAACGGCTGTGGTCACAGAGGGACTCGACTGACTGTCATTGCATTGCATTTGCTCTTGTGATGAGCTCTACGTAACTTTCTTAAACGGCGAATGTTTTCATCGCAAACCGCTCAGCTCTCGCTCTTCTCTACTCGATGCACACTCTCTTTGGTTTGGGGCGAATTCCGACTGAAATAATAGACGCGCCAACGTAGAGCGAGTGACTAAATAAGAATCATTTATTCATTCATTCGATTGATTCGTTTTCTAACGAGGAATTTTGTCGGTCTTTTGTGCTTTTATCCACGGGGTGGATAACAATAGGCTTGGTTGTATCCCGTTGTCTCTGATCATTCATTTTGGCTGTCTGTGGTAGATGGTATGCTATGTATATCATATCCTATAGATTACTGTCTGAAATACCTATTGTTGGGTGGGCAGGAAATACGTTTTTGGACATCTACTAATTAGATTTTACTGAAAGTTATTGAGATTTTATATTAAAATTGATTATAATGAAAGTAATATACAATGTTGTTGGACTGGAATTGATTTTGTTAAAACTACATTCACAATAAAAATCACAGAATTCAAATAAATTTTAATTAATGTAAATTTGCCATACAAAACAATTTTAGACAAGCTTTACTAACATTATTTTCTCTCGCAATTATTGCATATCATTGCTACCATGTATCATGCTCATCGTCATACCAATAACCTGTTGGTAAATATTATTTGTTAATCGCATGATAAACTCTAAACTGATGGGTAATATTATTTCTTCAACGAATAATAAAAAAATGTTTGCTCCTGATCGCGGTTCAAACTCAATACAATCGTAATAGCACACCCACGAATAGACCACTTCAAATATAAGTTGTTCCACGTTTCATAAAAGTCAACTCGCTTATATAGTGTGACGTCAATCGGCGTCGCACATCTCAGCCTCCCGCGCACCTCAAGCTGCTATTTATACCGTGGCGCGGAAGTGACCATCCCTTTCTGGCCGCCGCAGCATCGCAAGTTAAGTCATCTTCCCTCTGCATATCCGGGAGTGCATTTTACTTGGACTACACGAACCCTGGTAACTTGTTTTAGAGTCAAAATTGTGTAAATCAGTTTTCTTTTGCTATTGCTAAAGGTTGTATAGATTCCTTTAACTGAAATATACATATTGTTACCGATATATATTTATTTAACTAAATAGCGCATTGGGAACTGATTTAAATAATGAAAGAAAATACACCATAAGATAAATAAATAATATTTCATTTAATTTCATTTCATATTTCATTTCATTTCATTTCATATTCTAGTGTATATATTGTTCACAACAACTGTTAACTCCCCCTAGGGGGCGTTAGGTGTACAAAAGGCGGTTTCGTTTGTTTACCTGTTAATTACCAGATAGCCTAAATATTTTGTCGTATCACCCACGCTATGGAATACAAACGTGTGTATGTGTGTGAAAAAGTCAATTAGCTAGACGCATGGAGTGCTTGAAATTGTTTTATTTTTGCTTTCTTCGTCTGTACAGCAGGTTAGCAGCCCTACGCTATTAGCCCAACTGTACATGAAATGCTTAATGCTAGGGGACTTATCTAACGTATTTACACTAACCTAGCGTCTTACCCTATCACCTATAATATCCTATCCTAGTTATCCTTACCCTCTTAACCTATCCTAAACCTAAGTTATACCTAGCGTATAATGCGTATAGGCTTGGTGCTCTGTGGTATTCTGTGATAAAGACCAGCACTTATACGCACTCACTACTATGCCTTTAACCTAGGGCACGTACTATCGTGATACTACTGTGTTATACTGTGATACAGACCTACGCTTCCTAATGCTCTGACCACAGATTACTAAATAGTTACTACGTAACAGATACATCACTCCCATACAAAAGCGGAAATACCAACGATATAGATCGACAGATAGATATACGCTTTATTGCACACCAACATAGATATATATATTATGCATTTTGTAAAGTGACTTAAATCTACGATAATGTACAATCGGCGGCTTTATCGCCTAGGGCGATTTCAGGCAACCTTGAGATGGACAGGAATGATATAAGCAAAAATATGCAGCGGTGGTGTAGTTGCATAGGAAAATAGCATTGAAATATATAATAACCTACAAAATCTTTATAATAATAGCCGTTGTTCTCAGTGAAGAGAAATGTACCCTAAGCACGCACGTAAAGAGTTGCAGATTGTGTGACTTACGTACAAGCGCGTCATCGAACGAAGGCGCTAGAGTTGTTCCTATGATGATTTTGGTAATAAAACAAATGTTGCGGCATAACCATATTTTTGTATACACGAGACAGCTAGTAAATACATATGTTTCACATATTTCACAAAATTAAGAATAATTAATATGTTAAAAAATAAATTAAATTATTAATAAATAATCGCACGTAGTAGGGGGCCTATTGCCTATTATTTCGGGCACAGTACCAGATGATACAGTAAGTACATGCCTAGTATTTCCTTTCTTACCTTCGTTCAAATAAAGTAAATGGTGTTAATGTGTAGATGAGAGAGAGAATTATATAAAATCTTATACCATACTAGAGGACGCCAGCAGCTACGCATGCACATTTTTTTAAATTTATCTGTTTTGACCGATCCCGTGGGTATTTCGGGAAATCCCTTCCTAGTGCACCTCTACGGTCCCCAAGGAACATATATGCCAAATTTCAGCTTCCTGCGCCCAATAGTTTTGGCTGTAGCTTGTCTGTCAGTCAGTCAGTAACGCAAGGATTTTATATATTAAGATGATTACTTACTACATAAACCATTGTTCGTCTTTCGGCAATGAAAAAACGACAAGTTTTCATTTGTTTTTTGCCTTTAACACTCATCCACTGCACAATAATTTCGCGGTTTCGGTATTTCTATAAGAAAGCGCGGGAAACGTGTCATGCGTACGCTGTGGCGGGTGAGCGGCGGCCCTCTGTCGTTTGTACCGTCGACGATACACAAAGTCCTAGGCATTTAACGCGCGAATTTGAGCCAGTGACGGAGGCCTGCCTTAACGCATACTCGTAAATGTTCATGTGTGAACATCTTCAAAACGAAACAATAATTTGACTAAATGTATGGCGTAGTAGCCGTTCCGGACTATGGCTGTGGGTTCAACCCACACTTCATAATTAGTTTTTTCGAGTCTGGGTATAGGTGCAATGTATCAGATGTTGGTAAAGAGTAAAGTGGAATGTTTTGCAAGTGATTGTTATTGACCGTAAGGTGCGGTGTCCAATTTCCGGATCAATCAAAGGGTTAATTTGAACAAACTGGTAGTCGATTTCTGAAATTAGCAATTACTTGGTTTATTGGATTTTTCATCTAGAAAATATTCAGTAGCAGCAATTAGTCTCATATTACGAGTATATGCTCCGAAGTTGAAAATATCCTTATCCGGGACCTTAAATATAATAAACGTTAGAGCAGATAAAGAGATATAAGTATAATAAATCAACCAAGGCAATTTTTTTTCATTACCGCTACCGTTCGAGGGAACGTCGTCTTAACCACGGACTACGATGGGAGAAGCACAGTTAAAAATAAATATTAAAACTATTATTACTTGTATGATGTGTATATATATAACAAGCAATTATATTTATTTATACTCTATGACTATTATTTCGACGGCAAATCTCTTTCAACTTTGATTAATAACTAGAAAAAACTGTGGGTCATTATAGTGAGGTTAATAAATAACGGAGCAGTATCACGCTAGTTTTACACGCTAACTCATTAATTTTAATACTTTTTTATATATTTAATATTTTAAAGAAGAAAAAGTTAATATTTTATACAAAACAAAAATTTTCCCAAGAAAATGACAGCAAATTGCCTTTTGAACATCTATTCATTTAAAATTGATGAGGAAAGTAAATTCTGAGAAAGAAAACTTTATCAATGGACCATTAATTAAATGAATAGAGGGAATAAAAATTAGACCTTTTTAATAATACGCACACATATGCAACTTTACTATGCTCTAGCGCTCATAGCGTGACTTCGCTTGCTGTTCGAAATAGGTCGGTAAAGTTAAGCACCGCTTGTACAGGCCTCCATGTGAATAGGTGAACATGTGTAGCATTAACATTTGAGCGCTACCGTGCTTCGGAGGGCATGTAAAGCTGTTCAAGTAAAGCTGAACAAGAATTATTAGGCCATTTCGAAGGCCTTTGGGCGGTCTGAAAGCTCCGACACCTCCGGTGCTTACTTACACTCATACGAAAAAGTAAGAAAATAAAACAAACCATGTTCAGGATAAGATTAAAATGAAGTATGGTTGATTTACTCATCTAGTTCGCTTGGTAGTTCAGTGACACTTGCAAAACGCGTCATAAAGATGTCCCTTCTTCATCATTTTCAGGTCAGTCACTAGATCTCTGTAGATCTGGTCTGTACCAAGACTGTTTAATCTGAGGCTCCATAGCCTCAGACACAAAGATAATAAAGTTTGTATGAGCTGTGTTAGCTTTGATGTGACACCATTGTCACATCAAAGCTAACACAGCTCATACAAACTTTATTATCTTTGTATAGAATATGCGAGTGTGTGCATGTAAAGTAAACTAATAACGCACACGTAGAAACATCATAAAAAAACGAAACAAAGGTCTAAGAAAGGGAAATTACATTACAAACGAGAGGTACCTACTTTGTTGTGGGGAGAAAGATTAAAGAAACATATGCGAATATGGAGGCGAGTCAATAAAGCGCTTTTACGAGTCATTCGTCTCTGAGCCAGGTGTATAAGAAATCACGTTGCCAACGTGGTTGGTGGCTGCGTGATTTGAAAAGTGAAATGGGCCACAATGTATTTATTTTTTTATTATATTGTCATGCCAATGCAAGTGGAGCTACCACTGGCGGCTTCGCCATCCGCATGATATATCGAGTTGCGATAAACTATACACCTATATAATCCTAATGAATAATTTCGTCCATGGGTGAAAATACCATAAAAATCAGTTCAATATTGAGTTTAACGCGAACATACTGATGGAGGAACGCGGCGGAGGATATGGAATTACAACTTTATATACAAAGCGTATGCAGTAAGTTTGCATAAATTTAATGCACAGGACACAATTTTGCATTTTACTAGCCAGTAGGAGGTACATGAAAATATCCCACTTTAAAAAAAAGGTTACTACTTAGGTAGTCCTTTTAACACGAAATAACAGAGCGTGACCATCAAACAATCAATAGATAAGTAAAACTCTTGCGTTACTGACTGACTAAAAAAGACAACGCGTACCCGATAGGTACTACCAGGCGCAAGAAGCTTAAATTTCGCATGATCATGTGCATGGGAGCACTAGCCTATAAGCCATATATTTATAGCCCTTGGTTACACATTACATAAGGCTCACTAACTGCATTACTTATGGCTAGTGCTCACGGCGCGATTATATGAAGCCTCTCTTGATAAATGACTATCCACCACAAAAATAATGATTTGCATAAAACCAGTAGTTTCACAGATAAGTGCATTCAACAAAACAAACTTCAGTTTTATTATATTAGTACAGATATATCTTCAGAAGGTAGATATAAAAATAAATTTGTGATACTCATTTTTAAAGCTAATATTTGAAAAGTTACAAAATAGGTTTTATTATATATTTGTAGACTCTGTAGGCGCCTACATGATTTCATTTTAACATTATGTTGAAATTGTTACTGTCTACTTGCAGCTCAAGTTAAGGTTATATAATAGGACAAGGGAACCCGACATATCTTAACATTTGTCGCTTAATTTTATACCTGTATAGAATGATTTGTTCCGACCATGATAATTCTTTGCCTAACCCAAACTACTGAAGCTAGAAACATGAGATCTGGGCAGTAGATTTCTTTATGGACATATGCACTCACTTAAGTCCACCTCTAAGCATTTTAGGTTGAAAGTCTTAAGGCAGGTGACTGCTAATCTTTTATAAATACCAAGCCTTAGTGTTATACTTGGTAAATACAATTTATTTTATTTGTGAGTTCATTTGCTAAGTTAGTTGCATCTATATTCAAGATGACAACCAGTGATAAACCAATAAAATTTTGTGCCAACCTTATTGCTTAGCTCTTGTTGGATACAAGACAGATAGGAATATGATTATTAGGATAATGGTAAGTGGGTTTAAAGAACATGATGTGAAAATCCATATTATCTCTTTTTCCATTTAGCAGTATTTATTCTTGGCAAATAAAAGTAAATGTATGGACTACCCATGCTTTATTTCTAAGTCAGTTGTGATTGGTCAGTTTAAATTTATTTATTCAGATAAACAATTATTAATTATGTATGAATAAATAAGAATTACATTAGCACCACATGTTAACAGTTGAAAATAAATATTAACATTATTTAGAAAATTCCCTTAAATATAAAGTCAAATAAAACTATTGACATAAACTCACCACCATATTAACTATACAAACTGAGTGGAATCAATTTTAGAAATAAGACTGCACTACTCTTGTTTTGTAATATCGGTAGCTTGTAAATTTATCTTTTATGGCTCAGTTGGCAAACAGTTAAACAATTTCACAGCTTGCACTATGCCTAAAAATATTCAATATTGGATTAAACATGTTCTTACATGAATAATAATTATACCATTAGTATTTTCGAAATCCTTGGATCTGCATAGTTTGAAATCATTTCATATTTATCAACAACAGTCCAACTGAACATAGGCCTCTCTTTGTTCTTGCCATTTTGTTTTCCTGTTTGATGTGGATAAAACTAATTTTTAATATATTAAGTTTTAACTATTTTATCAAAACTGCAAAATATGGGTATCCTGATAACTTTATATTTGATTATCTAAAATGGCACTGTCAGACAGAACCTGAGAAAATTCAGTGTGTCTTTTGTATTTTACCTTATGCGTAAAGTATGGGCTCCAACACTGTTGTAGCAAAGATAACTATAGACCAATGCACAGGTTGAACATGCCTGATATACACCATTATTTTTTTATTAGTGCAAAACCTTTAAAGACATATTAGCGAAGACATTATTATCATATATGTGACATAAGAATTTCATTATATCAATAAATAGCCAAGTTATAATCATTTGCTTTTTGTAGAAAATCTCACCTAAATCATAGACATATTTTACAATCCATTCACTACTTCATTGATAGTACTTACTTTCCGTCCTACTCTTACGCATTCTTTCCGTCGCACTTATAATTTCGGTAGCCTTAGACAATAAAATGAAGCAAAATAATCAGTGTAGGTAGCTACTTTTTAGTTTTTTAAATTCTACCCTCTGCTTCATAGTTTTTCCGGGCTTAGGACCAGCAAAATTTACCGTTTTACAAGTAATTAAATACGGAGGTATGTAATTAGAAAGCAAACACAAATCATAATAAAAGGAGGTATTCTGTAATAAAAGAAAAGAGTAATTTTGGCGTATTTGTGAAGTTAGAATCATCTGCTATTTACAAATATTATTTTATCATCATCATGTCAGCCTAGAGACGACCACTGCTGGACATAGCCCCTCAAGGTTCTCCACACAGACTGATTTTGAGCCGCCCGCCTTAAATTACTATTTACTTAAGTAGGTATTATTTACTAAACTTTTTCCATTGTCCTTCAAAATGTCCAGCACCATTGTCAATACACAGATCACAGTCTTTTCACTTCGTCAAAAGCGTCTAATATGCGCTGTTTTAATTGTTCGATACTAGCCGGCTCACTTTTGTACACTCACAAAAAGAAGTCTATGGGTATATAGCTGCACTTGTGATTCCTCCACTCAAAAAGTACGCACGAAGCATAGCTACATACTCCCGTGATGTGAACAAACAATTAACACTTACGACAGAAAAATTGATGCATTCAGTTCCGCTAGCAATTTAACACTGTTTGTCACATCGGACGCGGCGCGGGCGCAGAGGGACAGGTGGGAATTTATCAATGGAGTAGTTTGCTGCTATTACTACGCGGGTCGGTCATAGTCTTAGTTATGAATTAACCAATTATTACGTATTTTTGTGGACAGTTTTGGGACTTAGTGTTTTTATTTTTTAACTACATAAATATGATCACTTAAAGATAGTTAGTGCCCCGTTATTTTTTTTGTACTAATTAAAAAATAGTGGTGTATAGATATAGCTTAATAGACCGCACCACTTTGTAAGAGTAGAATTTTATTACATCTACTGTTACGAAGGTTCATGGAACTAATATTTGGGTGGGAAATGTTGCCCATCACCTGATGCAGGTTGGTGATGACATCCTGGCAGATGACCTGACCTTGGTGTGAAGAGAGGATGGACGAGCGGTCCTTTACTGATTGGTATGTATGGATGAAGGTGGCCCGCCCTTTTGACGTCGGTGGTTTTGTGTGTGGGCTGCGCGCACACGCGCCGCATGGGTACTGTACTGAGCTGGAGTCAAGCATTGTTTGCTAACTTTTGTTGCTGATCAACATCAACAACTGTATGAGCAGCTTGACCGTATGGGCGGAGGATTCGTCATTTACCGATTTACGTGGGGGGTTCTCTACCTCCTCCACTGTCGTTGTCGGACCTATGTAATTGCATTGTATTGATATAACTGATCATGACGAACGATGATGATTATTTTATGTTTATGCATTGATGTGTTTATGAGGTAAATTTTGCATTTGTGTTTGAGTAAAAATTTATTTTTCCTATCCAACATCCTTCCCAAAACGCTGGCTGGCCACCATGCGTATCCTTCATCCTGGTCTTGTTGGCTAGATCCCGTGATGGGTGATGCCGTGTGTTGGCTAGATCCCGTGATGGGTGATGCCGCGTGGGCTAAATCGACCCTATGTGGGTGATGCCGTTTGTGGGCTAGATCCCTATGTGGGTGATGGCTGTGTGCGCTAGATCCCGTAATCGGTGATGCCACGAGTTGGCTTAGCCATGGGTGAAGCATTGTTTGCTAGATCCCGTAATCGGTGATGCCACGAGTTGGCTTAGCCATGGGTGAAGCATTGTTTGTTAGATCCCGTGATGGGTGACGCATGCCACAGGCTAAGATCCTATGACTAGGT
Organism: Euclidia mi; assembly: GCA_944739405.2. Lineage (NCBI taxonomy): Eukaryota > Metazoa > Arthropoda > Insecta > Lepidoptera > Erebidae > Euclidia > Euclidia mi. Next base: position 36,700,348 of record OX123191.2, read on the forward strand.
GAAGCCTTGTAAATAACTTTTAGTTCATTCTGTATGATAAACGCTGATTTATTTAATTTTTATATTCATTATTTTTGTTTGTTATGCTGTTTATTCTGTAACCGTTAAATAATCAGCGCGAGGAGCGCGCTGGATCAAAATGGCCGTATGGGCGCAAATTGATATAAAATGATTATATTGTTACGAGAAAATGTTAATAATATTTAAGATTGATATTTAAATAACTATTTGCGAACACAGAACTGAGATCTTCACTACTTTACAATATTAGACACTGTATTGGCTGCTTAACTGTTTTATAAAGATTGGGTACCTATTTAATTTATCGCTTAGTTATTAAGATAACGCCAGAAACTTTCAAAGTAAAATCAATTAGTATTAAATAACATTATTCTGACACATATTTTTACGGTAATAAATAACATGCTTTTATATTTGCATCCTGTTGATAGCGCCATCTGTTGACAACGTTGTAAAGCAGCGTTTGGTTAACAAAATAAATTTGTTATCCGTGTAAAATAAATCATTTGGTGTTGTGCAAAATTCATTACAATATTAATGTCCATTTTTGATTAGTTTATAATTAATTGTATAGTAATTTCAATTATATGTTGTAAAGGAAGTGGCTGTTAAACATTAAGTGTAATGACGGTTAGTGTATAAAAAGGACTGTAGGTCGCATTTTAATTCAATTCTGTGCTAGAAATCGTCTGAAAATAAACCAAGTAATATAACGTTAGTGTTTTTATTATAATGGAGTCTGGACTGGACACGATAACCCTGGCGTATCGCCGACATATACGATAGCCCAGTTATTCCGGAAGGCTATAGGCTATACACGCTGATTTTGAATTGGTTTTGGAGCGAAAGCCATCTTATCACTTATCGTTAACAGAACCTAACCAGCAAATAAAATTTGAAATCTAAGCTATAAAAATCGTAACAAAAATATTGAATTATTGGTTCGAGAGTTCGTAGTTATGAAAGAAATCGCGCGCGCCGATGTATGTTCGATTGTGCCACACACATACCTACACAGATAGATATTAAACATACGACACACACAGATAAACATTGCACTGTAGGTACAGACCCCGCCCCCGGCGTGCGCGCATCGCAACGCGGGGCGACAGGGGTAGGGGCGGGGGTCGGTTGCAATTTGTGGCTCGTCACTCCGACAGCCTTTAGTCTCGCGAAATTAGGTCAACGGTTTCCCATACGTCACGTTCCACCCAGTCACTGTACCCGTGTTACGTCGCGCGCGTGATAGATTTGTTGAAATATATTGTAAAGATATTCAAAAATATATCAAAGTCTAAAGTATGTGTGTCCCGTTTGTAAGTACCTATTTATCATCCAAGCAAAAGCTCGGATATCAAACTGTTATAAATCTGGCTAGAATTTATATCATTGTTATTTCTACGTCGAGTATTAGGTTAAGTTACAATAAGATCGATTTTAGAATTATTCACATATGTCTCTACCAAGATATAACCATATATATGTTTCTATAAAATGTTAAAACAATTATATTTTAAGTATAAAATGTATTATGAATTATTTTTGTAATAAAACATTGTATTTCAATCTGCACATGGCGACGAAACGTCATATCCCCACTTGGTGAATTGTTTGTTCACTAGTATAAAAGTCAGATCGCTACGGAGCGACACCTTCTGCGCTCACCCATAGTCCGCGTAAAGTTGTCAAGGCCATCAGCGGCCAACAACTAGTCCACACACAAAAAAAAAAAAAAAAGAGCGACACTCAGTTGTCTCCCGGCAGTCAAAGTGTGAACATCAGACGAACAAGTGTTGCCAATTCTAAATAGACAAATTGGTTTGACGTTTTGACATTTGACACTGTCAAACGGGTAAATAGAGTATAAAGTGTGAACAGACTCTGCTCAATGTTCAGTTTCGCTTCGGCAACGGCTAACTAAGGTACGATATAATTGACTATTATATTAATGTGTTTCACGATTCTATATTGCTCCTGTGGTGTTATTTAGAGTATTGTCAATAGAAATAATACAGAAGCAATGTAATATAGCGTAGCTATTGTATAATTGACATTGTGGGTGGTTTTGTCAGTTGTGAGATGTTATAAGTGTAGAACTTGGAATATCATATAATAGAATCGATTCATATGCTGTGAAACAAACCATATCAATTATATAAGTACCTATGGTGAATATTAAAGTGGTAAATATTGAATATATATATACATAGTAAATATACCTAGAGTAATATTAAAGATATACCTGGGGCCAATACGAGGGTCAAACTGAAAGTTCTTAGAAAATCAAAAACTGATTACATTAGCCAGTTATTAGTTTTATTATATCTTTTCAAAATATTGTCCATTGACGTCAATACACCGCTGCATGCGATGGAACCACTGGGAAAAGCACTTTGCCCACTCGTCCTTAGGGGTCTCTTCAATGGCATCGCGATACGCAGCCACCGCTTCTTCAGCATTCATAAACCGCTTTCCTTTAAGTTTTTCTTTAATTTTTGGAAATAAATAAAAATCACAAGGCGCGAGGTCGGGGCTATACGGCGGGTGACCCAGTAATTCAACGTTTGATGTCGCCAAATAGTCGATCGTTCGCTTGGCGGTGTGCGACGAGGCGTTGTCGTGGTGAAGGTGGATCCTACTGCGAGGTCGTTTCTCTCGAACTTTTTCCAAGACAAGTGGCAAACAATTGGTAGTGTACCATTCTGCAGAAACTGTGTTTTGATCCTCTAACACAATTGTTGCGAAATGACCTATCCTTCCAAAGAACGAGGCCACCATTTTTTTTCCCGCACTTCGATCTCTCTTCACTTTAGTTGGCAACTCCTCGAAAGGAAACACCCACTGAGCAGATTGTCTTTTGGTTTCAGGATCATAACAGTAAATCCAACTTTCGTCACCTGTTAGTATGTCGAACACAGCATTTGAGTCACCTCCGTTAAATCTTTCAATCATTTTACGGCACCAATCCACACGATGGAGTTTTTGAGCCTTAGTCAAATTATGAGGTATCCACCGGGCGCAAAGCTTCCTGACCGCTAAATGTTCGTGGAGGATTTTGTGCACTTGACTCATACCGATGCCTAAGCTTGTCCGAATCTGCTGATAGGTCACTCTTTTGTCAGTCTCTATCATACGCCGCACAACACAGATGTTATTTTCAGTCGTCGCCGTAGAAGGCCGTCCCTCACGTACATCATCAGTGAGATTAGTGCGACCACGTTTAAACTCATTAAACCAGTTGTAAACAGTCGCACGAGATGGGGCTTCATCGTGAAAGGCCAATCGTAGTCTATCATAACTTTCTTGTTGACTTAAATGACATCGAAAGTCATAAAAAATCATTGCACGAAAATTTTCTCGTGTTAAATTCATGTTGACGTGACACAGACAATTTTCAATTTGCCGCCAAATCGTAAAACAAATGACAAATGAATGAAATATATACTCAGTAATATTGGCAAAGAGTTCTATTTTCAAATTTTAGAATATTTTTTTATTATATTGTTTATAAGTGGCCAGTTCTAAGAACTTTCAGTTTGACCCTCGTATTACTAAATGAATTATATTGTTCCTAATCCATTGTATTAATGTTATATTTGATATATTGAACTACCCACAACTTTGCTACCCAATATTATAAATATGATATAGTTTGTACTGCTTTTATAAATAATGACTATTAAAAGAATGGTCAAGAGTGGCGGTACATGTAAATGTATCTTTATCTAAGATATATTCTTGTGACAAACTGAATAAATGAAAGTAAGAATTGATAGTTGTCTATTTTATTTTTCAAACCATTGACAAATATGACTAGAATACTATATATAGGCCATACCATACTATATATCTATACATGTATATATAATAACCCTTCTATTACGCGCTTCGTAATAGGTCGGCAGTATGAATATTCCAATATTGAGTTCGCGTCTATGGTGCGAGTGTATTACATGTCTGGTGAAAATATGGAAGAGGCGAGGCGCATGTATTCGTTACAAGACCACCTGTAATCGTAACGCACGCGAGGTATACACTCACCCTAAGTGCCATCACCAAACACAATCCTGGCTGTAGTACAACGCCTCATAGACATTGGTCTGTTTAGAGTTCCCTCACAAGCAACAGCTCGAGGTCGCCTAGCAGTGTATTCAGTGCAGTTTAAACAAAAAATGCGGCATCGTAATTAATTAGTTTTTCTAATTAGCTATCATTAACAAAAGACAATGTGTGAAAGGTGTAAATTGATTGTGATGTACGAGTACCTAGGCAGCAAACAGCAAAGGTAAAAAATTTGGTTTATTCATTATTGAATACCTACTGTGATTACATTCTTATAAATACCATAGAAATACGCAAGTACTAAACTTTTCCATTGTTAAAATCTTTGTCTAGTTATTCAAAAGATAATGTAGGTACCTATATCTAATAACGTAACGAATAATTCTTAGTTTATCGTTTTTCTAATACTAGTTCATTATGATTTCGTAAACCCACAGCTTGTTTCGACGATTTTTGATCCTAAGTCCGAGTAATGTTCCAAGAAATTATTGAATAGGTATAGCTATTTAGTTACATACGTTTATTATTTTAATTATTTATTACTGCACTTCATGGTTGGTGTAGTGGTTTAAGCGATGTTTGACACTACACTTTGTGTGATTCATAAATTGTTGTTTCGACTGCTGTGTCCGTTATTGGTAAGTTTGTAATGTCCCTCGTGAGACAGGATTTAGCACTAGGATGCGGGAAGGGTTCTTAAGAAGAGAACAAAATAAGAAAACAAATGTGTTTCAAATTGTTGGCATCGTAATTACCTAAATCGTGTTTTCTAAGTAAATTACGTATCACTATCAGTCCGCACTAACTACCTACAACCACTGTAGGTAAGCAACAGCTGACGGCGGCGCCCAGCGCGCGCGGCGAGGTCATGATCGCGCGGCGCTCGAATACTACTCATAAACAACCGCGTGTAACTACGTATTTCCAGCAGTTACTGACTTTTATAACTTTTTTTTTTAGGTGCTAGGTGAATTTTGATTTTGAATATGAATAGAGGATTTTATTTCGGAGATGAGGTTTCTTTTTTCCTAAATCAATAAAAAATCAGCGTGTATAATATAACGCTTCGACCCTTTGGGGCCGGGCAAAAGGCTAAAAAGGCTAAAAGATAATGTCGGCTAATCTCAGGAACTAGCAGTCGGATTTTAAAAATTGTTATTGCCTATGATAGCCCAATTATTTCGAAAGGCTAAAGGCACTATAAAAGGAGAATGAGCAAAACTGGGCTATTTTGTGGCACGTTTGCTTCTAAACCATTCATATCTAGAGAATCTTCTTTTATTTTATAATTATATATATATTAATTTTAATTTAAAGCGAAACGGGGATTTTTAGTTGAAAATTAAAAGTATCTGCGTTGTTCCGGTCGTGACATCGCCATTTCATATTCAAAACTCATTTTGCATATTTAGGCAAATGTTTACAGTTTCTTGCAAACCCCTTTTAATAGGGAAAAATTACATTCATAGTGAAAATATGGTGACATAACAAAAGTTCTAATAAGCAAAATAACACCAAAATCTTATGATTTTTTGAAAAATGTTTTGTTGTGAAATATTTTCTATAAATAATATGTTTATCCTTTTTGCAATATATCGCCCACGAAATAATGTTTTGTACTTATCGAAAATATGGGAACATATTTTTATTATACTGGCATCTGTAATGTCTTACGCAAAGAAATATAACCTTATTACTAGTCCAACCTCTCTGGTCTTACGTCAGTTATTTTGACATGAAAACAGTCAAATTGCTTTTTCACCTATGATCATATCTCTTTATTGGAAAATAAGTAATTTACTGATGTTTATATTGACTTGAACAATCCTTTGTGGACCAAACAAGTTTATTTCGTGTTATCAAGACTCGTGGGCTGACTAAAGTATGAGACAGTCTTTATTGGTAACATTAGTATGTCGTCTGGACTTAGAACAACTAGCCGTGGTGAGGATTGCAGTTATGTTAACTCTTCCTTTGCGGTACCTCGGCAGCAACACGTCCGTTTTTTGGACAAGCTATCTGATTGGGAGCTCAATATTTTGACATCATGGATAGCGCCAGTCTGTGTAAGTGCTGTTTACTTCCCTTCTCAATTCCTACAATTCTCTCGTGCTCTCCTCACCGAATATTCAAAGTACTTTAATTGTTTGTTTCAGGAATTGAACGGAGTCTTATGTTTAGAATGCTACACATTAATTGAAACTGTTGTAACTTCTGAGGTCATACCTGCACCACATTTTAGGGGCCAGACAAAAATAATAAAATGATCAAACGAGAAGGAGCAGGGGAACGAGAAGGGGAGGGTTGGGTCAAAGGCAAAAGGCTAAACGAATAGGATACAACCTATATGGGTATCATATTCGAGATTTTCGGAACGCTGATTAATAATATGAAATTTATTTAGTGGTCTAAGATGGCGGACGGGAAATCAAAGATGGCGAATGAGAAAATTTTAAAAATCAATATGGGTATCGCCTTCGATATTTTAAGGGGTGGGGAATCGAAATACAACATCTATTACGTGATCAAAGATGGCGGATGGGAAATCAAAGAGCCATCTTTGATTTCCCATCCGTTATCTCGCATGCATCGCCCGGATGTGAAAATTTAAAAAAATCGATATTGGTGTCGTCTGCGATGTTAAAAGGGATGGGGAATCCAAATACAACATCTGTTTCTTGATTCAAGATGATGGATGGGAAATCAAAGATGGCGGATGGGAAAAATTTAAAAAATCAATATGGGTATCGTCTCTGATGATTTAAGGGATGGAAAATCCAAATACAACATCTATTTCGTGATCAAAGATGGCGGATAGGAAATCAAAGATGGCGGACGGGATTTTTTTAAAGTCGATATGAGTATCGTCTCCGATATTTTAAGGAACGGGGAATTCAAAAACACCATCTATTTCGTGATCAAAGACGGCGGATGGGAAACTTTTAAAAAATCAAAATGGGTATCGTCTCCGATGTTCAAAGGGATGGGGAATCCAAATACAACATCTATTTTGTGATTCAAGATGGCGGATGGGGAATCAAATATGGCGGATGGAAAAAATTTAAAAAATCAATATGGGTATCGTCTCTGATGATTTAAGGGATGGTGAATCCAAATAAAACATCTATTTCGTGATCAAAGATGGCGGTCGGGATTTTTTTTTAAATACGATGTGGGTATCGTCTCCGATATTTTAAGGAATGGGGAATTCAATATTATATAAAAAATCTATGTTTGTTTGTTCATTATTTATAGATTCCGAAATGATAAGAGATTAAGCGCTAAGTCAATGGTAACTTTGGAAAAGGGGCTTGGAAAAAAGTGAATCAAATAAAATTAAAAAGGCGATACGGAGTTCGCTGGGTCAGCTAGTTACTAATAATAATTGGCGTATCGCTTATTGAGCTGTCGAATATTCTAAACTGTATTCGGTAATCGCTAGTCTATATCGCCGTTAGCAAGGTGTTGTTATTGGCAGTTGCTCAAATGCTCATGCTCAATTTATTTATACTTTATTGTACACCAGAAACATAACTTTGGAGATTTTACAAGTATGAGTCAAGTACAAGCGGCCCTATCGCTTAGAGCGATCTCTACCAGGCAACAACTTTACTACATTTAGGCGCATCGCTAATTGAGCTGTCTAATATACCTATTAAATAGTACTCGATAATCGTTAGTCTATATCGTCTTTAGCAAGGTGTTGTTATTGGCAGTTGCTCAAATGATGCACGGTAATAGCACAATTTGAGTTAACAAACTATGGTTAGGCAATAAGTTTGTGAGCTTTTAATAGAATATAAAATATTTTTTAAATATAAAGAAATGTCTACTATGAAACAAGACTTAGGCTTGGAAAGATAATCTATGTCGTGGCTTTGCCAACTAATAGAGGTAGGTAATATCATATCTTGAAATTTTCTAATATTTGTTTAAGTTTTGGTTTTTTTATTTAAAAATGACTGCAAAAAGTTGCAAACTAAAATAAATATGCTGGTTTTCAATGAATCTTTAATATTCTAATAATATAATGATTTTGAAATTGAAATATCGAACGTAAGTATGAAAATAGTGACGCGTTTGCAATTTAAATCGGATTATCGAATGGATTAGTCGTATTGCGTATTCAATGCATACCAAACCTATTAAAGCACATACTTTGTTCCAAAATACATTATGAATAGTACTATATTGAAAAGAGTTTTTCTATCGGAACGGAATTTTTATGGCGTGAATAACACTTCTAATCTTTCAGATTAGAACTTGAGAGTGGCGGTAGGTAAGCTAAAATAAGAGTTTTATTTCTCAACAGAAATGCACTACCTGCCATTGAAAAGTAACTGCCTGCTGATCTAGACTAAACAGAAATAGATGTTTTGAAGTTTATTAGATATTCTGTCTGTATGTAGACGTTTTCTGTACTATCTCTATTTTAATTAGGTACTTGTCAAATTATTACTTGATAGCATTAAATATAAAAGATACTTGGGTTTTGTGTCAAAGTGCTAAAATATACTTTACATTATCTTAGAACGAGATAAAATAGTTAGAGGATGATGTACTAGAAGTATTATTTTATTGGACAGTAACCTGAATTTAGATGCAAGTTATAGGATGTTTCACAGACATTCGGGTATGCCACGGACTTCGAACTATTTTTAAGGACCTAAAGAATTTAATTTTGGACATTACACTAAACAATGACATTCAAATAAATAAGGCTGGGAATGAAACCGAAGATAACTTTTTTCGTGAATTAGCATTTTTAGGGTTCCGTAGTCCACAAGGAACCCTTATAGTTTCGTCATGTCCGTCCGTCTGTCCATCCGCAGCCTAGCTCAAAGAGGCCTGGTGCTAGAAAGCTGATATTTGTCATGAATGTAAACATAAGGTATTGCAACAAAACTGTAGAATAAAATTTAGGAAAATATTTTTTTTAAAGGGTATCCCCCCTAGTGGGGTTGAATTTACTTTTGGTTGAGTACCCCATTATGTGGGGTATCATTGGATAGGTTTTAAAAAAATATTATTAGCTTGCTCAAATCATTTTTCGATCAAGTGATTGGTTTGTCAAATATCAAGCTTTGAAGTGAAAAAAATTTTTATACTCAGATGTCCCCCCCCTCTGCCGGCTAAACTATTAATTTGGAAGAGGTGAAAAAAATCACAAATGTAGAACATATAACGAATTTAAGAGGAAAACTATCACGGCTAAGTAGACATCACTAGTTTACGAGTAATTGTCGTTTAACTTATAAATACCTATTTCTGTGAGTTTACATTGGGAGCGCTGGATTAATCTTAAAGATATACGTACTTTGGTATGTAATGTACTACGGGGTACAATGTGGGCCCGTTTTTAGTCCCATGTGAAACAGAAGTTATTATCAATAATGGCCATTATGGGCAACTACGGAACCCTACATTGCGCGTGGCCCGACACGCACTTGGCCGGTTTTATATATTACATCAAAATATAGCAGGCCTGATTTCAAAATCTGATAGTCTTACCGTATGCCTTCATGAATTATTAGATAAAAAATATGTGTTGATGTATTATGCGTTACGGAACATTTTATGGTGGAAGGACATGAAGATTATCTAGACATACCCTCTTACCGCTTAGCTGTCTGCTTCAGTCGGAAGGGAATCAAAAGAGGAGGAGCATATATCCTGATACAAACGGACTACCGAAAATCTCAAAAATGTCTACAGCTGGAGTATTTGAATGTTGCGCCATCGAGCTGACTGAACACAAAATTGTTGTCGTATGTCTATATAGGATTCCAGACCCAAAAAATGTTGACTACTGTATGAATAAATTAGATATTATTTTACGTGCATTAATGAAGAAACGTTATTAAAATGTAATTCTAGCGGGCGATTTCAACATCGATATGATGAAAACAAATAAGCAATCACATGAATTTGAGCATCTGTTATTAAGCTTTAACATGACATTAGCATTTAATCAACCTACTCGACTTAAGAGTCAGACATGTATTGATAATTTTGCACATAATTTTAGTAAGCGCTGTCATACAGAGATATTGGAATTCGCGCTGTCAGATCACACTGCTCAGCTTCTTCGATGTTCGGTACGGAAAACATGTATAATTAAGCACTGGTATAAGACATGTCGAAATTACAGTAAGGTAAATATAGTAAAATTTAAACAATGTCTGAGAGATTTCTCTTTCTCTGACATTTACATTATTTTCGACCCCAATGAAGCTTATAATGCATTTATTCGCTACGTGCGAAGTGCATGGAGGGGGTAGCTAAAACGATCGCAGCGCATGCCGTGGCAGAAATCCGTAACTATTCGGGAAGTCAATTTGATTTTTGATTTGAATTTTGTCATAACAAATACATACATTATCTGATAATTTAATTCTTGATCTTAAATATTATCATCTTTGTAATGGGTCATAATTGTTGTTGTGTTGTGGACTCCAAAAATAACGGCACAAATAGTCTGTGTAAACAAATTCTATATTTTTCCAACAGTAGAGTGGAAATTAGATCAAAGAAAGATACGATACTTAATAAATAAATTATTTTTATTTGTTCTGTATTTTATGTGATATTAAATAATGTTTTATTTTTCAGTGATGATGGCTCGCCATGGACTCCAAGACATCACGACACAATTTGTAGTGAACGTTTTATTGGAGGCAAAAAATCTTACTTGCAAACAAGTCCAAGTTATGTTCCTACGATATTCCCTCAAATATATCGACAGAAGAAAGTTAGAGAGTCACAGGTGTTAGCTAGATATACACTTTTATAAAACGTAGTACCACAAAAGTCTTAGATATCACATAAAATCAAGTAAGACTAAGAGTTGAAGATGAAAATGAATTTAATCAAATTGAACCTCGTGTGGCTGATCAAGGATGCCAAATCGATCTGTTTTCTGAATCGAATTTAAAAGAAACAACCATTATTTGTAACAGATCCATTTAACGTGACCACTCTGATGCTGAAATCCAAGTGGATATAGCAACAACTTCAAAAATTGTAGCAATTTATAATGTAAGAATGAAAGATAAAAGCTGTTGCACTGACAAAATATTGTATGATAATCAATGTACCGAAACAAAAAGCCAATAATTTGTTGGTATTTCATCAATATAAATGATCAAGAACTCCTAGATCTTGCTGGTGTGTCATTTAGCAATTTGCAGTGTTTAGTAACAAGATTAACTACATATTATTATATAAAAATGTACAGTTTCCATTAAATACCGACTTCTTATTTTTTATAAAAATGAAAACTGGTTTGACATTTTCAGCATTGAGTGTATTATTTGGTGTACAGCAGAACCACAATCTCACGAATATTTCATTTGATCTTACAAAATCTAGCTTGTGCAACTACTAATTTAATGTTTTGGCCGAATAGAGCCACCGTAGAAGCAACAATGACCAAGTGTTTCAGTCCAGATTACATCAATATAAGAGTTATTATTGACTGTACTGAATTACGAATTGAAATACTGACAGCAGTGGATGACCGTTGATAGTAAAAATATCACTTCGTCTTTTTATTTATCTTTAATTTACTATAATTACATACTAGATAGCAATAAAATACTGAGATGTCATTATTTGGCATAATTCCGAATAGTTGCGCATGCTCGATGGCGCTATTGTCGTGCACGGTCTCAATAGAGAATTTAAAATGTTTTATGACCTATGTTTCCCCATTAAGTTATTTAAAGTAGATTTGATAAATAAGCCCCGGTGGCTCTCCAAAGGGATAAAGCTGTGCTACAAAAACAAAAGAAAGCTGCTATGGCAATCTAGGTTAAATTAATACCAACTTATTCTAATCAGGCAAAATTTATAAAATATTCGAAATTGTACAAACGCATTATTAATTTAACACAAAGAGCACAAAATATACACAAAATTACAGAGTCAACAAATAAATCTAAAGTCACATGGCAAATAATTAATAAGGTAAAACATAACATACCAAAGCAACAAGCAAGTATAATAACATTAAACAATTTAACTATAACAGATCCACAACTTTTTTCGGACAGCTTCAATAACTTCTTTGTTGACAAAATAAAACCAAAAATACCGGCAAAAATCAAGCACAAGACTAACATACAAAATACAAAACTTAAATCTTTCTTCATGTCACCTAGTATTCCACATGACATTGAAAAAATTATCAATGATCTCAAAAATACAAACAGCGTTGGTCATGATTAACCTTAGCATAAGTGCAGGGGTATATCCAGAAAATCTTTAAATATCTATTATTAAACTATTATTTAAAAAAGATAATTAGGAGTTGATGGAGAACTATAGGCCAATAGCACTAATTTCAGTTATGTCTAAAATATTTGAGAAATATATCTACAAGGAATTATATAAGTACATTGAAAACAATAATATCTTATGTGAGGAACAGAAAGGCTTTAGGCGGCAAAAAACAATACATATGGCAATTTAAGACTTCTCGCAAAATGTAATGAATAATGTAGATAAACGTATTCCAGTATGCGCGATTTATTACGACATGACCCAAGCGTTTGATTATGTCCATTTTCCAACGTTATTATATAAACTAGGAGACTATGGTGTCAGAGGCAATATCTTAAATCTTATATAATCATGCCTTAGTGACAGAAAACAAATAACAATTATAAATAAAATTAATATTAAAACCAAACGCGAAGAGACATTCCAATCTAGAGTACGCCATGTCAAATTTGGAGTCCCTCAAGGTAGCGTGCTAGGCCCCTTATTGTTTATATCATATATAAATGACATGCCACAATGTATAGATGAACCTGTGACATTATTCGCAGACGATAGTACGATAACGATGTCTTGTAAAAATGCAAATACCTATGAAAATGACATAAATAAATCTTTAGAATCGATAATTACATGGTTAGATAACAATAATTTGAACATTAGTCAGCGTAATCTTGACAAAAACAAGCTTTGTATAAAATATAATGACCATAATGTTGCCGAAGTAGAATATACGAAATTTTTAGGACTTTGACAAGAAATTGGACTGGAAACAACACATAATTAGCCTTAAGAATGAAATATTACGTAGATCTGCATTTGCTCTTCATACGTTATCGTACAAAGTTAATACGGACGCGCTTATCACCGCCTACTACGGTATCGTTGAATCACACCTTTAATACGGCGTTATATTTTGGGGTAACACGACTGAAAATTAAGCGGCATTTAAGTCTCAAAAAAAGTAGCGACAGTTGTGTACCTTATTTTAAAAAACATATAATTTTAACACTTCCTTGTATTTATATATTAGAAATGGCATCATTTGTGAAGATTAATCCAACTCGTTTTGAACGATTAGCGGACATACTGCCGCGGAATAGACGCAATAACAGCAAAATATGTCTTCATAATGCTAAAACTATGCTTATGCGGAAAAAAGTGCCTGCTGCATGGCTCCTATCATCTACAATAAATTACCGACATTATGGAAGAATCTGACTCAGAACAAATTTAAAAAAAATCTAAGAGCTTACTTTGCTGATAAAGCGTATTATAATATCTCTGATGATGATTTTTGTGGACAAAATGAATGTTAAGTGATCTAGTAGTGGATAACAATTTAAATTAAATAATTTAATTACTTGTGACATTACAATGATGATTGTTCATGAAAAAATTGTAATTACACGACATCCCTTAATCAATTAATACACTTTTACATTTATTTTCAAGCTACATTTATTTTGACATTCATTTTTTATTTTTATATTACACTTGGACAAATATCTCCTAACTTTGACATCCATTAAACAATTATAATTAACTGACATTTTGAACAGAGTAATTACTCTCACATTTGATTGTAGAATGTAAATCAAGATTTTGCATGCCGACTGGTAAAATATGGCTGAACTAAATTAACTATTGTACCATCTTACATAATATATGTATGTAATACCCATATTTGCGAAATAAATGATCTTTTATCTTTTTACACGTGATTCATTGACATACTATTACTATCACAAACGAAAAGAATTCGTTTCAAGCATACGCAAATTTTATTGTACAATATGTAAGAAGGTTTTTGACCTTTGTTTTAAAATGATTACGCGATATAGATCCGTTAAATAAATATTAGTAAACGAAAAATAATAATTATTGACTGCAGACCGAATAACCGAAACAATCGTTTATTTCGTTGTGTTGCTCGCTTTTGCAAAGGTCGTCGGCCACATGGATTTTGATTAGTTCCCTTGGGACAGACATAGTCATAAATTGTCCGGGACATGATGACCGATATAAAAAATATATATCCCTCATATTTGAGGGATCGTATCTTTACTGACATATCATGGAAATCAATTCAATTGGTTGTTAGTAATGGTGGTCGATAAATCTTTTAGTGTTGGTCGAGTTTTTATTGAGACGTTCTTTGTCTTTGTCGAAAATTGTCATATAGCTTTTTATCATCGACTAGTTTCTGACCGCGAGGTTTTTGGATATCAAAAGTATTGAATATGCAATTCTTATGTATAAGCTAAATTACTAAAAAGTTGATGGTTCTGTTCAAAGTTTAATCAAAATCTGTTCAGGAGTATTTGCGCGGCAGAGTACCAAACATGCATCCATACTCACAAACTTCCACGTGTATGATATAGACTAAATGCAAGCTACAGTAAAAGTATCGAAAGTATGTCTTCTTCTTCTGCCTGCCCTGTTCCCATATCATTTGGGGTCAGCGCAGAATGTCTTTTTCTTCTATTAGATGTCATCTGAACATTCACTCCCTTTTCATTCATGTCATCTTTCACATAATCCATCCATCTTTTCTTTGGTCTCCCTCTTGCTTTATGTCCCTCAACTCTCAAATTCATCACTTTTCTAGTTACATGATTTTCATCCCTCCTCATTACATGCTCATACCACGCCAAACGATTTTCTTTCAGCTTTTCTTGCACCGGTGCAACTTTCAAACTACCCCTATTATACTTGTGGAGGATAAAGGTGTGGTGTTCCTCCAACTAGAGGGAGGAGCCTCTAACCAAGCTGGGTGGTCGTGCTTGGTGGCCTGCAGGCCGACGGACATACTTTTGAACTTGTATATATGCCGCTTGACTCGCGAAAGTTGATATCGCGGTTCAGGATTGTTTGAATCTTTCCCGCGTTGTTAGGTGTTGCAGTCGTAGTTGTGTCGTAGTAGTTTCGTCGTTACTGGGTAGATGGCGTTGTGCGGGTGTTATGTAGCTGGCCGCTACATCACTCCCCCCCAAGACCGGAGGTCGTTCTTGAAGCTGATGAGGTCAGTTGTCGAGTGCCAGTGGAGTCTGTAGTCGCTTGCCGCAGTGTGCTTCGCAAGTCCCACGGTGAGTCGGGGAGAGGTTGCGAAGGTGGGTGCGTAGTGGCTGCGTAGTTGCTGCAAAGCGGTTGCGTAGTGGCACTGCTGCGTGTACGGGAGCGATGGGCGCTGCTTAGGAGGACCGTGTGTGCAGTGAGGTGTGCGCTGGAGAGGTTGGCTGGGGCGACTTGCTTGCTGACCATCAGGTGAAGTTTGGAGTGAGGCGAGGTGGAGATGACGACGCTGTTGCTGGATCTGACCGGTGAAGGCTTCTTCAGATCACGTCGGGGTCACCAATGTGGAGGATAAAGGTGTGGTGTTCCTCCAACTAGAGGGAGGAGCCTCTAACCAAGCTGGGTGGTCGTGCTTGGTGGCCTGCAGGCCGACGGACATACTTTTGAACTTGTATATATGCCGCTTGACTCGCGAAAGTTGATACCGCGGTTCAGGATTGTTTGAATCTTTCCCGCGTTGTTAGGTGTTGCAGTCGTAGTTGTGTCGTAGTAGTTCCGTCGTTACTGGGTAGATGGCGTTGTGCGGGTGTTATGTAGCTGGGCCGCTACATACTCATTTCTAACTCTATCCATCCTCGTCACCCCACACATCCATCTCAACATCCTCATCTCTGCTACATGCAATCTTCTTACATCCTTATTCTTCACGGCCCAGCATTCCGATCCATACAGTACGACAGGTCTTATAATGGATTTGTAAATTTTGCCCTTTAATTTAAGGGGCATCCGTGGGTCACACTTTGTTCCAGTGACCTGTCGCCATTTTATCCATCCCGAGTTGATCCGGTGCGTGACATCGCGGTCTATTTCCCCGTCCCCTTCCATGAGTGACCCGAGGTACCGGAAGTCGGAGCAGACTGATATAGGCACCCCAGACAGAGATATTGGCACGGGACTGGAGAGACCGCTGAAGTCGCAAAACATGTATTAAGTTTTGCTTTTACTGACTTTCAGGCCTACACTCTCCAGTCTTTGCCACCATTTTGTCAGTCTGCTCTGGACCTCAAGGCCACTCTCGTCAATTAAAACAATGTCATCAGCAAACAGCATACACCAGGGAGCCTCTGCCTGCAAGTCCGCCGTGAGAGCGTCCATTACAAGCAGGAAAAGGTACGGACTGAGAGCTGACCCTTGGTGTAAGCCTACAGCCACATTAAAGTTGACGGTGTTGCCCACTGTGGACCGGACATGGGTTGAACATCTATTGTACATCGCTCGGATCAACTGAACATACTTCCCAGGCACTCTTTTCTTCTTAAGGGCCCACCATAAAACCTCACGGGGTACCCGATCGTATGCCTTTTCAAGATCCACAAAAAACATGTGCAAGATTTTATGTGCACTTCTGTATTTTTCGCATAGTTGGCGGATCGCGAAAATGGCATCTGATATGCCTCGAAAAGGCATAAAACCGAATTGGTTTTGTGAAATTGCACTCTCTTCTCTCAATCTTCGTTCAATCACTTTCTCCCAAGCTTTCATACTATGTGAAATTAGCTTTATTCCTCTATAGTTGTTACACTCCAGCACATCGCCTTTGTTTTTATAGAAGGGTATCAGCGAACTGCTACACCATTCATCAGGTATGGCTTCTTCCACCAACAACTTATTGAAGAATAAAGCTAACCACTTCCATCCGTCTACTTGCAGTATCTTCCACACTTCAACTGGTATTCCATCCGGTCCTGCTGCTTTTCCATTCTTCATTCCATTTACTGCTACTCTCACTTCCTCCTCACTTACCTTTCTTATTAGCCTCTCACCACACCACTCCAATCATTCTCTTCATTCATTAGTCTCGCAAAGTAATTCCTCCATCTATCCTTAATTTTGTCATCCGCGGCCAGTAACACACCAGTTTCATCTCTTATACACTTTATGTGACATACATCCCTTGCTTTCCTTGCTCTAGCTTTAGCGAGCCGGTATAGTTGTTTTTGACCCGCCGGGCTCTCTAAGTTATTGTATAAGTCCTCCTGGGCTGCTGCTTTTGCTAAAGCAACGGCTGTCTTTGCTTTTTTCTTAAGCTCATCATACTCTTTCTTCTTTTCTTGCTTCAAACTGACATCCAATTCCTCCACACACTGCCATTCCTTAAATTTCATCTTCTTTTCTTTCAAAACCTTTTGTACTTCTGTCGACCACCACCATGTATCTCTATCTATCGTACCTTTTCCCTTTGATTCTCCTAAAATATCTTTCGCTGCACTCCTGATACATCCTGCCATTTCGCTCCAACATTCATTCACACTTCTATGTTCCATGTCATCCATCGCAATCATTTTATCCACCACTTGCTTTCTAAATTCTCTTACATATTCTGGCCTTTTCAACAGGTGCCATTTAATTTTAGGGGTGGTCGTTCTTTGTATCTGTTGCGGATAACTGTTATAGCAACTTCCATAATAAGGAGCCTGTGCTGTGATACTACATCTTCTCCTGGTATTATTTTGCAGTCCTTTACGTGTTTGAGATTGTTGCGTCTGACGAGGAAGTAGTCAATTTGGGTGGTGTGGTTGCCACTTTTATAGGTGATTAAGTGGCCCCTCTTTTTTTGGAACCATGTTTTGGCCACCGCCAGTTCATACGCCGTCGCCGATTGTAACAAGACTTCGCCCTCATTGTTTCCGATTACCAATTCCCCATCCTCCATGCACTCTTTCATAGCCACAATTCATCCTTCCTACATGTCCATTAAAATCGCCACCTACATACATTTCCTCGTGCTCTGGAATACTCATTAAAACAGAGTCAAAGTCCTCCCAAAACTTCTCTTTCACCCTTTCATCACATCCTGCCTGTGGGGCATACACACTTATAACATTCAACATTACATTTACACCACCATCCGCCACCATCAGCCTATCATTCATCCTACTAACTTCCATCACATTTTGTTTATAGATTACTGTCTAAAACTATTCCCACGCCATTTCTTTTTCCATCGCTTCCACTGTAGTACAACTTGTATCCCTCACCAATCTCCCTCGCCTTGGTTCCTTTCCACTTGGTTTCCTGTAAACACGCCACATTTATCCGTCGCCTTTTTAGTACATCCGCTAATTTTCTGGCTCTTCCACTCATCGTCCCAACATTCCAACTAGCATACCTCATTCTCACTTGCCGGGTTAGCTTCTTACGTTGCCCCCACCTGGCTTGGTGCAACAACCCTTGTCCATTTCTCACCGTGGCCGGGTGCTGCCTCGGCGCGTCGCCTATAGGGTACGCTCTAGCCCCATCGCGCATCGT
Source organism: Euclidia mi (assembly GCA_944739405.2). Classification (NCBI taxonomy): domain Eukaryota; kingdom Metazoa; phylum Arthropoda; class Insecta; order Lepidoptera; family Erebidae; genus Euclidia; species Euclidia mi. The sequence goes on from OX123191.2 coordinate 36,719,035, forward strand.
ATCGTTCATTCTAGCCATTCTGCATAAAAGATTTGGCAAGATTTTATAGTCAGCCGCCTGCCTGACACCAACCCTCCTTGGGAATGCTATTGTCGGTGGTTTACCCGCCACCGCTTGGGAGACCAAATGTGCTGTTAAATATGCAACTGGTCCCATGTGCCCATTGGTCGCCTTCTACGACACACCGGGAAGGGCAAAGGGGGTGGTACTATTCTTTGTGGCCGGCACCACACAGCATAAGTATCGAAAGTATGTATATAATGATATACATACATCTGTGAATGAACCGCGATGCTGAGAGCCGAATCGTGCTACCGTAGTTTGAAACACATGTTCTTGACATTAGATGGAATTGACGCGGCACTGCACGTGATATTCCTCAGTTCAGTTGGTGCAGTTCAAAATACTACAAGAGGTTTTGTTGTGTTATGACTATAATAAATTTGAACTATAAGGCTTCTCGTTCACTAACTTGTTCCGGCTACAAACCATGAAGTATATTAAATAGATTAGACATTATTATTATATTATTCTGAATTTGCTAATTATGTTAAAACTCTATGAATAAAAACACATTTCACCAGAAATATAATCCGAATGAATTCTCTTTCAATTACGTAATATTTCTGTTGTAAAATCAGCCTTATAAAAATACACAACTTTTATTCGCACACAACCACTTTCATTTTTCAATGTTCAGCTTATATTTAACTAAGCATTGTGAAACAACTTCTCCTTACAAACCTCGAATTAAATCCACGAAAAAGAACTAATAACACCGTAGTTGTATGTAAAGTAGATTCTTGGTCCATTGAAATGAAAACGGAAGGTTTTATCAAAGCGTCCGTGGCCTGAGGTAGATACTCTGTAAAGGATTTCACCGTTGGAAATTAAACATTAAAGGAAACCACGTCGACAGAGAAACGAGTGGAAGAAAAGTGGAATAAATTAGGTTGGTTACCGACGTTTCGTTTCGACTTTAGCATTTTCAAGATTGCTGTGCCCTGTGTATTCATTTTAAGTGTTTGATAGTGTGCATTTTTGCGTACTAGGTACAATTTGCAAAATGCTCAATAGCTACGCAGTGTCTCTGTTTAAGATCTGCTCCTCATTTTGCGAGAGATTTTTAAGTTGTAAATAGGTAAAATAGATCATTCTTAAATTGCTCCTTCCCGAAGATATATTTATGTTTTAGCAAATTCTATAGGTACCCATTATACTTAATTGTAGAAGACGAGCCCATGCTAAAATTAAAACTGCTTTGCTTGAGCTCTGTTTAATATAAAAATTATGGTATCGATAACATTAATCCTAGTTTTATGTGAAATTATAAAATATAATTTTTATAATACGCTTAGTAGCTTGCCATTGGAGAGGCAGTCAACTATGCAGGCAGATGATGATGATAAAAAAGAACTGATATGTCTAACCGAAACACGGAAGTATAAACCAAAACTACTACCACACACAGCTATGCTAGTTATGTATAACTTAAAGTTGTAGTCATTAACTTGTGCCTATTGTTTCTAGCGAGGCGTCGACAGCCGACTTCAAACAAAACTCTTTTATTCTGAGGGGACATCGTTGGCTTCGTCATATAAATGTCTAAAATATACAGGGTGTCACAAGACCCATCACCAAGCCGAAGTCTACTCATTGTGCCTGCGCTGTGCATCGTGCCAAGTCATACTAACCAAAAATAATACCTGGGAAACGATTTTTTTCATCATAGAAAATAATTTAGCGGGTCTTAATCGCGTTAACTTAACTTATTTAAGGTATAAATACCTATTTTTTAAGACCCGCTAAATTATTTTCTATGATGTATACAAATCGCGAAAGTTTAAAAACGATTTTTTTTGTTAAGTTTTCACATCTTTTAAACCGCAATTAAAAGCGTGCGTGTGCAATGCTCGAAATACCTACTTATCCATGGGGTCATATACTCACCTAAAGAACATATTGGCGGGGTTAATGCATCGCTTTTGTACCTAATTAGAAAATTTCCATACTAACTTTGAGCTTCAATTTCTCCTGAACCAGTAATTTCCCAGGTATGGTGCCGAAGTAAAAAATGTACATAGTGATTGGTACAACATGTGATTTCAGTTTTCGTTAAGGGTCTTTTTACACCCTGTATGTGTGTTGTCGTAAAAAAAACATCAGCCTATACTTTCATTTGAGTATATGGAGAATTTTTATTTTTATGTACTATTTTATTGCCCTGAGGCTAAATAAGTAAAATAATTACACCAATGTACATTAAAAATAATTTCATGCAGCAAACTAAGTAGTAAGTTTTTCGATATATGGGTAAAAGGAATTTACAAAAAATTTACAATGGTTATTCTTTTAATTTTTCAAACTTTCCTCTACTGCACGTCACACATTAATTCCTAAATACATAGTTTCGATTGAAATTATGGGTTAATTAGACAAGAGGGAGCCTATATGATAATCTTAGAGCTATATACAAATGGCGAAAAGTGGGCGTTTAATATGCCTCTGCCTACCCCTTCGGGGAAACAGGCGTGAGTCTAAGTATGTATGTATATATGTATATTCATCATTAATCGTTCAATAGGTTTTGCGTGATAAAGTAACAAACATCCATCCCTCCTCACAAATTTTCACGTTTATAATAGCAGTGATACGAGATTATTATTTTTGTCAAAATATAAATGCAATAATTTTGTCATTATTTTCTAGCTCATATTTCTCTCCATTCTTTATAATAGGTAAATCATAATCTCGTAAGTAACGGTTACTTAAGAATAATCAATCCAAGGCGACCACTAAAATCACTACGCAACCCATACAATAAAACAGTAAAATATACCCCTAAAAGTATGAAGGCAAACCTACAAAGTCCATTTTATAAAAAAGTCATGCCATCGATCGCTTTAATGAAATAGCTTCCAAATGTAAATAGAGTTTCGGTTGAGTGAACCGGAATGGTGAACTCTTACTGAAAGCATTCAACTGTGACAATATTATGATACTCCTCATCCTACAATTTATCAATAAGGTTAATGAAAGGGTAACGATCTGCGTACTGATAGAAAATGATAAGGAAAGTAAATATTGCTTTAATATGAAATTAGTCTACTAAGATAATTTACATATTGACGCCCGACATGGGGCGCAACTACTTATCATTGAGGTAAATGAAAAGTTAGCGCTCGAAGCTTACTGTTAGATAACTAATTCAGAAACTTATACTATGATGACTATTGATGTCAAAGTAAATAAAATTGCAATTGCCAAGATAACCTTGGTGATTAAATATAATTATTGGCGCCCAACGTGGGATTAATGACTGCACGTATTGCGTAGTCGTTTAAGCGGTCGCCTCGCCACTTGGCTCTGGGTCGAGTGTCGTAAGTTCGATTCCCACAGAGGGAAATACTTTGTGAGCTCCTTAATTGAATCGGATTATTCTTGGAGCTCGTAACGTCCACTGTGAGAAAGGATTTATTCCTAGAGCCATTAAAATACAAAAAGAAAGGAAACAAACAAGTGGAAACAATAATGTTATGAAATGCCGCTCAGCGTTATCTGGCTAGTAATGCGATTTAGTCTCGAAAAACTTACCAGCACAGCGCTATGGTGCCAATTATCCTTAAAACAAAAAAAAATTACCAGTTCTCTCCACAACAAAATTAAATGAACACCTCCATAATATAAGCTTATTGAAGTGACGATATTTCTACGCGACTGTCCATTTTATCGAATTGAATGTTCAACAGTCTGTAACAGCGAAATATATTGCATGTGTAGAGTTCTACAACAATTTGGATAATATTGGACGGTGAACATTCACATAAAACTCGTAAAATTCCCTTTATTGCTTTTATTCTCACCGATGTTTGCGCCAGTAACAATATTTTGGTCACATTTCGCTTTTATATAGTAGTGAGAGTTAAATAGTAGATTACCGTAGTCTGGTACAACGCCAAAGCAATTGGGTTAATATGATATAGTCGTTATTAGCTTAATTATTACATGAGAAGCTTGTTCTTTGTCATATTAAAGTAATGACTTCAAAGTCATCATCCTCTTAGCGTTATCCCAGTTTCAATCTGGGGTCCGCTTTCTAATCAAACCGGATTTGGCTGAATATTAGCTTTTCCACGGAGCGACTGCCTGTCAGACCTCCGCAATCCGAAGGGATAGCGATATTCCATGGCTTAGACTAGTGTCAGTTTATTTAGAAGGTACTGACGCCCTGTAACGACTGTCAAAGATCTTCATGACAACCGGGACCGACGGCTTAACGTGCTCTCCGGAGCACGGGACAAGCGATAATTAACAATTCAATACGCACATAACTCCGAAAAGTCATTGGTGCGCGCCGTGGATTCGAATCCGATACCCTCTGCATGGCAGTCTGTTGGTATATCCACTCGGCTATCGCTGCCTAAAGTAATGACTTCAAAGTGTCAGTATAAAATATGTTGATTCAAAGCATGTGTGATTATGATAGAGAAGTAGAAGATGGCCACCATTTTTTATAACTTAACTGCTTCTACTCGAGTCCGTGAGCACTTTGAGAAATCCCTTCTTAGTGTAAGTTTCAGATTTTTGTGCCCAATAGTTTCGGCTGTGCGTTGTCTGTCAAGTAGGTAGTAACGGAAGGATTTTAAATATATAGATTTAATATATGCCAATATGCCAACCCTATCAGAGACGCGACTACGTATTAGTATATCGATGTGGAATATTCGCATTATTACATTTCGATCGGTGCGAAAAATGTCTGCAATTCGAACATCAGTTCCCCTTTCACCCTTCCTTTCTATAAGAAAGTAGAAATACTGTAAAACTATAATATAACGCAATATTAATGTGAAATAAGATACTATTCTTTCAACCATGCAATTTACAGCCAAGTTCTGTTTGAGCAGTGCAGACTGTACATTTTATCATGGCTGGAAATTATTTATTATATTTCATTTTATCTTGTCTTTGAAACAATTCCAAATAGTTATGTATTGATCGACCAAATGAATATTAGCTTTTTTAACCAACATGCATTTCAATTTTGATTATTTGAACTAACCTAATATTACAACTTCGAGCCTGGTACTAGCTTTTAAAAAGAGTTCCTCCCAGGTTCTGTTCGTAGGCTATCCTGCATCTAGTGTTATTTTTAACCTCAGTAAATAAATGAATTTGATATGAACTTTTTGTATAAAAATTTTAATCAATTGATTAGGACAGCATTTTGCAACAGTCACTTACGTGGTTAAAAGGAATTGTAGGTTTCATTCTTCATCGCATTTGTTTCGCTCCAACTGTTTGAAATTCTCCTAGCGGTATGGGCCCGTCAGTCAGTTACAGAGATGGGGTACCTAAAAGGGATAAGAAAAAAACAAAACACATGGGAAAACATCTGAGGCGTGTAAAAACTTGTAAGCTTTGATTTTTAACACAACCTGTCGGGAGCAAGCAATCTTCGCAATAAGAACACCCCGCAAGTTATGATCTTTCACGGATGGATTCCAACTGTTGAGAAAGTAAAACATTTTCTTTTGGTAGTGTTTTGCTACTTGATTTGTTGGCGAAAGTATTGTGTATAGTTATTTCCTTAAGTTATTTCTTATATAACGCGACCTATTAAAAATCTATACATATTATAAAATTAATTCCTCAGCCGAGCTGCCCGTCTGTACGAACACGATAAACTCAAAAATCACCAAATTACTTTTTGTACGGTTTTCACCATTATCATCCTCCTAGCGTTATCCCAGTTTCAGCCTGGGGTCCACTAGTTTAACCAGATTTGGCTGAATATTAGATTTTCCACAGAGCGAATGCCTATCTGCCCTCCGTAACCCGAAAGGTTAGCCATATTCCATGGTTTAGACTAGTGTCAGTTTAGCCGAACATTTTCACGATCTTTCTAGCGAACACACTAATCAGCAAAAACATCAAAGCAAAATTACTGTCAATTCGCTAGAATGCTCGCCAGAACGTTCGTAAGAATGCTCGCTTAAGCGCACTTATTTTTTTTAACTGTTTTGTAACATTCGCAAGACTGGTTTTTACAGGTGAATGCTCAAATATTTGTGCAAGATTAGAAGCACGTACACATAAAAATGCTCTTCTAATAGGTACTTAACTTAACAACACTACTACTGCAAAAGTGCTCATTGATATTACTTTCAGACTTATTTATCTACCACGGCCGTCGTTTGAAAACCACTCTTATAAATAAACTCAGTAATATACATCACTGTCTAAACAGTTATGGTGTCTGGATGGTTTCGGTCCGAAATACATACATACATAGACTCACGCCTGTTTCCCGAAGGGGTAGGCAGAGACTACGGAACGCCATTTGCAGCGATCCTGACATATCTCTCTTGCTTCATTCACTCCCATAAAATTTCTCATGCATGCTCTTCGGTTAAGGGAACTTCTAACCTGTCCTTTTTTAGGATGTTTCCAATCTGGTCAGACAATGTCCGTCTAGGTCTTCACCTTCCTCCTGTCCCATTTACACTTGACTTATATAACTTCTTGGTCAGTCTTTCGTCATCCATCGTCTCCATGTGTAAAAACCATCTTAGCATACCTTTTTCAATGGTTGTCACTATATCTTCTTTTACCCCCACAACACTCTCTTTAATAACTGCATGTATTTATATTATATGAAATATCCATTGTTTCAAGCGCATCGCTTTGACTAAAGTGGTTTGAATTCTTGCCTGAGTCATATGTTTTTTCTTTTATTTCAATCATACGTATAATTTTGCATATGGAGGCAGCAATAATCTAGAATAGATACCTACAAACAGAAGTGCACTTTAAGATGTCGGTATTCGTAAAGGTATTTGACAGTTATTAAGGGCAGTAATAGTATATAGGTATATTGGATACACTGACACTCGCTGTGCCTTTGGATTATGGCAGTCGCTCTGTGGAAAAGCTAATATTTAGTTAGACTAGAAAGCGGACCCTGCACAACGGCAATCTTGAATGCAACCGAAATAGAGCTAGGGCGATGATGACTTGTAAAAAAACATTTTATTATATTACACACTAATACTTTAATTGTATTTGTGTATAACTGTAACTGTAAAATAAGTTTGTCTGTAAGTTTGTTTGTCTACTTTTATGGCAAAACCGTTGCATCGTTTGAATGAAACGTAGGAAGATTATAAACTCTACGTATTAAAATAAACACTCGTTTGTATGTATAGAATGTTCAAAGTATGCGGGACTTAGTACTTTTCGGAAGGCCGAATCGAGTCGTTATCCAAAGTTGGATTATGCCAAAGATGGAAGTAAATTAACATTCAAAGATGTAGTGCATTGCTTGAATGATAGAATCGTCATTGAGAACTGTGCCGAGTGTTATGGGTTCGATTCTCTCCTGAGACTAATGTCTGTGTGATCAAAATATTAATGGGCTAGACGCTATTTTTTGCGAAGTAAAAAGAAAATTTATTTGAATGTAATAAGCGTAGTAAATGGTGTTATAGAAGCCGACATAGGTAGATTTACAAGTAAAAAATTGTGGTGTTAATTGTAACTTATAACAAAAATAAATAATCCGAACGAAACCGCGGCAAACGACTTGTAAATCATAAACATAAATTAGTCTATTCTACCCGGAATATACCAATGTATGAATCTTAACTAAATATTAAATGAAAAATGCGTACAAATTCTTAAAGACCAAATTCTAAAGACGCTTCACAATAAAAAATTAAAAAGAAATATTGTATTTTTAAGAAAACCTGTTTGTCCCTAAGAATAATTTGTCATTCCGGAAAACGTCCTTTCATAGTTAATAACTTGCCGTTGGTTTTCGTCCTTGTAGATAGTGAAAGCGTCAATTATCAGAGTAAAATTTTAGGCGAAATTTCTTTGTGGTAAAATACGTGGCTCAGGTATAGAATATTTTCATCAATAGCAGCCCTTTGTTTTGGTTTCATGCCTGTCGTGTCTGTGAAATGCTTATTAGCTTCAAAGGATGTTAGTAGTTCAAATTTTCGCCTTGGTACAGAGGTGTTATATTAATAATATATTTATGTAACGCGTCTGAATCACGTAATGTTACTACTATTGTAAACGAGGATGTGTATGTGGATGTAACTCGCACTTGGCCAGAATGGTAAACTCTCTTCTATATGAAGGGTTAGGTCATAACCCTTTTTGTGGTGAGAAGAGACCCGTGACTAGCAGTGAGACAGTTTATACGCAGGGCTGCTATTGGTCTATATATACACATAAAATTGCGTTACTGACTGACTGAATGACAGACAAGCTACAACCAAAACTATTGGGCGCAAGAAGCTGAAATTTGGCATGTATATTTTGTGAGGAGCGTAGGGATTCTCTAAAAAGGGATTTAAAAAGAAAAAGAAAAAGAAAAACTCATTTATTCCAATATGTAGGTACACAATGTAACAGGCAGGATGAATACATAAATTAACATAAACACTAACCTAACATAAATAGAATCGGTTCCCAACTCAGCATAATGCCATCTTGTAACACAAGATGGCGCTGATATTCTGTTGGGACCATAATACATATAAATAAATATAATAAATATTATTATATAATTAACATACATTATTAAAAACTGTACAGGTGGTATAATCAAAATAAATATTACATACTCAACAATCAACAAGCCTCCACCATGGCCAACTGTCTATGACAAATGTGTATGCGCATACGTCTGTACGACTATTTATAATCTGTTGTCCTTGGTACGCGCGGAGTTTAAATTTTTAAATAGACGCCAAGCCAATGTCAGTTCACCATTGTGGAAAGTTGGAAACTGTGGATGGAAATAAGGGAACAGAAATCGGAGACAATTCCTTACGCGGAAAACATTATTGTGATCCATTACATTATGAATCGGCTAGTTTGTGATACGATTTGGGCGTTTGTTGTGTATTCGAACATGATAATTTTTAGGAAGTGCATAATACAATTAGGTATTTTATTATTTAAAAAGCCATGGATACAGGAAATCTAAACACTCACGAACAAATACCTTTGAAGATAAAGTACGCATCGCTGGCCGGTGGAATGTCAATACATTGCTCCTAACACAGATTGTATTGTTTAGTTTTGGTAAGTTTAAAGCTGTAGTTGTTGATCAAGTAAATATTGTTTGTATTGTTTACTGAAACTATAACTCGATTTCAGGGCTCTAATGGGTGGTGGCAGGTCATTCCAACAATGAGTTGCAGTCATTTTAAAACTACCACGAAAAGCAGCTGTTTGGTGTCTAGGTGTAACCAGTAGGTAAGTAGACCCTCTTGTTTTGTGTTTGTTGAGGTCTCTGGACCATGTTAGCTTTTTATAAAGATAAGTGGGCCTGCCTGTAGATACTACACCGAAAAGAAGTGAGGCTAGGTGGAGTTTCCTACGTGATGACATTCTCAACATTCTGTTTTTATTAAGAAAGGGTGTAATATGTGTGTGAGGTGGGACGTTAAAACAGAATCGGGCACAGGCATTTTGCACCCGCTGTATGAGCCTTTCTGTTCTGCTTAGTAGACATGCGCCATACACTGTGTCTGCATAATTCAGCTTGGACAAGATCAAGCTTTCACACAAAAGAATACGCATTTCCTCACTAATATAGGGTCGAATCCGGTAAATAAGCTTCAGTCCATAAAAACAATTTTGTACTGCCTCCGCAATGTGGGTCTCGAAGTGTAAGCATTGGTCAAATACAACACCTAGGTTGCGAGCTTCCAGTACCTGCTCTAGTTGATATCCCTTGATCCTGACATCCAGCCTACACCCCTGCATCCTGCTTACCATCTCCTTAGTGCCAATGAACAAAAACTTAGACTTGTTGGGGTTAAGTAATAGACAATTTCTGTTTGCCCAATCAGATATATTGTCTAAATCTTTATTCATTTCACCCACAGATTCAGAGCAGCTGTCCGGCTTACAGGACACATACAACTGTATGTCGTCAGCATACAGGTGAAACCTAGAGTGTGCTATAGTTCTACTCACATCGGCTGTGTATATTATAAACAAAAGTGGGCCCAAAATTGAGCCCTGGGGGACTCCGCGCACAACTGAACCAAGTGATGATGATGACTTGTTCCCATCACTTCCCATCACCTGCACCAGCTGATATCGGTTACTCAAGTAACTAGCAAACCAACATATTGATTTGTGATCACATCCGTAATATGCAAGCTTAGAAAGAAGAAGAGGAATACTAATGGAATCAAATGCCCGGGAACAGTCTAATAATGCAAGCAGTGTCCCCTTGCCCTGATCTCTGTCCTCCAGGATGTTATCCACAACATCAATCAAGGCTGTGGTTGTACTGTGACCCACCCGAAAGCCAGATTGCCTTTCAGGTAAAATATTACATTTCTCAACATATTGTCTCAACTGTAAACAGACCACCTTCTCCAGTATCTTGGAAATGCATGGCAAGAGACTGATCGGACGTAGATCATTAATACTATTTGGAGTAGACTTTTTAGGAATGGGTCTGACTATTGCAGTCTTCCACAAGTCAGGGAAAGTTGAAGAAGCAATGGATCTATTGACAATACCAGTGATAGCTGAGAGTGTATGCGGAAGTGTCATAACCAGCATATCAAGTGATATACCATCAATCCCAAGAGCATTTGATCGGAGCCCCTGTATGATTTTAAGGACTTCCATTTCACTGGCTGGTTGAAGCTCAAAGCACCCTGACCCATAACGATTAAATTCAAAGTAGGTCAAATCTGAAATTGTGACTTCACCGTTACCAGGGACATCAAGAAAATGCTTATTGATAACTTCCGGGTCATTACAATAGTAAGGTAACTGGCAATTATTTTTATTTTTATAATTAACAACCGATTTAATACTATTCCATAGTCTCTTGGGGTCTCTTCTGTTCATATTTATATTTGTTTTAAAATAAGCACTTTTTTCACTATGCATTGCTGCAATAACAATTTTCTTAAGGTCTTTGTATGTATTAAAGTGAGTCTCTAATTTGCAAGACTTGTAACGCTGGTGAGCCTTGTCCCGTAGCCTGACCATGTCTTTAACAGTGTCAGTTATCCATGGGTGACCTCTCTCCCTAATTAAGACTTTTTTATGAGGGGCATGTAGGTCAAACAAACTTAGAGTATAAGAAGTAAATCTATCCACCATTGTATTGACATCATTAAAGTCTAATAGGTGATTCCAATCTATTTTTATTAGGTCTTTATTGAAGATATCAATCAGTATATCCTTCAGTGGCCTGAAAGTGATCCAATGAGGAATAGGCTTCTGTGCCCTAATATTAAATTTAACAGTGATCAATGCATGTTGTCCCAGTTCAGGTATATGCAATACTGATGTTTCACACACCTGGGCATCTGTGCATATTAGGTCAATGAGTGTTTCACTGTGATCTGTGAAATGAGTAGGTTCCACTATTACATTCCTTAGGCTAGTACATTGAAGGAAGGCACATAAAGTTTTAGTTTTCCTGTCATTCATATCCAAGTAGTTTATATTAAAGTCTCCAAGAAGAATAACCCTATCAGCAAAAGCACATGAGCTCAGGGAGTCAGTGACAGCATCCAAAAAGGTGTCTACATCTTGCCAGGGAGGCCTATAAGCTGTGCCAATAACTACACACTGTGTATTCACCTGCAACCTGATCCACATCTGTTCCACGAGTGATAATGTGATATTACTGAAATACCCACGAGATCAGGAAGTAACGGTTAAATTAAAAGTAATATGCGGGCGTACCTGCGGGCATTCTCTAGTCTTACATATGAATTCACATATAATTATATGCAAATTAACATTAATTCAAACAGCCTTAAATATCCAACGTGTTTCCGTTAACACATAAGATTTATAATCACCAGACACGCTGACGTGTCTGCAAACACAGCGGTCGCGTGTTACCGTCACGTCGTATGTTAACTTTGTTATGTACGTACTTGTTGATTTACATTCCATTGAAGAACTAATAGGTACAACACAGCTTGATATGAAGGAGTTTACTACACAAAACTAGACAAAACACGACATTTTGAATGGTTTTGAGGTGGTAATAGCATTTGCTACGTTTTTTTGGTGTATGTGGTAATTATGTGGCAATTGAATTATTAATTATCGCTTGTGCTCGGAGAGCATATTAAGCCGTCTGCCCGGGCTATCATGACGATCCTTGACAGTCGATATAGGGTACGATAGTCAGTAGCTCTGAATAAACTGACACTAGTCTAAACCATGGAATACCACTATCCCTTTGGGTTGCGGAGTTTAGTTAGACAGTCGCTCTGTGGAAGAGCTAATATTCGGCCAAATCCGGTTAGACTAGTAAGCGAACTCCAGGTTGAAACTGGAATAACGCTATGGGAAAGAGCATGTAGCCAACTATGGTGGCAAAGTTTATAGACCACATAATGGCATGATGAATCTTGTCCTGAAATAAAATCGGTCGGAAGGAGACGTGCCTGCAGAAGTACCTTAGCGCTGAATAATATCACAAAAACAGTCATAAAGCAATTACAAACTAATGCTAGAAAATATAAATTGAGTAAGTGTTAGCTATGTGCCCTAAAAACGGCAGAGGATGGATAGATGTAATATATACATACATACATAGACTCACGCCTGCTTCCCTGAAGGGGTAGGCAGAGGCATATTAAACGGCCACTTTTGAGCCACTTTTGAGCCTCGTCCGTTGATCGGCAGGTGCACCACTTGCGGGCGAGGTTGGCTTGGGACCCTCAGTTCTTGGTGGGATCCCTATGCACCATTTTTGTAATATTATGTAATATATAGATGTAATAATATAGCTTATACGTCACAATAGTACGTAAGTTACCTTTCGTAGTTCTATGGAGGATTTACTAATTCATACATTCTTTGTAAGCCCGCTTGCGTTACTGCATCTGTTTTACATTGGTGCCTGGGATTTGCCTTCGAGTCTAACCAAACATGGCAGGATTTTAGCTTTTCCACAGAGCAATTGCTGTCTAGCCACTGCAACCCAAACGGATAACGATGTTGAACGCCTCAGATCAGTATCAAGTTATTCAAGCAGTAATTCTTGAATAAATTTACAGTGATCTAAGACTGAATAAGATTCCCCTTAACGGCTGTCAAAGATCTGCGTGACAATTGGGCCCTGCGGCGAGGAATAACAAAAAATATAATAAAAATATACACTAAACTTCGAATAGTCATTGGTGTACTCGTAGGTCATGGGTTTGAACTCGATACCGTCTGCATGGCAATCTTCACTAGGCTATAGCTGCTTTACCTAATCTAACACTCATCTCGTATATGAACTGATATTTGATATCATCTGCGGTTTTCACTTCGGAATTATTCCTAGTTGAAATTACCAAAGTTGCCTTTTAAAAACAATTCCAATCTACCCCGATAGTACCCTTTGGGTCTGCGTGGCAGTCAGTACTTTTATATATCGCTACTCAATTAACAACTTCCACGCAAGAACTTTGTTTGCAACAAAGGTATGAATTGAAACTGACTCCGGAACTATAACTTCAAACTAGAATAGACTTTATAACGAGAGTTGCCGTGGAAATAGACAATATTGTCTATGATATCTGTAGTTCAAACTTTAGATATTAATAGAGTAGTATATGGTCGTTTCGTGGTTATTGGTTTGTAAAGTTAAGTCGTATATGTTCAGGCGTTTTGAGAATGTATTTATATGTGAACTAGACGATGTCCACTGCCAACCCCGTACATTTAATTTAATTTAATCGCTTCTTTTCAATACCGTGGGAATTTTAAAAGATCCCTTATTTGTGGTGCACACAATTCCCAACGGTTCCTGAGGAACATACATGCCGAATTTCGGCTTCTTGCAACCAGTAGATTTGGCTGCGCGTAGTCTTTCAGTGGGCAGTAACGCAAGAATCTTCTGTTACATAAATTTCTTAGCGGGTGTAGATGCGGAAATTGTCTAGATTTATATATATAATTATTACCGATTGGATGTATGTTAAAGGTTTTGCGAGAATAACCTATCACGTGCCTTTGGATTGTCCATTATAAGTATCTATAATAAAAGTTTCATAGTTCCGAAACCCGGACTCCTTATAATACTTTTTCAAAAATTGGATTACGAGTACAACTAAACGAAGCAACCTTTTCTTTAGCTTAGTCGTATTGACGGGTCCCTTTTCATTGCTTGACCCAATTAAAGTAAGATTTTTTAGAGATGACGCGAGGATTTGAGTCAATGGAGTTACCACAAGTTTCCTCCTGGTGCCGTTACTGTCTAGTATACGACTTCCATCGAAGTAATTTTAGGGGGATGTTAATACCAGCCTCCTTTAAACCAGACCAGTGTCTTCAACCATAGCAACTAGCAAGTCTATCTTGGAAATGAAGGTGTTACCTATATATCATGTTGGAGTTAGTAGTAACTTGAACTTATTTAATTTGAAACCTCAGCAAAAGTCGTTTCCGATAAAAAATTATTACGCCTTATGCACTGTCACGGTAATGCCTGAAAATTGGTACTTGACATTCTTCAAATACGGTTTATAGGAAGCATTTATTGTACCCAGAGACAAGTAAGTAGCGGCTTAACTGTGTAAACCCCTGACATTACAAAAACTATTAGCAATGGTTTGATAACAGCAATGGAAGAGAAAAGTCCATAAAATATAACAAAATTTTCAGCTTTATACTTTATAAGCGAAAGCTTTTCCACATAAACAATTTTGCCCAGCTCCACCTATATTTGTCCTTCATATATTAATAGTTTCCATAATAGTTCAGGTGTGGAATAAAAATATACCGACCAGGACGGTGTTACCGTTAGAAAATATGAGCGATATACTTTAATATACATTGAAGAGTGCCTATAAATATCTGTACACACAGCTGAATAAATTGGTTCAATAGTTCACGAAATTATTGCAAATGTCGATCAGTTGTGAACCGATCAAATTATTTGGTAGTGGGTGTTTTTTTAGGACTGAATAGATAGCGTATTTTTATGATGACGAGAAAATATTAAGTCAGAATATATTAAGTAGGTACTCGGTAGAATGGATTTCTATGTAGGCCAGGAATTCTATTCTGCATCCATTGAGAGTGAAATAAATTGCGATTTGCTACCAAATAATACTGAGTGATTCTGGTCATCTTAATATATAAAATCCTTGCGTTACTGACTGACTGACAGACACGCTACAGCCGAAACTATTGGGCGCAGGAAGCTGAAATTTGGCATGTATGTTCCTTGGGGACCGTAGCGGTGCACTAAGAAGGGATTTCCCGAAATTCCCACGGGATCGGCCAAAACGGGTAAATTAAAAAAAAATGCAGGCGTAGCTGCTGGCGTCCTCTAGTATTTTATATTCGACTAAGAAAGGTTATGATTTCAGGTGTTATTTATATTAACGTCTTGATAGTTATACGACGTCATAATATGGTGTCCTCTTGCAAAACAAATCTGGATTAAGACCAAATCAAGGTTCAGGATCTTCAATAAAAGAGTATCTCGATTACAAATAGTAACAAAAAGTAAATTTTTGAAAAGTCAGTTGTTGGGTTCTTCAATAAAAGATTATCTTTATGCAAATAGTAACACATTCTATACGTTATTTTGCTAAAATGCTGGTCGTGGTTAGAATTTAGTTATGTATTTTGTAATTAGTGTCGGACAAACTAGGGCGGTGAAAAATACAAGATGAAGAATGCACTTAGCGGCAAGGCCAGGTTGATTCACTTTCTGACATTTCACTTGTCGTTTGCCGAAATGCAAGCTAATACTTTTATTAAATTATTCTGTGAGAGAAAAGCTTCTTATTCGACAAAATGTAATAAGCGTAAAAAAGAAGTGTAAAATATGTTCTGTAGGTAATGAAATATGTTTTATGGAATGAAAAAAGCGACTGTTTTAGACTATTCATTAGACAATATTTTAATGTTTTTTCATCTGGAAATATCCAATTGTAACTACATGTTTTAAGATTTTGCCATTTATTCTTCACAGTATCATCAGACTTATTTACTTATAAACTGCCCCACTATTAAGCGCAGGCCTCTTTTCACTATTAGATGGTAAGTTCAAAGTCACTACACCTGCTAGTGGAGGTTGATAGACTTCACATGTCTTTCGAGAACCTAATGAAGAACTTTCAGATTTAGTTTTTCTAAAAAAATAAATAAAAGAACTTGAGTTCAAAACTCGAGACCGTCTGCGTAGCAGTAAGCAGTCAGTGTCCCCACAGGGCTATAACTGCCACAGGTCTTCAAAAAGCAAGAGGAAGGGAAATGTTCTGTTTCTGTATTGTGATTCGCTGCAAGAATGTTAAGGCCGCAATCGTAAATATACCTCACTCACTCATAGTCTATCAGTCACATACTGATCCGATGACGTATCAATCACGACCACAAGCATTAATCACATATCACCTCGATATACCAGAATAACCGTTTTAGCGGCTAAAATATTAGGCACGTGCAATTTTCAATCTTGGCGTCCAACTTCCTAGCGTAGCGTACGCCTGTGTCCGTGTGAGCTGATATTAAATGGTATGACGGAACCGGGTCAATCTCGAGTGGTCACAGTGGCCAGTATGATTTTTATCGTTACTAATATCTGGTGTTGCGAAATATTACAAACGTCGAATGTTTTGGGTCGGAGTGCTGGGTTTTATCCGCGGGAAAATGAACCTCAGATTGTTGGTTATTTTTCATTAAGGAAATATGCTATGCTGCATATTGTTATTATTTGGAATGCGTTATAGCCATACAAATTCAGTCCAGTAGTTTTAGGAGAAACTGATATTTAGGTACATAGCAAACAGGCGTAAATTCTTATTATTCTTTAGTTTACAAACCGTTTTGGTGAAAACAAGAACGATAGGCGTTATTTGTTGATTATAAGACCTAGCTGCTGAGAATCTAGTGTTCATTGAACTCAGACTTCACAAATAGGGTTCGATTCTCACGCAAGTCAAAACTATGTAGCTGCCACAAATTGTTGTTCTGGGGATGGGTATTCGTTCGGTCTAGCTTTATAAATCTCTCACTATACAGAAAATATTTCATGTGAATCTACTAAACCGTAGTGAAGTGTGTAATCCATAAAGTCATTTATCCACCACTGATTAACTACCTAATCATTAGCTACCTAAACAGCTCACTTCCAAACGATCCTAGTTTACCTCTTTTATAATTAAATAATAAACATCGTCAGCCTGCCATAATCCATTGCCGTAAAGGCAACTTCAATGGCACACCACTGAGCCCGACTTTCGGCTTTTCGTGTCCAGCCGCTGCCACTTTGTGTATATCAACACTCCAACAACTTCGAAAAAGCATTTACACCGTAGGGATAAACGTTCTAAATATTTGTTACTACAGACACAAAAGCGCGACTGCCTCCGTGGTCCAGTGGATAGCGTATGCGTCTGCCGATCCGGGTCCTGTGTTCGTTTCCCGGGTTGGGCAAAATAGTTAGTGGGTTTATTTGAATTCTCAGTAGCAGCACGGAGTCTTGCAATGTACCCGGCAATAGGCTCGTCCTCTTTTACCTGGGACCTACAATACATAATGCAAAATGTGGGTGTAATATTACACTCCTGCCTACCTCTCTAGGCGTGAGTCTATAATAAAGATAAAGATACAACGTACAGTTCTACAGCACTTGTCCGTAAGCTGAAGTTATAGACATTCCGTTTTATATGTTTCTCCTGTAATACAAATTGAACTCGATTGCTTTTATATTTTTATTTAGAAAACCTAAATCTGAAAGTTCTTCATTATGTTCTCGAAAGACATGTGAAGTCTGTCAACCTCCACTAGCAAGTGTAGTGACTTTGAACTTACCAACTTATAGTGAAAAGAGGCCTGCCCTTAATAGTGGGGCAGTTTATAAGTAAATAAGTAAATAAGTATGATGATTCTGTGAAGAATAAATGTCAAAATCTTAAAACATGTAGTTACAATTGGATATTTCCAGATGTAGAGAACATAGTTATGGTACAGCAACTAGAGTACTGGGTCTTTTCGACCCGATAGTTAATGGATCGGAAGGCAATCGCTGCCAAGATATATATATATATATATCTTCCCAATATCACATATCGATCGCTTGATCGAGGCACTACTACCCTTACCACCGACTTTACGTTGATATTCTGTGAGAGTACATTACAGTATGTACACTGTTGCGTTTTGTTCGGTCAGAGTACCTGAAGCTCCATCTCCTTCTATTCCTCATCCTCCTCCTATTCCTTTTCTCATGCCATATGAGTGGAAAAGCACATGTGTCTCCTCTGATGTTGCTTGTGTATGAGCGGCGGTTATCGCTTATTTCACCTAGGAAATCATTTCATGAACAAAAGAGGACACAAAAAAATCTACTTTGTTCAACCAGGTGAACAATGTGAAATAAGCCAAAGTAGCTGCAGAATGTCTACATGTTTTAGGTAATTTATTTTAAATTAAGTACTTCTTGAAGGTGAAAACGAAATTCCATACAGGAGAATCGCGGGTTCCATTGTTTAATTATGACGGATTTCAATCAACAGAGATCCTTCACGCTTCAACAAATAATCTACAATTACTTGGGATTATGGTGTCTTCCTTTGTGCATACGAAATTGAAGAGAGAATTAATACACAGGTATTATACGTCAAACTTCAACGAGATCTTAATTTAAATCTTAATCTTTACAATCATAAGATACACGTTAATCTGATGCCAAACTAAGCAGAGCTTGTACTGTGACAACCAGATAACTGATGAGCATACTTATTCATTAATAATGTCAAATGTATACATACATACATAACATAGATATTAGTCGGATTACACTCAAACACAGAACAAATAATAGTGCTCATTAAATAAAGATTTGTCTTGGGTGGGAATCGAACCCACGACCTCCGGGACCACCAATAGGCCAGTCACCATGTTGATACTAACATCAAGATTGCGTTAATTTTCGATAATACAAGCTCGATTTTGCACAATGTTCTTGTTGACCTCTTATTACCGTGTCTTACATTCGGATAGCATTTCAATTTAAAAATTGTTTAGCCTTGAATTGTTTTTAGTTGGACCTTATATTTTGTTGGTGTTTGAATAGAATGTTAGAATCTCTTGCTTAATTTTATTTAAAGTACTTAGGTATTAGGTATTTGTAAAACAAATCAGTATTATTTCCAACACGAAGGATCGTGAGGGATTGGTCCCAAGAGTTAAGTTTGGAAGGAGAGTGGAGAGCCTTTGCGCTGCAGTGACACGTCACAGACTTATACAAATATATATGCTTGGTCGAGATATTATACAATTTTTATTCCATCTGCAGTTCATTAAATGTACTCTGTTATAGTCACATAATTGGATTTCAACCACAAACAAATGACTTCATCAAACATTTTTGATTTTTAACATTCATTCTGAACGATCTGTCCGCAAAGTTAATTTAAGAATACTTTGTAAAATCAAGGTTGCAAATTTAGTAGCGAGTGTAAAACACTAAGTTTTATCATGATTGCTTAGGACTGTCGGAAGTGTTCTTACTCCACGGATTCATGGCCATTGTATAGTAAGTTAGGCCTTAGCGGCAGGCCTGTGTGCCCTGCTTATTAAGAACAGCGAGAGGGTCAAGGGCTTTTATGTATGTGTGTCGTATTATTAATAATCAACTATGATTAAGTTTTTGTTTCTTCGTTTTTATATGAACAAGATATTGAGAATAACTATCTATTAGTTCGCCAGATATAACCATTCAAAATCACGATATTTTATGCTTCATGCTAGTTATGCTCCGGTGTACGGGAATCTAATTGCTCTTTATTACTCTAGGTTCTACAGGCTGCAGTAATTTTGATTTCCCAGTGCGTTTGATATCCATCTTGTGATTTTTACCCACCGCTGTATACCTATGTATGTAATATTTCTAAGTCGTAAGTAAAGTTATACAAAAGAGTGTTAGTTGTCACTGCTGGTAGTGGTGGTGCTAACCACTCAATTTCACATTGACGTAGGTTTTGTTTGATCTATTTCCTTAGATGAGGTTGAGCTAATGCTCGACCTCATCTAAGGAAAGAAAACTACGTGGTCGCCTCGATGTGTGACTGCGACGAGTGGAGGGAGTGATTGGATGGATTTCCAAAGGAACCTCAACCTCCGGTTGTTAAATGGATATATTCTCTTTAACGGTGATATTGGATTCTTCATTGCCTTGTAATAGCACCTCAGCGGGGGCAAGAAGCCGATGACGGCTAAAGCTCGCAATATCATTACATTCTTCGTCCCCTGAGTCACCGTCGGATATTGTACCTCCTAAAAGCAGGCCATATGTCAACGCCACGAAAATCATCACCATCAGTCAAATTCTCCAAGACATTAGCCATTTCATGCGTTGAGAGCACCGGCCGTGACCTGCGAAAACAAAGTAGTAGTAAAACAAAGTACACTCTGTATCATTTGTGCCCAAGGAGTCGTTATCGACCACCTGAAAAAAGTTATTTCCAGGTACTGAAACTGAAAATTACTAGTTTTCGGTTGGTACTTCCATTGAAGACAACAATATCCAAAATTCATCAAAATTGGTGATCTAAATCTTTCTAGGCATATGTATATGGGTTAAGGTGTCTAAAAATCCGATTCAGCCCAGGAATATAGCACTAAATTGGATGTACAGTACAGTCTCTTGTAGCGAAGAAAACTGATTGCGTAAAACGATTGCTTACTAAGTGCTTAAGCATTGAAATACAAGACAAAAAGTTTCAACAAGGAATTTTCATTGATATAATAGTAGTATTCAATATATATTTATTAGGTAAATGGTAAAATAAATACGGGAAAACCAAGAAGATTCCTGTTTAACATAAGCGGTTATGCTGAGTACAGTCTTCCCGGTTATTTTCGTAAAAAAGATATTAAAAATGAATAAAAAACATTAAAAATGAAAAAAGTAGTTTCAAGTTTATTTGTTGAGTTCATTGAAACTTTTGATAACAGATAAAATAATGTCTGGCATTTGGCCCGCTGATGCAGTCCCCTTTTTAAAATTTTAAAGGGAAAGTCTTTTCCACAATTATTACGTTTCTGGGAACTTAAATGTTGGTTAGGGGCAATGTGAATGAGTGTGATGTGCTTTTTGATTTTAAATATATTGACACCAATGACATACAGAAGGTAATCAAGACGCTCAATAATAAAAAATCTGTTGACTTATGGGGCATTTCTGTTAAACTTGTTCAACAAATTATTATTATTCAAAAAGGGATCAAAGAGGGATCCTAGTAATTTTCGGCCAATTTCTATCTTGCCTGCTATTAGTAAAATTTTTGAAAAGATTATTTTGCATCAATTTTATTAGAGAGCCACTTTCACACAAATAATTTATTTCACAGTGAACAGTATGGCTTTACTTAGGGTCGCTCCACCGTTGATGCCGGTGTAACTTTGTTAAAGCATATTTTTAATGCTTGGAAAAATTTAAAAAAGCTAAAACTCGAAAGATGCCATTAGTGTTTTTTGTGCCCTATCAAATGCCTTTGACTGTGTGGAACATAATACACTTTTACTTAAATTGAACCTTTATGGTATTAGAGATACCGCACTCAATCTTGTTGCCAGCTACCTTAGTGATAGAATTCAGTATGTAGATGTTAATGGGAGTAGGTTTCTAGGTTTGTCAGTAGGAATGGGTGTTCCACAGGGCTCTATTCTCGGTCCATTTCTTTTTTAATATATGTTAATGATTTGCCGTTCTTTGTACAAAATTTATGTGATATTGTTTTGTTTGCCGACGATACGTCACTAATTTTTAAAGTTGATCGCAATTTAAGTAACTGTGATACCGTCAATAACACTTTTGCACAAGTATTACTCTACTCTAGCAAAACCAAATGTGTTAAATTCTCTTTGCCTAATGTCAAAAGTGTTCCTACTAATATAATTTTAAATAAGGTAACAATTCAACTAGTCGAATCAACCGTATTCTTAGGTGTAACTTTAGATTGTAAACTTCAGTGGGGCGCCCAAATATCCCAAAATATCTCGCAGTAAAACTTAGTTCTGCAGCCTTTGCAGTTAGAAAAGTTAGGGAATTCACAGATATAGATACTGCTAGACTAGTTTACTTTAGTTATTTTCACAGCGTAATGTCTTACTGAATAATGTTATGGGGTACAGCTGCTGATATACAGACTATTTTTGTCATTCAAAAGAGGGCCATACGTGCAATTTATATGTTAGGTGCTAGAGATACTTTACGTGATAAATTTAAAGAAGTAGATATATTGACAGTTGCATCGCAATATATACATTTTGTAATGCCACCTGAAGGGGAAGTATTCTTAATACTTTATATATAAATTTTTACTCAAAGAAAACATTCCTTTATTTTTGAAAAGAATGAAAACGGCCTTCAAAGATTTTTAAAAATTTGCTTGCCACACACGGTAATCGAACCGCCTAAAATCTGTAAAAGTTGCACCCTGTACTTTTATTGCATCGATTGTTAGGATCAATAAGGATGAAATCTCTTTAACAAACTTCATAAATTGAGTGAAATGAAAACAATGAAATCTTAAATTATCAATTCAATGGGTCAAGTTAAAGCACTTTTACTCAAAGATCCATCTGTGTACTTATGTTATTAATTAATTATTATCATTGACGTCATTTATCCATTGAAATGACGAATTACTATTTAGATAAGACGATTGCAATTTGCACGTGTTTGTAATGCAGACTCCTTTCTTAGATGCGACATAACTGTGTATGTGACGTAGTCGGTTCGATTACCGTGTGTGGCAAGCGAATTTTAAAAAATCTTTGAATGCCGTTTTCTTTCTTTTCAAAAATAAAGGAATGTTTTCTTTGAGTAAATTTTTCTATCTAAAGCATTAAGAGTACTTCCCCTTCAGATGGCATTACAAAATTCCACCCTGTATATGCTTACTTAATGTACATTAAGAAAAATTTAATTCTATACCGCAAAAATTTCGATTTGCACAAAGTGAACACAAGGAATAAGCATAAATTGGTGGGAACTAACTACCGTCTACATAAAGTTCAGAACTCATTTGCGGGGATTGGTATACGATTTTTCAACAAATTGTCTCTGGAAATAATGAATTTACCCATGCACAAATACAAACGGACAATTAGGAACTTTCTTTTACATAGGGGTTATTACACTGTTAAGGAATTTTTAAGTGATAAGACACCGTGGGTATAAGCTTAGGCTTGTTTAACTCACGATTATTTTATTTTCTGACCGTTTAATATAATTGTTATATAAATCTGTTAAATTCTAGTTTTGATAAGTGACATGTTAAGTGGAGGTGCCTCGTGAACACATGATTTTTGCAGGATTTGGATATTTTTATGATTTGTTGAATGTAGTTTAACATTATTTATCCCTGATCATATCATTGTTCACTTGTCACCTTCACAAAATTCTTTCTACATTTGCATTCCTTCACGCGTTCCACTAATTTATGTTAATAATAACGATCTGAAAAGTGGAGGTAATTGGCGGTCATGGTCAGTATACCAATAGATTGTTTCTTATTGCCGGTTCGTATACCGTTGTCGTCATGCTCACTAAAATGTCATTTCTTGTTGTGGCGTCGTGTGTCGGGTCATCCCTGTCCCTCTAATATGGCGAGAGGGATGATGGCTGGCACATGCGTCATACTCGTGAACGGGTGCTACTTGCGATGACTGGTCGATGACAGTCTTGCGGGCTGGTATTAGATTTTAATATTTAACTGCATCATTTCCATCATGGTTCTGATCACTTTCGCGGATTGCCTGCATTATTAGGTATATATAATGTAAGTGGATGCTCCTGTTTCACCTTGTCTATTCTGAGGAGGCTAACCAAATGAACATCAAAAGTATTATGCTTGAGTATTATTATGTACTATTATTATGTGTTGCAGCACCTTACAAAATGTAAATTATGTGTATTATGCAAAACCTGGCGATGAAAAAGAGTGACCGTGAGTTTTATTGCCCGTTCTTTCTCATGGTTCTACGCCCTTGCTTTGCGAACGTGGCAGTAAATGTAAATGTAGAGTCTTTAAGCAATTATTTTAGAAAAAAAATATTTTGACGTTCATAAGCGTCACATTGTGACCCAAATGAATAAAGGATTTAGAATTTGAATTTGAATTTAATGTATATTTTTAACCGACTTCAAAAAAAGGAGGAGGTTCTCAATTCATCGGAATGTTTTTGTTTTCATGTATGTTCCCCGATTTCTCTAAGACGCCTGGACTGATTTCAAAAATTCTTGTTTTGAATGAAAGAGTATACCTCCCAGTTGGTCCCATGATCATCAGGTCAGGATTTGATCATGGAATCTTGAAAAAATCGGAGCAACTCTTCAAATTTTATAAGCACACTTGAAGCGATTTGACGATAACAACCCAATGCCGTCGAGTTTGGGCTCGATTGAGACGTTTTTACATAGACTTTGATGCTGGATGATTTCCATGGTCTGATGATAAAGCTGGAAGGTAACCATGAGATCTTTGTGATACAACAACCCAATCTCATCAAGTTTAAGGTCGTTATATTCGTCTTTACATGGACTTTGGTACTGGATGTTTTCCAGGGTCTGATGATGAAGCAGGAAGGTGGCCATGGGATCTTTGTAATACAAAGACGCAATTCCATTGAGCTTGGGCTCGTTTGATTCGTCTTTATATGGACTTTAGTGCTGAATGTTTACCAAACTCTGATGATGGAGCAGGAAGGTGACCATGGGATATTTGTAATACAAAGATGCAAACCCATTGAGTTTGGGCTCGTTTGATTCGTCTTTACATGGACTTTAGTGCTGAATATTTACCAAACTCTGATGATCGAGCAGGAAGATAGCCATGGGATATTTGTAATACAATTACGCAATCCCATTAAGTTTGGTCTCGTTTGATTCGTCTTTACATGGGCTTTAGTGCTGAATGTTTTCCAAAGTCTGATGATAGAGCAGGAAGGTGGCCATGGGATCTTTGTAATACAATAACCTAATCTCATCGAGTTTAGGCTCTTTTGTTTTGTCTTGGCAAACACTTTGATACTGGATGATTTCCGGCATCTGATGATGGAACTGAAACGAACGTGTTTAGGCTAGTTAGTTGAAAACAAAAAAATACTTGAAATTGCCAGAAAGGTACAGGTCTACATTTCAGAATTGAGGCACGTAAGGAAGGCCTCCTCATCATGTACCACCTACACTATCCAAGTAGCTACTTACCACCTATTACTATTTTTATATTAGTATACCACTAAAAAGCAAAAAATAAAAATTATTTTTAAATAAAAAAAACCCAACTTCAAAAATCACTAAGGACTCCAAAAAGTTTTGCTTCAAATCCAATTATTTTTTGCTTTTTAGTTCCTTAGTGATTTTTGAAGTCGGTTTTTTTTTTTATTTAAAAATAATTTTTATTGATAATAAATACTTAATATTTCATTTTATTGCTTTTCAAAAAACGAATCGCATGTGAAAGTCTATGGCTTACAGCACTATGATTCCTTCCGAATACAGTAATACATGTTTGCATTTTGCATTTACGTTTTTGTAAAGGTACGATCCGATTGGGACTCTTTCTGATGCCCAACTCCAAAAAATACTAGAGATCACGTCACCGGCTCGATAAGAAGCCAGTTTGATACTCAACGACACGACAAGCTCGTTTAAAGTGCCACCCGGTGACTGCTCTGGGACAGTAGTATGATTTATGTCACCCTGGATTCCATGAAGCATATTCTTACAAAACAAGATGATAGATGAAGCATCGGCAGAACGAGAAATATTACTCCTTTACCCCACAGTGCATCTCACGGATAACCGCCACAATTACGCCCATGATAATGACTTTAGAAGTAAAACAATAAATTGGGGCCGCTATTAAACGCCTGAGACTAAGTTTGTAATAGTTTTATTAATTTTCCTTTTCGCACTTCAAAATGGCCTCTGATCAAATTTATGCTTGTCTTTGTTTAATTTATGTATGTTGAATTGTGTTGGTGTTGCCAACTTTAAGGCTTTGATGTGAAATTGAGAACAATGTTTGCATTCGATTTGCATATATTTTCGATTAATTGAATTTAGTACGGCAATTTTATTACGTAGTTATGCGTCGCATAGAAAACGCCTGGAAGAGCGTAGCTGCTCTGGTTAACGAAAGACAAAATGAAAGGAGATCTCCCATTATGCCGCAAGCGTAAACTCATGGACATGTGCGTCCTCTCCATTCTCACGTATGGTGCACAAACATGGTCTTTGACTGCTCAACAGAGGTCCGTACTCGAGGTTTGCCAGCGAGCAATGGAGCGTAGTATCCTAGGAGTCCGTTTAACAGACCGCGTAAAAAATGCAATAGGTACTACGCTCCAAAACGAAAATGTCCGATGTCATCCACAAAGCTTGCTAACTCAAATGGGACTGGGCAGGCCAAGTTTGCCGCATGCCGGAAGAGCTTTGGGCCAAAATCGCCACTAATTGGATCCCCAAAGGTGCTAGGCGACAGCGTGGAAGGACAGGCCTGTGCTGGCACAAGATAGAGATCTGTAGAAAAAGGAGAGGGAGGCCTTTGCCCTACAGTGGGACGGTACAGGCTGAAAAAAATAATTTTATGACGATATTATTGTATTTTCCAATTTATAACCAGATGAAGAGTAAGGCCGTACCACGCTGACCAAGTGCGGATTGGCAAAATTTGCATGTCTTTTGGCAACATAACAGAGAGCTCTCAGATTTTACAGCTTTCCTCACGATAATTATTACTGTCTAGCAAGCGATAATAATAAGCAATTAAATATGCACTTCGAAACGCCAGTAATGCGCATCATGAGTCTGAACACGACATCCTCTGTGAAGCTGCGTGAACACTGGCGGCTGGCCGCAGAATACGCAGATAACCGTTACGTACGGCACGCCGCATGCGGTTAACTGCATCGTCCCGGTTCTAGGGCGGACCGCCACAATCGTGAGCTTGTTCGCGCCTCTTCTTAATAGAAATCGACGTACGGTCTGTCGTATGCGGCGCGCCGCATCGCAGCCAGCCGCTAGTGCGTTCACGCTTTAGTTTCTTCACGTGGGTATTGCTGCCTTTGCTAAACTTAAGTAGTGGCGTATACGAATAAAACAATCGCAGCATTGCGTGCTAAACTTTTCTATACCAACTCAATGTTTAATCAAATGGTACTTTATTAAAGTAAAAAGTTCATGGAAATAACGAACAGGAATTTTCCAAATCAAACGTTATTTTCACACGATTGTAAGATAAGCGTTGTTCAAAGCTTCCTCATTACTTATTAACATTACACGTGGAATATAAGTCAAAGCCAATCGTTCCACAATAAGATGTGTCCGAAGGTGTTTTAGTAATTAAATCACGATTATTTCAAAGAAAAATACAGCGGGATGTGAACGATGCTTTAAGATTTTATCTCAGTGGGCTCAGTATTTGTTGAAGCTTGTAATTACTATTATCACGTAGCGTGCACGGTAAAGAAATCTGCTTGTATTAAAATTATCAGAAAAAATCATCTATGGTAATATCAGAAACACATTGCAAAGACAGAGGCGCTTAGAAGGCTTAAATCATGCCATTTAGTTCAGGGGTAGTTTAGTGGAGAGACCAGGGTTGCTATGTAGAGTGTCTCGTGTTCAAACACAACTTAAGTGCGAAACCTTCTAAGCGGTGATGAAAAATATCACGAAGAAACCTGTGCATCTGAGAGTTCTACGTTATGTTCACTATGTATATGTAAAGTCTACGTACCCGCATTTGGCTGGCATGTTTGGCTATGACCTAACCCTTTTCATAATGAGAGGAGGTCAGTATCCAGCATTGCGAAAGATTATAAAAACAACTATTGATGATGTTCTCAAATAAAGTTTGTAATTAGGGACCAGGATAAATTTCCTTTAAACAAAAGCAAGGGCTTAAGGTAATTCTCAGGAGTTGAGCATGGGTGTGATATGAAGAGTTCAGCTCCCCATGAAATCATCTGAATCTTCTCATAATAAAACTCATCTTTATCACGGTTAAGAATATGTAAATAACACCTTTCCCGAACTGAATATCCTAAATCCTCCACTGCAAATTGTTTTAATCTAACAATCACTATACTAGGTTGTTTGTTATTAATTCCTGTGACCTTTACAGCTCTTTATTAAAAAATATAATTTGCCCAGGTAGACACCAGTACTTAAGTAAAATATAGGTAAAGTGTCGGAAAAATGCTCGAATGAAATTATAATTTGGCCGACCATTTATATTTGAGTTATTACGCCCGCGTTCGTTTTCTCAAGTACAAAAGGAGGTCCTTAGCATTTTAAAGAGACTGCAGAATTTTTATTGTTACCTCTTCGTAAATGAGGGTGAAATTCACTCGAGCCCTGAATAATATGTTTTTCTGAGTGTGCTTAGAAGTTTATGAAGCAGTTCAAATTATGCTGAGGAGTATATGCCTTACGAAGCGTCTTAAATCTGTTCTCATTTAGGTATGGGTAAGTAAGGGTAAAGGGGTCTCAGAAAGGTGATTATATTGTGACGAAACTAGCTGTGGTGTTCTTCTTACCAGGCTTGCTGGCTTGCCTGGTATACTGTGGCTCGTGGATATTGTTGAGAATTTGTGTATGTATGATCCCGTGTGAAACTTTCACTGGTGTGATCTTTGTTCCGTTGGTTAACGTTAGGTGTCACCAATGTTTGTGTGTAAAAACTAAGCTAACAAACAAAATTCAGATATTTGACAGAGGAATTTAAATAATACTATCCTGCAGAATACAACTAAAGACATTATTTTCAATACCAATGCCACAGGTACATTTAATGTCGATTCCATGTTGTTCGTAGGGCTTGTTTAAAGGCACTAAGTAACGTTAAGTTGCGATGAAAATCTAGTTGTTTCATGTGTATTACGAGTAGTAAGATTACTTAAAGTAATACACAAGGTATGTGTGTAGTAGGCATACATATTAGCTATAATATGTTACTAGCTGTGTCCGCGATTAAACCCGTGTTATAATTATTGATGCCTACCGCTTCACACTTGTGGCTCATAGCATGATGTTATATATGAATGGACTGAAGGAAGGGGCATTCTGACCATTTAAAGCCAGCTAGCTGGACGCTTTCTGGCCAGATGGCAGACATCCTAAAAAGGACAGATTAGAAGACCAGAGCTTGGAGCCGGTAGTTCGCACTGCAGTCGGTACGCGGCTAATATGATGTTCTGGACAGGCTGGTAGACAACCGGGAAGGTCGCTAATTTATGATAAAAATATTGACATTATTGTTTCGCAACATCTTCATAAATACGCCCTTATTATTCTTCAGAGGGAGCTGTAGCACTTATTGAGCTAAGTAATATTTGAGTCGTAAACCGTGTGTCCGTGTAAAAACGTCGTAAGTCACGCCGGCGGTTGTGGAACACACCAGTTTTATTACAAGAGATAGCGAGCGGTAGGTATTACGGGCTTACACAAATGTACGAAGAATGGATAGCGCCTTAATCGGTAAGTGTTGGATAAGACTAATTTACTTGGGCTGAGAATGTTGGAGAACTCTAGGCAGTTGAAGCAATGGATGCCTAAGTCTGATTCATAGAATTTTACCAGGGTTACACAATTGTGTAAAGATAGAATACGTAGCATTCTTCCAGGTCCCAGTGATAGTGACAGATTATACTTAATTTATGGAAGGTTTAAGCCGATTAGCTGGCGTTAGAACCAGCCATGAAAAAGCATAAATCAAACTTTAGAGAAATTATTGAAAATACATGGCAATGGGGCATAGCTCAAATAATCTATGAGCGTTGGGCAGGAGGGTTCCATAGTGCTGGCCACGCACGAGACGACGTAGCAGACATGAAGTTTGCTGCGAATGACGTCGTGATTATGGCTATATTCATTTGGTTATATTTTCGATTTTGACATTCTAGTAAAGTTTTTAAATAATTTTTTATCAAGGCTTATTTCTTGACTTCAATTATCTAACGTTTCACGCCTATTTAAGTAAGGACGATACGACAATCTATTCTTTTTCTTTTTTGATTTTTGTGTTAAAATTATATAAGCCGCTGCGACAAGTGTAACTTCGTCGGCCATTGTTGCCCGATTGTGTATCCCGTTTAGGAGTCTACATAACCGGCCATACTGTATCAGACATATTTCAACAAATTGCTCAGCCATTACTTGCAAAAAAATATTTTTGTGATGGCTGAGCAATTAATTGCTAATAATCCAGCCATGAATGGCCGAAAAATATAGCCTGTTTAGAAGCCCCTTTAATAATATAATTTAATATTCTCGAACAACTTAGAAACGGTCATATGATCCCAGATTAAGCAGATCTTGTACTATGGGAACCAGATAATTGAAACCATTTTAATAGGTACATTCTTAAATGGGTACGTAGGGTAGGTTGGTGTAAGATGGCGCAGGAGATAAGTTGGCGCACTCGCGATTGGTGGATTCTGGTGTGTCGTAAGCAGCTAATTTCAGTCGTGTTTTGTTTACTATTTGTGCCGGTACTTGCTCCCAAAAAAATATTCGATTTGCTCACAAAACGATTGTTCCAGGTAAGTTTTAAGATTTTGAACACTTTTAATCTAATTTTATTATCATTTGGAAGTTGAGTCAGAATAAAACAATGCATATATTACGTGTTTTGAATGAATTGTTGACTAAACAAATACTTTATATCGACCTAAGAAACGAAATAATTCTGGTATTTCATAGGAGATGGCGTTAGTGCAATGATTTCTGCATTGTGGGGAAGTTTGTAAGATGGCGCAACAGGCGGTTGTACAAGATGGCGCGCGCCATCTTACAAACCCAATTTTTTTAATTTGAGTATTGGACTTTCTTTTCATTTCTCAGCAGTGTGAAAAGTGATTGTTTAACAAGAGGAGAATAGGCATCGTGTTAGACAATCAGTCCTCACACTGCTCGATTAAAGCTATGGATTTTGCCGGGAAAATAATATTGTTGCAGTCACTTTACCACCACATAGCAGCCTCAAGATGCAGCCTCTCGATAGAGGTTTTCACGGAATAGTGAAAAAGTATTACGCTGCGGAATGTGGAAAATGTTTGAGAAGTCATCCAGGAAGAGCTAGCTAGTGTCTAATAAAATTCTTAATATTAAGCCTTTCCCTAAATCTCAGACAATAAGATCCAATAATAGGAAACCTATTAAATCAGAAGTAATTAGCAGTTCACCTTACAAACAGCAATTAGAGGCAGCAAGGAAGCAAAAAGCTGAACTAAAACCTAAAAAACCTAAACAAAAAATCTAAAGCACCCAACAAACCTGCTGTAGAAAAGGTCTGGACATATCCTGGGTGTCAGGAAATTTATAAGGAACACTTAAAAGAATACTGGATAGAATGCTCAGTGTGTCAAGAATGGTGGCAAAATAAATGTACAGGATATCTAGGATTTGGTGTATTTAAATGCGATATTTGTCTCCCTTAGATGACCTCGCATTAACTGCGCCATGTTATCGACTTTGCTGCGCCAACTTACCGTATGGGTTGTGTAAAAGTGCGCATTTCTGATTTTTTAAGTTTATATGAAAATTTGTCCAAAGACAATAGATGTGATGTTGATTTATATATTCTATTGTTACGAATAAGTCAAAGATTTAGAATAAATAAGTGTGATTTCGAATGGTTGCATTTTTATTTTTTTATGACCGATTGTTCCAAAAGTGCGTCATCTTACACCAACCTACCCTATTACTTCTATCTATAGATTCAATTTTGCCATGTGGTTGACGGCATAGAATACAAGTGTCACCACCCCCTATCTTCCCGTGGGTGTCGTAAGAGCCGACTAAGGGATAACACGATGCAAATACCATCTTTGCGTAGAGATGGAAAACTCGACATCAAACCCTATACGACTGCCTCGTTGGTCTCGCGGCATAAATGTGCGCGTGAATCGGGAGGTTCCGGGTTCGATTCCTGGGTAGGCCAGTGTTATTGGGTTTTGCTGTCACGAAATTCTCACTAGCAGCACGGAGTCTGGTAATGTGCCCGGTACGGCAATAGGGTCGCCCCTTATTACGTGGGACTAAAGTATATCTGGCGAAAAGTGGGTGCAGAAATACACCTCTGCCTAACCCTTCAGGGATAAAAGGCGTGAGGATATATATGTATGTGTATATGTAGATTAAATACACCCGGATACAGAACGAATGTGTATTAAATTGTTAATTATCGCTTGCCAAACGGTAAAGGAAAACATAGTAAGGAAACCTGCATGTCCGAGAGTTCTCCATAATGTTCTCGAAAGACATGTGAAGTCTGCCAACCCGCACTTGGCCAGCGTGGTGGACTATGGCCTTACCCTTCTCATAATGAGAAGAGGCCCGTGCCCAGCAAGTAGGACAGTATATATACAGGGCCGATGATGATGATGACAGAACGAATCGTGTTCATCAGTTCAATAAATGAATATATAACTCTGCAAACTTCGTAACATATACGTAGATAGTCTGTTCCTTGATTTAGGCTATTTCAGTACGGTAGCACCTTCGCTCGATGTATTCATGATTATAACTCCACACCGCAGGTGGTTGCTAAAGTGCTGTGTCACTATAAATAATGAATACGCCGCTACAAAGCCTGTTTCATTGTTTTATATAAAAGTGTTCTACCTTTAATCTCTTTTTTCAGTGTACCGGATTAAATTTTGCAAAATGAGGTCCTTATGAACATTGTGGGATAATTTTCTTTATCTGTTTATTGTTGGAAAACATTAACCTAGCTTGATACATGTTTTATTTTTTTAGGGGCCTAGTAAATTGAGGACCGCTCGAATCTCTTACATCACGAGGTTGAGTGTTTTACCATCGTCTTGTTTATAGATGGGTCTCAAACGCCGTATACTTATCTCCATCGACTTGAGAGCACGTATTTAAACCATCGGCACTAAATGCCACGAAGAGTTTCGATAGTTGTTACGGGTCCATGGGATAAGTCCAAGCCTTACTACCTTCAAATATGTAGACATCGGTCTGAATTGTAGAATAAAATCATATCTTAGTATTTTGTTGAAAATATTAATACTCTGCTAAATCTGGTTAATTCACCTTGACTTTTCTTTTTTCTAAATATTGTGTAAGTGCAATTATTTATCAATCAAAAATATAAGATTCAATTAAAATTCAAGCTCAGGAATTTCTTTTAAATTAAACATTTTATTATTATCTTCCAATCACTCGAGATAAAGTTATTTAAAGTTCTTATTTGTATTCATGAATGTATTTATTTGCACCGGTTGCGTTCCGAGCAAACTTTACTGCGATGGAACGAGGGCGGCGCGTGCTCTACGAAGGACGTGACGCGTCGAGTTACATATGTTACGTGTAAGTTGTAATAATGGACGTTTTTCTAAATTATCGACAGTAAAATTTTATAAAAATAGAATGTTTGAAATAATCTGAAGCTATCTAAACCTTCTGTTTTATCGGTCTAATATGCTTCTAGTATTTTATCGAAATTATTAGTAGTTTCAACTATTATAATGAATGCATAATATAACTGACTGAATTGACTGCCCCGTGGTCTAGTGGATAGCGTATGCGTCTGCTGATCGGTGCCGGATTCGATGCCCGGGTCGGGCAAAAGTGTTACTGGTTTTTCTAAATTCGCAGTAGCATAACGGAGTCTGACAATGTGCCCAGTAACGGCAATAGACTCGCCCCCAATTACGTGGGACCTACAAATTCAAAACATGGCGAAAAGTGAGTGTAATATTACTCCTATGCTTACCCCTTCGAGAGACAGGCGTGAGTCTATAAAAAACATGATACAACTCAGGCTTTCGGCATGACGTGCCTTTCAAGCCCGACAGAAAATAAGCTTTTTCAAAAAGTAACTGCCGTCTGGCTTACGCAACTCAAAGGAATATTCCATGGTATAGACCAGTGTCCGTCAAATACAAGGGTAGTGTTGACTCCCAATTATAACTGGCAAAGTCTTCATTGCAAGCTATAATTTACAATTCAATACGGATATAACTTCGAAAAGTCACTGATGCGCGCCGTAGCGTTGTTTCAAAACCGAGCCGCTTTGCGTAGCAGTCTGACTGTCTTTCTATAAGGCTAGCTTTTGGCATAACTTGGCGATACCTGAATACGTTTCATACATTTAACAAAACATCCAGTACCATCCTTTCACCGTAGCACATACATAGATATCACACAGCAGGACGTGCCGCCGCGTCGTGATCTGGCGAAAAGGTTCGCACAAACCTTGTATCCTCTACAAATTCGGGTGACAAAACATTGATATTGAATGCCGTGTTCGCCTACGAGTCATGTGCCGATGGCAAGTTGTGCCCCTACGTGATTTCGTTCGGAAACGGATATCTATTTTGAGATAGTTTTCTTGCATTGTTTGATAAATGTGTGTCGAGATGAATAACTCCTACAGCCCACTACTATTATAACTGCGAAAGATTCTGAGGATGAATGGGTGGATGTTTGTTACTCTTTCACTAAAAAACTTCAGAAAGCATTTTTATAGAACTTTGTAGTAATAGCTTTTACATTATCATAATAGCCACACGGCCTGGCCACACAGACCTACTGGGTCGGGTGCTTAGCACTCTCAGTCTTGTGGTGGAGAAGACGGTCATGTACTTTGCACTGAATAAATTTACTACGATAATATTGAATGTCGTTTGTTATAAAATTTAAATTGTAAGTAGGCATATCCCTGCCTTCAATATAATAAATATGTATGAATCAATAATACATAAGGGAGTTTGTGTTGTTGAGATATCAAATGAGTGTACAGACTCTGCTAAGTTTGGAATCAGATGACCGATCCGATCCGATCAGGCAAACGATGTCCCGTCGTGCCCACACATCGTGCCCTGTGTGTCCGAAAACTTGCGTGCAGGAAGATCTCATGACTGCCTCCGACCATGCAGTCAGCGTGGCTGCCTTCTTGGCCTCAAAAATATAAGTGTTTGCCACCGATGCGCTAAGAAGAAGATTACCGATTGTTTATTGAAAGCAAATGATAAAAACATACATACATATACTCACGCCTTTTACCCGTCGGGGTAGGCAGAGACAACAGAACGCCACTTGCTTCTATCCTTACATGATAAAAACCGACCGATGTAAAATAGTTATCATATATGTATTGGTGTTTTCACTTATTGTCCATCTTACAGGAGCACCTGGTACAGTTGAACAAAAGTTTACAGATGGTACCTATACATATACGAGTATATATATCGTGGACAACTGAGCGTAAAATCAGCCGAGGTCGGCGGAGTGCCGCCGTCGATCTGTTCGCCCGCAGCGTGACGAGCCTCCCTCGCCGCCTGACCTCGAGTCACGGCCTCAATACAAACACATCTCTCTGCTTCACTTAGCTGTAATTGTTTCCCTACAGAAAATTGTTAAATATTTACTGATTTCTGAATCTATTTTCGCTTGCAAGATCATATTAATATATCAAAGTCAAAGTTAAAATGATATATTCTTTAGAAGGTGACGCTTATGTGTAGTAACCAAAGAGTAGGTATTGAGTATTGCGTATTCGATTCCCACACAGAAGAACACTATGCATGATCTACAAATAGTTGTTTCGAGTATGGTTGTACTTTAAATGTTTGTAAATTAGCCTGCGGTACAGGAGTTATTCTTATTGCGTGAGTTTTGAATATTCTAAAGGGACTTCAATTTACTCGGTAGCATACTGCCATGTTCCATTTAATAGAAATACTTTAGAATGCATGTCAAAAGTCAATGAACTTTTCTAAGCAAAACATTTTCACAGCGAGTGGGTGGTGTACTATGTAGAAAACTTGAATAGCTCACGATATAAGTTACGTACGCTTCTAAAATCTTTACAAGATTTTACACCTACACTTCGCAAGCTATGTATATGTTAAATCCTACGTAATAGAAAACAAGTATTCTTCAGTCAAGTGAGTGTATAAGATACTGCTTTTAAAAGGTACATAAGCGACATTACTGTAGTGACTATAGAAACCTATTTGGTGGTTAGAGACTCTAATTGCTAAACTGGACGTCATGAGTTCGATCTTGTTTGTGTATTAGATCTTGGTTCAAATGTGAACCAGGCGGTAATATATGCATACGGGAGAAGATTCCGTTGAGTTAGAAGTTAAAACTATGAGAGTAAAGACGTTGAGTTTTAATTCTGCTTATACTTAGGAACTTAAAGACTGGCTTCTTTTAGTAAATTATTTTGATTATATATTTTATTACTACGCATTTTGTACCTCGCCGCCTCGTCATATTCAAGTATCACAAAAAGTGACCCTTGCTAATGTTACATGATTTAACAGTCGGAGAGTCTTGTGTTGTGTTTTTGTATCGTATATGATCTGGAACTATTTAATGGGAAAGACAAAACCTTTGTGAAAGCCTAGGGAAAGTGGCAAGTTTAGTGGTATATTCAGCAGCTTGCCGATCTTCATAGGTCCACCATCAGCCGCTGAATGTAGCAAGTTTGCATATATCTTACTTTTCTTGTAGTAGCGTTCATAGCGAGACTTGGCTTGCCGCTCGAAGTAGATCGGCAAAGTTACGTGCACTGGTGGCCATTTTGATGGGTGACCGCGTGTGGCATTTACATGAGAGCGCTACCGTGCTTCGGAGGGCACGTAAAGCTGTCGGTCCCAGTTCTTGTCGCAGTATCGTTAGGCCATGTCAGAGGCCTTAAGGCGGCCTGAAAACTCCGACACCAGAGTTGGCCACACACTCACACGAAAAGAAGAATTAATTTTCATTATTTTACACCTACTTCGTCCGTGTGATGACGGATTAAGAATACGGAATGTCACCACCCCATATCATCTCATGGGTGTCGTAAGAGCCGACAGAGGGAGCATATTATGCAGAGAACAGCACTGTAAGGGACGGAAAACTTGATACAAACCCCATACCAACCCGTTTGGCCAGCGTGGTATAGTAGGCCAATTCCTCTAATAAAGGCTGGTGATGATGACACCTACTTCTTTTCTCTCTGCACCACTCTAAAATAGACTGGGAGGGAATGCCCACGGCATTAAGTCAGATAAATAAATAAAAAATTAAAAGAAGAAATAAATAAATAAATCATTAAAGAAAGAAGACTTTTCTTGTATGCGTACTTTTTTCATTACACTACTAAATTTATTATTAATGTTTTTGGAGTAGAAATACATTACGAGCTTTCACCTGTGCCGATCGGGGCAGAGGAAAGAGGTGCCTTTGACATCCCTTTGTGACAGGGTTATCTAATCTACCGCAATGTATTGTAGTTGACACGACCTAATCGGGATTTCCACCTCCCACGATCCGATCGATTTTTACTTTTTGGCACCATTTTGCATTCTTAGCTATTTGAGATGTACTAAATGACTAGATAGCTATTATGAATAAGGTTTACTAAGTACTTTCTCGGTAATCGTAGGTGTACCACTCAACTAGATTGAACATTTAGTTTGCATTCCTACCGTACAGAGTTCGGGAAAACTGGTTGATATTTGAAATTTAAATTCTTTTTATTGGCATGTTACATTGCAACTATCAATTTTTCTGAATGAACAAATCTTTGACAGGGAGGTAGCACAGAAATACAGATAAGTAAATTATATATTATCTTTTAACTTTAAACAAACTGAAACTTCCAAAAATTTACATTAATATAATATCAATTTTCTACGAAATAAAACAACTGTATACGAAGTTTATAGTGATTGTAGCGGCTGCTGACGCTACAAAATATACAACGCGCGCTAATGTGTAAGCGCGGCGCAGTAGTCGTCTCCACGCTCCCATACAATTAGGTCGTAGCTATGTAGTTTATTTATAATAAGTATTTCTGTGAACAACTGGTACCAGTAAAGCATATTTATCTTTTCGTATTTTGGAGTACCTACTTATTTTATTTCTTCACACAACACATCTTGACAACCCCCACATTGGTGACCCCGACAAAGAAGACGCAACATTCGGCACAGCATCGGCAACGCGGCATCGACGCACGTGCACATGGTCAGCGGAATCAAACAAGCGCATGTGCAGCGTGGCAACAGCGTGCAGCCAAGCAGCCTGAACACGGCGACATCCTGGACTCATGGGAGACGACTCCCCCTTTTTACTACGACCGAACAAAAGGGCTGACGATCTAACTGCGGCGAACACCAGAGTCAGGACACGTGAAACTTTTGAAGCATGCAACACGACGATTTGCCGACAACAGCGACTACGGCAATATGGGCAGCAGGAGAATGCCGGAGCAGCATACGACGGCGGGGGCACTCTGCAGGACAGTGCGTACGTCGAAGCGGCTGATCACACTTGGAAGCGAGGATGGATACCGCTCAGTGTTGGATAGCGCACCCTGTCGTCCACCATCGCGGCCCGGCATAGTGAAGATCGTTGGCATTATGGACGAAACATATTTGCTTCTTCGTACGACCAGCTCTCTGTACAAGCGGCTTAAGAAGAGCAAAAGAAGTTTAACGGTATTGGTGTAATTACGAGTATCGTGTTTTAAATTTTAGTAAATTAGTAGTTCTGAAAATAAATTTACGTAGTATCGTTATATATAGCGTCACAAAATTATTGAGTCGCTAAGTGTTTCTGTTAAGTTAGCATTCTTCGAACTAGCGCTCCGGTAACTTGATGCGTAGGTACAATTGTTTACGATAACATGATCCGAGCGCTAGCATGTACTTGTTATTTAATGTTGGAACCATACTTTGTTGATTTGTTCTAATATTATTTAGTGATGTTATTTTTAAATATTAATTTCGTTCTTTTTTTCTTCTTTATAAAGGGAATATTGTAGCGGCTGCTGACGCTACAAAATATACAACGCGCGCTAATGTGTAAGCGCGGCGCAGTAGTCGTGTCTACGCTCCCATACAGTTAGGTCGTAGCTATGTAGTTTATTTATAATAAGTACTAGCTTTTGCCCGCGGCTTCGCTCGCGTAAATTCGAGGTTCTCTAGTATCATCTATGTTCGGAGTAACACCAAACACAAATCTCCTTTATTGGGCGGATACTTCTCCAATGGTAGTTTGAATTGTTTAAGAAATATAACTGCAAAAAGTATTTACACCTACAAACTACTTAGTACTGAGACGTAATAGTACTCCAAATTTTATCCGGTATCTGTGACGTTTCGCTAAAGTGGCCAATATGGTGACTGTGATTGTATATATTGTCTGTCAGAACCATTAGAATTTAATAAAATACTCAACAATCCGAATTTTGCGGATATATGTTGTCGACTCGAAAGCTTTATTTTTTAATGTTTTCTTTTTCAGGTAAGGTTTCGATGTACTCCTTGACGAAATTATTAATATAAGATTTGACACTGCGATAGCAGCGCAGTCCGTCGGTTTCAATGTGAAACAATCCACAATCCACAACTTCTTACAAATTAAAAATTAAGTAAAAAACATTTTCCGGTGGACTAAATTGTGAATCTAAACCAGACGACCGGTTGGCGCCGCGGGAGTGTAAGCGACTGCTACGCCGAAGGTCGCGGGTTCGATTCCCGCTCAAGTCAAACATTTGTGTGCATGAACATGGATGTTTGTCTTGGTCTGGGTGTTTCTATGTATAATATGTATGTATTTACAAAAAAAAAAGTATATATGTATGTTTATCCATTATCTAGTACCCATAGTACAAGCTTCTGCTTAGTTTGGGACTAGATGGTGTTGTGTGAATGTGGTAGAATATTATTATTATTATTATTATATTATTATCCTCAAGTCTCCTTGAAGACACACAAAAAATTTCATCAAGATCGGTCCAGTCGTTTTCCTAAACGACTGGACCGATCTTGATGAAATTTTTTTTGAGTTCAGTGACATACCCACGCACACAAGAAATATATATATTAAGATTTCTGTGAACAACTAGTACCAGTAAAGCATACTTATCTTTTCGTATTTTGGAGTACTTATTTTCTTTCTTCACACAACACATCTTAACAACCCCACAGTGATAAAATTTGGTTTGACTGACATTTAAACCAAATGATGTCGAAGCTACATTACTTATTATTTATATATAGATTATCCGACGTTTCAGCTGCTTTATAGGTACCGTGAACACGGAAGACTGTGATTAATTTCCTACTATTTATTTTATTATTGAAACAACTTAATATAATGAGACGAGCGCAGTAAAGAATCTATCACACTATGTCAAGGGTCATGCCACAACGCTGGCAGAGTGCGGGTTTGAAACTTTGTATGTCTTTCGATTACAGAGAACTTTCAGGCCTGTAGGTTTCCTCAATATGT
Organism: Euclidia mi; assembly: GCA_944739405.2. NCBI lineage: Eukaryota > Metazoa > Arthropoda > Insecta > Lepidoptera > Erebidae > Euclidia > Euclidia mi. Next base: position 36,759,335 of record OX123191.2, read on the forward strand.
CTTCCTTCACAGTCGTGCGCCTGGCAGATTTGAAGTCGAGATCCCAGGCGTAGCAGTCCGTTCTTCTCTCTACTATGCTATAGCTGCTTTTCTTTTATTTCTACATGCCTAGCAGAAAGCTCGCGTGACACATATAACAGATTTAAATGAAGAAATAAAGAATACATATGTAGATTAATTATAAAACCGTCCTACAAATGTCTACCGGAGGATTAAATTTAATTAAATACAGAATTATGTGCACGCCGCCCAAATTAAAGTATTGAGTGTTTGAATATGTATGTGTAATTATATTCTTGAGGCGCCATGTTTGAGGTACTTTGTAGGAGGGCTTTCACAATGGCGGTTTAGCAGCGTTATCCAACCTGGTCTTTCGTATTGGAGACCAAGGTTTGCTTACTGGTCTAAACATATTTGTCAGAAAGTTTGTCTACTGCAATATAATACGTAATCATTTCTGTGTCCAAGGTGACAGAAATCAGAACCATACGTGTTGTAGCACGATTCAAGTTGTAAAGTCATTATTGACTGTCTTTAAATCGTATCAGGAGTCAGTACTTACCTTCTAGTGAAGAAACTGATAGCAGTCTAAACGATATAGTATTGCTATTCCTCTGGATTGCGGTGCCCAGACGGCAGTCACTCTGTGGAAAAGCTAACGCAATTATTTAAATTTGTTCTGTCTGCATCAAGTAATATAGTGAAATAATAGAACGCAATTTTCTTTAGCTTGCAAAGAAAACGCTGTCTATTATCTTACTGAGTAGCACTTGCATGTTGAAACACTGTTCTAAGATGCAAATATAAAACTCAGCGAAACGTCGAGACGTTCTGTATTGGTTTATTGTGGAAAGAATAGTACTAGTTATTGTGTATTACAATTTATGATAAATCATACATTTGAATGAATAAAATTTCGAAATCTTGAGTTTGTTTTGTAGATAAGTACAAACAAATGTTGATTAACCGATTTGCTGTTCAGAGAGAAACAGTAGAAAATGAATCGTTATGAAACATATACCTAATATGATACATGACATAAACTCTTGATCTTGCGAGTTTGCTTGTAGTAGAACTGAAAATCAGAGTAATTCTACGAAGCTAATGACATGAAATTTGAACAGTGATTTCTTCTTATCATGTAGGCATCTACTTAAGAAATATTTTTCATTATTCTACCTCTAAGAGAGGAAAATAATGGTGGAAAGTTTAGGGCAGGCTAAGACGCGGCACCGACAGTGTTCGGTAATATTATTGTGTCACTGCAATAAGAATTAAAATTTTAGGAAAGTTGTGTATCGATCAAGACAAGCTTACACTTGACCTAAAGATAACAATAAGGGCAGGGATGTGTTCTGAAAACATATTTTTACACATAAATATAAAGCACTTATTTTAGTTTCAAGTAACTAATATTCCGGCACTGTTGCAAACGCCATAATTACTTCATCATCATCATCATCATCAGCCTGTAACAGTCCACTGCTGGACTAGGCCTCTTCTTTGAAAGGAGGAATTGGCCTACTATACCACGCTGGCCAAACGGGTTGGTATAGGGTTTGTATCAAGTTTTCCTTCTCTTACATTGCTGTTCTCTGCATAATATGCTCCCTCTGTCGGCTCTTACGACACCCATGGGATGATATGGGGTGGTGACAATCCGTATTCTTAATCCGTCACCACACGAAATAATTACTTAGATGTACTAATATAACACAAATCGCGCGCAAAAAATGTCCAGTGTGAAAGGCATTTATTAAGGTTGGTGTTTGAATGTGCGACGTCATTGAAATCTTCTGGCAGCAGTCAGAAATTCTCGTGGTATGCCATCAATCTACCAGTGTACTTTAACATTATCAAACATTTTCTATTATTCCGTTACATTTTTTGGTAGCCTAAAAGAGCAAAATCTTGCAAAGAAATTGTTCGATCGTTCATTATAACTACGTTCCAAGTGATCACGAACCATTAATTAATAATAAAAAATAAGTGGCTACAATTTTCATTTGACGCTTCAACGGCAGAACAAAAAATTCCTTTTCATTTATTCAAATCATAGATATTAATAAATTGTAAATGACTTGTAGGGCTCGATAGACCTCTGAAGTTATATCTACGGATACGAAATCGATGCTTGGAGTGCGAGATTCATGATGGCGTGAAGACAGATAACGCTGTTTTATTAAGAAAACAGGCTAGAGCCTAGTTTGGGAAAAGGTTCTCAGTACTGACAGAATAATACATCTTCAGAATGTGTAAACAATAATGTGTCACCAGCGAACGAATAGTGTTTTTTTAGATTAATCTTAGTCAAAAGTACAACAAACATTACGTGAACTTTAAAGAGTCGCAGACTCTTAGGGGCACACTGGTGTCTACCTTGGTTGGTTGTGCCAATTTTCAACTTTACCAAATTCGTTGGACGTACCTTTTTGGTTTGCTTGCGCTTCCAACTGTGGTTAATAGCATAGTTTATATTCGTGGATTGTGGTTTGTTTCGCCGCTTCGGAGTTAAATTCTTACGGATCTTCTCTCGCCCAGAAGATCAACTTATTTGGAGACTGGTTTATTCTGCAGACCGTTAAAACACACCTGGCAAATTCCATGTGAAATACACTTAAACCTGTCGCTTCAGCGTGATTATACGTAATTGATACGAATAATATAACTAGCATTATGCGAATGACAGCTTGTGTATTTGTTAAATATCAGCACTTCTTACTACTAAAGCTGTATGAGCGTGAGAATTTGCAGAGTTACATATCATCACTGGTACAGAACAAAAAACACGCGGCACCTTTAACCGCAAACAAAGTCGCGGTCAAAAACCAGTTGACAATTGTGTTGTTCGTTAGTCCTCCGCAGCGAGGATACGGCACAATTAACTGTTTCGATGCCAGTAAAACCTCGCGTTTTGTTTAGACCGCGGCGTTCCGTTCCCAAAATGGTTCGTTTGTGATAACATTATGATCGATTCATTTTGGTTTATTTTCAATATTAATAGCTGCCACCTAAGGTTCTGCCCTATATTTTTATGTTAATACAGTCAGTAAATTTTATCTACTTTTTCGTAATGAGTTTGACATTTATAGCATTTGTGGTCTTACCTTAATTCGTGTAATTTCTATGGCCATAAAAATAATCGACCAAGGGCTTTCCTCCCCACGAATAATATAATTGCCATAGCGAAACATCAAAAAGACCTTGTTATTGAAGTTATTACCAAATTTGTACTACAAAATTTTTTTGCCACTCTAGGCAGCCTACTACTGTACTTAATATTTATTGCTTTAGGTAAGTAGTCGCCATGATAAATAAGCTCGATAAGATGTTTATATTTATTGGCCTTGCTCCAAAAAGTAGTGTGGTTATGAACGTTTTATTGACTATCCCCTTGAGTTAAAGCATCAGCACGCTTATATTGGACGAAATAGATGGAATGTCCTTCGAGGCTCTTTTATGTTCGTATTTTAAGCAATTGCTGGCTCAAGTGAAAATATTTGCCTAAAAATATTTACACACTGTAAGATGTTATAGTGTGACCCGTTTAAAACAAACGATACCTAAACACAGAAATTGTAACCCGTATTCAGGTACAAATATGAGAAGGTCTAGTACCAGTTTTGATCGAGTTCTGAGTCGTTTCTCGATGGGAATAAGTGGCATACACTTGCCGCTACGATCCGCTATGGGTGCTTTTAAAAAAAAATATGGTAACCTCCAGATCGCTATCGCTATCTTCTCTCCAACACTTGACTCTGATATAATAACTTTGTAATGATATTCCATACTAGCTACTGCCCGCGACTACACTAACATAGGTATCGGTTATCTTAACAAAAGATAACCTGCATGTTATTTGGACATAAAAGCTGTACTGCTGTAAATTTGCATAAAAATCCATTTAGTACCTTTTGCGAGAAAGAATCACCAACATCTACCAATTTTCACAAAATTTCGTGTTTATTACAGCAGTAGCATTCCTTCTTATTAATGATGTGCCCGGTAGATGGCAATAGGCTCGCCCCCTATTACATTGGGACCGAAACATAACTGGTGAAGTGTGTCTACCCACCGCTTCGGGGATAAAAAGGCGTGAAGTTATGTTATGTAGCATTCCTTCACCTGAATGTTTGACACAGTAATTGCACATAAACTTACCTAGTACTAATAATAGAGGCTATTACTAAAATCATCAGAAGTTAATGAGATGAGACCTCCCAAATCCTCACTGAACGAAGAAAAAGGCACCCAACCCTCTTTTCCAGCGTCCATAACACATTTATTACATTGACCTGATTTTCTTTTTATAACAAATCTTGGGCTAAAATGTTGTTAATAAATACTCAAAGAAAGTAATAAACCTCTTGGTTGTATGCCCTCGACCCTTTGGCAGATCCCTTTATAGTTTATACTTAGGTCGGCTGACCTAGAACTTTTGGCATTGCTAGTAGCAAAGATGGCAATGTAAGGGAAGGTCTCGGTAGCTGTAGGTACGTGTGAGTTATGGGAGGATAGATAACGTTTATATTTAGGGTGAACTATAGTCTATATTGGAGTACGAAAATTATTGAAGGATGTTTTTTGAGGATTGCGTTTGAATTCTTCAATTGTGGATTAACTTTACGGTTACTGGCTAAAGATTCTAATTAGATGTTTATTTGTTTGGTAGTAGAGTATCATGCATTTTCAAAATTATAAAGCAAAGATGTCAGTTGAGCAAAACGAGAGATTCTAACTGCGCTTTTGTTGCAGGATAGCTCATGTTGACCGAGGCTATAGACCTTTTCTCTGTGATGACATTGATGCGTAGCACACATAGAGCACCTAAAAAAAAGACGAGAAAAAAAAGACGTTTCAATTTAAATTCAGACATTTTGATGTATGGAGATCTGCCATTGTCCTTTACTACATAAAAATTTGCTAGTGTTGTCCATTAATTTACTTACATAAGCTTATTTTTAATACAGCAAATATACATGTCTGTGGTGGTAATAAGGGTAATAGGTTAATAAATACTCATAGAAATAAAACTGAAGATTTTGTCTAAACGCGCTTAACAAACAAAAACAGATTTGAATTATTTATAGTCTTATTATTCTGGTGCTTATACACCTGAGCAATCACTAGTCTGAAACCACTCTAAGAGTGGTTTCAGACTAGGGTTTTATACGCGCGTGTAAAGGTCGTTTTTGTAAGCGCATGTAGGCGCTTATAGGTGCGCATAAGAGAACAGGGAGCATTTCCCATTTTTTGTTTTGTCGAATTGAACAACGAATAGAGCCGAACATTTCTACGAACATTTTCACGATCTTTCGATCTCTAATCAGCAATAACGTCATGTAAATTCGCTAGAAAGTTCGTAAGAATGTTAGCTAAAACACACTCGTCTGAACACGCAAGAATGCTCATTACAATGAATGCAGGTGTTGGTAAAAAGTAACAACAATTACGTATTCTTAGAACTAATATTTTACATTCCAATATTACATTTAAATATAAGAGCAAAAAATAGCAAACGAAAATCTAGATCCTTTAAAATATAACTTAACTTATTTCACAAATGCGCAGTTTCAAACGACTTGGCCGAACTTTCAGAGACGCAAGAAAGCGTGCCAAGTTTTTTCGTAAACGAGAATTAAATATTTCAGATGTTTAGTGAAATATTGAATGAGTTCATGTAGAATAAGATACGATGTAAGTTTTTTTCCGAGTTTCTCTTTGCTAAGTTTGAGAGAGAATTTCACGATAATGAGCGACAGCCGTCAGAGTTGTACGAAGTTTTTATTACAGTTTGTCTTATTATGTTCTTTTCATAGCAGGCTTTAAATATGTTTTAGTTTATTGAAACCTTAAGTTTAGATTTATGTATATGGCCAAATTTAGATTGAAATAAACATTGCATTTTTTTTGTTCCTGATCTAACGCTGGCGAGTGTATTAGTCTAAAATATTTCTGTATAATGTTAAATGTCTAAATCTTCTCACGACTCATGCCAGTTACATAAAATAAACAATAAAATACTGAATAACTTAGACACGTGAATTTATTGAGAAGTATCTGTCATGTAATTGGATGACGATAAGAAAGGATGTCATACATTTTAATATGAATAAAGAGGTAGATAGAAAAGCTGCTGTATATGCTGGTGAAATTGATGATTTATGAGCACGGTAAATAAAAGATGAATGAATCACGAGAGTTGATATGATAAATCATACTATTACAAATGTAAAAGGCTTAAGGCAGCGATAGCCGAGTGGATATACCAACAGACTGCCATGCAGAGGGTATCAGGTTCGAATCCACGGCGCGCACCAATGACTTTTCGGAGTTATGTGCGTATTGAATTGTTAATTATCGCTTGTCCCGTGCCTCGGAGAGATCTTTGACAGTCGTTACAGGGCGTCAGTACGTTCTAAATAAACCGACACTAGTCTAAATCATGGAATAACGCTATCCCTTCGGGTTGCGGAGGTCAGACAGGCAGTCGCTCCGTGGAAAAGCTAATATTCAGCCAAATCCGGTTAGACTAGAAAGCGGACCCCAGACTGAAACTGGGATAACGCTAAGAGAAAGAAGACAAATGTAAAAGGCTCAGTCAGAAGAGAAAGCATGGTCAAGAATTTACTGCACAGATATCTTTGACTTTCTGAAGTAAGAGTGAAGATAATCCTTTTACTGATAGGTTTCTAAGAGGTCTCATGATAATGCATGATTTGATTGAGATTTGTTAAGATGAGATGACGATAAATGATTTGATTAAGACGTATTAGGATGTGGTAAGAATGAATGATTTGATGGAGATCTGTCAGGATGTGGTGAGAATGAATGATTTCATTGAGATGCGTAAGAGTGTAAGGAGAACGAATGATTTGAATGAGATGTGTCAGGATGTGATGATAATTAAATTTAAGATGTCATAAGAATAAATGTATTTCTTGAGGTGTGTCAAAATCATGCAAGTGACAAATAAATGATAATGTTTTTAAAAATAGATTATTGAAGGTTGAGCCAAACGAATGATAGATTCCAGAATTTTCTGAATCATATGAAATGAAAGATTTTTATGTGGGAAGTATTTATTTCTAACTTCTTCGTAACTGTTATGACAATGGCTGAATGGAGACAAGCTAATAAGATACTAAATTATGCTATTGAATGTGTAAAAATTATAGCTAAATATTTGTGATAATTTATTTTGATAAGACTTTAAATTACACTACCTTAAATTACATGTTTTATTTACTGATTATATTTGTTGGGCTTGACTTGGCCAACTTTGTAGCATTTGGTTGTAACCTAACTATATAATTAAGTAAAATGATTCTTATGTCAAGTTTCCTTCGTGCCATTTTCCGTAACACTTTCCTCGTACCCTTTTACCAGGTTTTCTAAGATAAATTTTATGGTCAATTTGTAAATGTTTTCTATGTTTGGAGTGTATCTATCGCCAAGTGTCGTTTTCGCTGCTTCTAGGAATGGTTCTTCCACTTTCTGAAAAAGAAAGAAAATGTTAAGTTTTAGTAATATTATTTTAAGAATAAATATATACGTATGTATGGCAAATAATCTGGGCTACATAAAATAGTGAATAATGTAGTTAAGATTGTAGAATTAATGTCCTGAAAAAATATTTTTTTTTATTGTAAATTGTTAAGGCGATTAGTTAAATCATTTTTTTTTATTTAAATGATTAACAATATAATTAAATGAGGTCTTAAAATAATAAAAAAAAAAAACGAATTAATGTATACAAGGGAAAATTCAAAAAATTAAAAATTAAAGTTTAGAAGGCGTCATGAAACTCATCCGCATCGCAGTCAATTGGAAGCGTGCCCAGAAGACTGGCAGCATTGCCTCGTTGGATGGCTATACTTATTTTTTTGAGCCAAATACGTGCCAGCCCTCTGGTCACGCGAGGCGTCTATAAGTCTCTTTGCGAGATCTCTAAAGAGTGATCGCGCACTTGGACCCCATGGCCCCAATGTTTCGACCCCAAACGGCTCAAATACATAATCTCCTATTAGATTTACATATTTGCGCCGTTTCAGTGTCTCCGCTGTAGCAGCAGCAGCGCCCGCACAACCTGCTGTTAAATCATTATGTATGCAGCAAGACTTTGCCAAGACTAAAATACTGCTAAACATAGTCTATAATACGTTCTCAAAGTGAAGTCTACTCATAGTCTTATGAAACCCCGTGCGCAACAGTGAAAAATATTATATTTTTTATGGTTATTAGTAGATTAGTAGCCAAGGGCTGTAAGGCATCAATTGCAGCCCGAGATATTTAGGCGCACGAGCGCAGCGAGGGCGCCTATAGTTCGAGGGTGCAATTGGTGCTTACACCCGAGCTAACTATTCTGCTTTACATCTCGATTGTGAGGTAAGTAGAAAAAAACCGGTATTACAAGAATAAAACATTTTATTTGTTGAAGTTTATAGTGAAATGAGAACAATTTTCAAATTTTAAGGACAGGTGTTTTTTGGGTAGATATGTTAATAGTTTGAGATTGTGATATTTGTTGGTCATGGACAAAATCGTATGGAATGAAGCTTTCTTCAGCAGAAGTTGATGGTTGCGGATCATCTCTTGACAAAGATGTTTCATATTTTTCATTGAATCGGTGTGCAGCTTATGTCTTCATCACTTGAAGAACTCTTGTTTTTTTCATAATTAGCGCGTATTTATAAAAATACCCAAAAACAAACAATATTTAAAGTAAAAGTTTTCTATTCCCGCCTTTTTTCATTAACAAGAATCAAGTAAAGAACTTTTTAATATTTTTTGTCAAGAACGAAATTGAGCTTCGTCGTTATTTAAAATTGATGACTAATATACTCACACGAAGACAAGGCTGAATAGCAAAGCGACCTCTTTGGTCATTGGGCTGAATGCATGATGTCCATTGCCAGTATGATGGTTAGATGTACGCGAACTTTTTGAAAGAAAGAAGTGTTTTCTTTTTAATTACTTACCGTCCTAGGGCTTTTCCTGCTACATTATTACCCTAGAGCGCTAATTAGTCACATACAAGCCCCATTTGGAGGTAAGAAGAACCTACTTACCGAACATGAGAGATGTAAATATATATGTACATGGTACTCGCATAATATATTCCCTGTTATATTATGATCGTAGCAATAATGTTGTAGCACGCGGCGCAATATTACGTGCTATGAAATTCGTATTCCGTCTTCATTTTCCTTGAGGTTTTAACTATTGTCACGAAAATCCGCCATAGAACATTTTAATATTTGCAACCACTCCAATACAATTACGGAAACACTTCTTCACTTGGCGGGAAGGAGAGCAGTCACAGTTTCCTTTATCGCCAAATCGCCAAGGAAGTAAATAAACATTTATTTTCGTATATTTAATTAATGTAGAGAGGAAACCATTGATTCAGGGTAGTGATATACATAAATTTATTACTTTACAGGGTGTTGATATGCATTTGCAAAATATTGTAGGGGTGAATATACTACTACAACTGAATACAAATACATGAAAAAAAGATTCTTATAATGGAATACGCTCCCTCTCGAAATCAGGAAGGCAAACACTAAGCTCACGTTTAAACTAAAAGCTCCAGAGTTTGTACGGAGTAAAAGGGCAGAATAATATATCATAATGACTATATACTATATACATTTATAATAATAATTGTCTAATACGAAATCATTATTTTCTAATAATCACGCATCTACTATCTACTGTCTCTGCAACACCCTAGGTTGACTGGTAGAGAATGCGTAAGGCATTAAGTCCGCCTATGTACCATATATATTTTTGTGCTGTGCAAAAAGTTAAATAAAAAAAAACTCACTAAAATTTAAAAATATTTTTTCGTGATCATTCATGCACTTCAAAAATCAGCTCTAGTATTGGCTGTCCCCGCCGCTCAGCTGATTGCCGTGAGCTCACATTGCAGGTACCTAACACATACAAGCACACGTACCTGCCGTGCAGTCTTTTTCTGCACCAGTCAACAGTTTATACGGATTTCCTCTCTAAGTAACATTGTATGAAAATAGGGTTTTAGGCACACCGTTTGAAATAATAATAGGTGAATAAGTATACTGTCTATATTAAGTTAAAAATTAAAATATTTTGCAAATGCAGATCTAGTAAAAAAATATCTGCTTGTGAACCAAAAGGAAATAATAAAATCCAGTTGAAAGTCGAGATCATACCACAGATCAAGTTAAATAAGTTAGAGAATTCTGTATAAAAATTTGTTTCCCGTGTGTGACCAACTTTGGTGTCTATTTGATAAGACTGCACGATGTTTGACCTGATCCTTGTTCAAAGATAAGAAGCAAGACTGAGGAGTTTACGTGCCTTCCGAAGCACAGCGGTCAATCATCCAAGTCAATCTATTACGATCCACAAGTTAAGGTACGCTATGAGCACTTCTATGTGTTTTATAATTTTTAGCGTGCCGATACTCGCTGTGTATATATAACGTGTATTTATTGGAAGTGAGAAAGATAGAGAGAGAAATCCGCCTAAATAAAATTCTTGCGATACTGACTGACAGATGACACATAGACACTATTGGGCGTAAACGCCAAAATTTAGCATGTACATATGTTCCTTGGGGACCGTAGGGTGCACCCCTAAGAAAGGATTTACTGAAATACCGACAGTATCGCGCAGAAACGTTTAATTTAAAATAAAATTTGCGGGCAAAGCCGCGGGAATTCTCTAGTAATTATACAAGGATCTCTAATGTACTCTTATAGGTACTTGTCCATTCAATTATTTTCCATTGAAATATTTCCGTGCTCGAAGCCTCGCAGCCAACTTTAATTGAAGACGACGATTGTTATTTCAGTTAATTAATTTCTATTAAACCGTTCTTTCTGTTTTTTATGCTTGGAATTGACATTTCCAATTATCTGTCTTGTTATTTTTATTGGAAGAATCTGTGGTAAGGATTACGTTTTTAATATGAAAATTGCTGTACGTTTTATGTGATGCGAGTGTCCATGAATATGTTCTTGTAAGTTAAGATTTTTTTATGTGATAATAATTTTTATGGCACTTAAAATATTCGTACCTAAATATATTACATTTTTATCGTACTACTGGGGTTCGAGGACAAAAATTTGGTTTATTTCTTTAGGAAATTGAACTTCATCATATCAGCCAAACGACGTCCACTGCTGGACATAGGCCTCCCTCAAGGTTCTCCACAGAGACCGGTCTTGAGCCGCCCGCATCCAACCACCTCCCGCGATCTTGACGAGATCGTCGGTCCACTTTGCGGGGGGCCTACCTCTGCTGCGTCGTCCGGTACGTGGCCGCCACTCCAGAACCTTTCTGCCCCAACGACCATCGGTAATTCGAGCTATGCTATGGACAAGTGGGCAGGGGCCCACTGCCACTTCAGCTTGGCTATCCGGAGAGCTATGTCGGCGACTTTGGTTCTACTGCGGATCTCCTCATTTCTGATTCGATCTCGCAGGGAAACTCCAAGCATAGCTCTCTCCATCGCCCTCTGAGTGACCTTGAGCCTTCTGATAAGGCCCACAGTGAGCAACCACGTCTCTGATCCGCATGTCATCACTGGCAACACACACTGGTCAAAGACTTTCGCCTTGAGACACTGCAGGATAGTGGACGAGAAGATATGTCGTAGCTTCCCGAACGCTGTCCAACCGAGTTGAATTCGACGATTGACCTCCTTCTCGAAGTTGGACCTACCTAATTGGACTACTTGTCCCAGGTAGATATACTTGTCGACAACCTCGAGCATAGAGTTCCCATCCCGAATAGGAACAGGTACAACATGGACGTTCGACATTATTTTCGTCTTGTCCATGTTTATCTTAAGACCTACTTGTTGGGAGACTCTACAGACGCCATGGAGCATTGTGCCTAGGTCTTCCATGGTCTCAGTCATGACTACGATATCGTCTGCGAATCGAAGGTGAGTGATGTATACGCCGTTGATGTTGATGCCGAGTCCATTCCCCCTGTCTCACCCCTCGCTAGAGTTGAATAGGTTTCGAACTTTGGTCCTGGAGGCGGACTGACATAGTGGCGTTTTCATACAAACACTTCAGCACTTCTATATATCGGTAGTCAATCCGGCACTGTTGAAGAGACTGAAGCTCCGCCCAAGTTTCGATCGAATCGAAGGCTTTCTCATAGTCCACAAACGCCAAGCATAGAGGCTGGTTATACTCCTCGGACTTCTGTATAACCTGCCGCAGCGTGTGTATGTGGTCTATGGTACTATAGCCTTTACGGAAACCGGTTTGTTCGGGAGGCTGGAAGTCGTCTAGCTTGCTCTCGAGACGATTCGTGATGAATTGAACTTGCTGTCAAATAAATAGAATCTGTGAATGTCTAAAAACATTGATAAACTTAATGAGAAATTACCCACCCAGAAATTCTCAGCCTTAAATCCTGGGACTTGGTGATGCGTTGCTCCCACATGTCTTATGTAAGCGAGGAACGCATCCATGTCTCCCAAGCCCTTAATGCCTTCGTCCAACGTATGCATGACCTTCGTCGCATGTTCAGCTAACTCCTCAGAACTGGCCAGTTCACCGTTTTCTTTCAGTTCTGCGAATTTCTCGAACAGGTGGTCTTCGTTTTCTTCGAATAATCTGGAATGGGAAAATGATAAATTAGAATGTGTTACTCAGTAGGTAATGGCCGGTTTTCACCGCAAGCAGAGCGGACGAAACTGCTTACATATTGTATTTTCACAAACTAAGAGTAAAGAGGAAATTAACCAGTCATTAAAATGAGCTTGATTATTTTTAGGGAAGTGTTATTTATAAAACAGAGGATGAATAATTTTCTATTTGTTTTATGATTTGTATTATTTAACTCATATTTCATTTTCCGTTCAGCTTACTCTGCTTATTCTTCTTCCCGTTCGCGGTGGAATTAGACGACTTTACTAAGAGTTAGTAGGTGTTAGGTGGCAAAGTAAACCCGTTTCATGAAAACGAAGTCCGCTTCGCTTAACCATTATCCGCTCATTACTTTTCGGAGTGAAAACCTAGCTTAAGATTTTATATTTTAATTGACTTGATCAATTTGGATGAAATGTTGTGTGTATATTTCAATGGGCGCCTGGATGGTTATAAAATACAATTGGACCCGGTAGTTGTTCCTACAGAGTCGGTGTTTCACCAAATTTGATTGCCAGGACAGACAGAACATGGTGGTGTCTACTAGTACGTTATATATTTTCGGAACTGAATACCTCTATATATAAGTATGTATACACGCTGATGTTTTATTGGTTTAGGAAAAAAAAAATCTCATGTCCTAAATAAAATCCTCTATTCATATTCAAAATTCACCTAGCATATAAAGCAAAAAAGTTATAAAAGTAAGTGCCTGTCGGAAATATCTAGTAACGCTTCTTTACGAGTTGTGGCCGAGCGCCGCGCAGTTGTGACTTCGCAGCGCGCGCCACTGTCAGTGTACAGCGGTTGTAGGTCGTTAGTGCGGAATGATAGTGATAAGTAATTTACTTAGAAAACGCGATTTAATAACGATGCCAACAATTTTAAACACATTTTAAGAACCCCTTCCGCACCCTAGTGCTAAATACTGTGTCGCGAGGGACATTAGAAACCTTAACGGACACAGTTAACACTCAGAGTCCCAACAACAATTTATGAATCACACAAAGTGTTGTCTTTTGTGGGGAGCGAACTCCCAACACTCGGCACAGTTTCAAACATCGCTAAAACCACTATAATCACAGTTCAATGACCAATGCCTAGTACCTATGTGTGTGACACGATCGGATTTCGTTAGCGCGCGGAAACGGTGATACTTCATTTTCTCGAACTATTAAATTATTTATTTTCTCAATATTTTTTAGCTTATCTTTCAAATATTATTAGCTGGTTAAGTTTTGTTAACGATAAGTAATAAGATGGCTTTCTATTCAAAACTAATTAAAAATCATCGTGTATAATCTCACTTTGAATTGTACAAAACCTTTTACACCAGGAATACATACATTTTGTTACATAGAGCCCAGTTACTACGAAACTAAACTAAAATAAAACGTGCAAAAGTTTTAATTGAATACACTCGTTGTATTGAAATTATTTCGACATTCAACACGGAATACAAATAATAGATAAAGATAAAGATTTATTTATTTTTGGCATACACATAACAACAAAAAAAAAAATGTAAGTACAAAAAATAAGGAAACAATTTAGAAAACATACATATAAAAAGAAGAAGAAAATAAATCAAACAGAAACTAAACAAGTCAAGAAAATAATAAGAATAGAAAGAGATACATGACAAAATAAAACAAAGACAGAGGTAGGTGTTTGCGTGTAGCCAAAAAATGGACCTGGTTCAGCATATGCTAGGCGAATGCCTGGCGCCGATTTTCAACCAGTCCCTCTAGTGACTCACGCATGTGATATCAGTATCGAGTGTATACATACATATAAGTTGCAGACAGTACATTAACTTGTGTGAAAAAAAATAAAATAAATAAAACATGAACCAAACCATTACGGTAAGTACAGTTACATTATATCTTAATTGTTCCGGTTTACCTACGGACAGCGAGACTTAGAGCGGCAGGAGATTAAAAAAAACATCTTATTTATATTTGTTTCAGGTTGCTCCTACGAGTTTCTCACACAGCGTCAGCGTACGTAATACCCAGAGCGTACGTTCACAATAATGGAGCGGAAAACACTTCATATAACTATTTATTATCAAAAATCACGTTATTAAACAAAGTTAAAGTTTTTCATGTTATAACGATATCGTGTGAACAACGAACAAATTATTCAATTTACAAACAGGTAAGTTATGATTATAATCTTCGGTGTTTTGCACGAATAACTAAACCAAATATAAAACTAGTTTTTATTGTGTTTAATTGATATTGTCACGCAACTCGTTCATAAACATATTTTTACATGAAGTGTTTAAGCTGTAAGGCTTTCATTTAAACTCTAAAGGCGCTGTCCTAAGCGACTGTTTTGGTAAATGACGGGGTGAAGCAGGGGAGGTGAAGGGAGCTTAGCTCCGTCTACTGCGGGGCGCCCCCCTTCATTCTCGTCACGTGCGGCCGTATTCTGGCGACATCCGTATTCCAATATTTCAAAATCGCAAGCAAAACGTTTTAGCATATTGAATTGAGATACTGATATTAAAATTTATATTACATACATCAATCTGTTTGTACAATATTGGCATAGCGCAATTTTTGTTCTCAGTGCAGCCATGAGCAAAACTGGTTTACATTAGTCGTTATAGGTATTAATAGTTGACGAAAGTAGGTAAATACCTACGTGCCGTAAGATGCTAAAAATAATTAAGTCAGTTCCATGTATGGAGAGGCCATTATTATTTTTGTTTTTGTATAAAAATAGTGAAGCAGTTCATAGAATACTTACATCTAATTCCATTCCTGCCAGTTTTCAAATCTGTTTTGCAATAAATTGGCTGTGACATACGGTCGGACAGACAGACCGACATGGCGAATCTATAAGGGTTCCGTTTTTTAAATTTTTGGTTACAGTACCCTAAAAACCACAATACTGCCCTACTAAGCGCAAAAGCCGTATCTCAACTTAAGCGAGTTACGAGATAATTGAATTTTAGTAAAAGTTGAATTATTTTATTAACTTATGGATGTTTATTGTTATTATAGGTATAATTATTATGGTTAAAGTTTCGAAATACGTCGCCGTTTTGAGGGGTTGTGAGTGATTGGGGGCGAAGAGGGGAGTTCTCAAAACCCCCCTCACCATTTTTACTTGCCGGCAATACTTGGTTTCCTCTGAAAAAAAAAATCTCCAAACATCGGTGTGTATGGCACTGCCTACTTCCACATTCATCACACTAGTTTAATAAATTAAGGTTGACGGAGTCCTGCGAAGGGCTCCTATTTTCGGATTAAGGGTCAAAAGAAAACCTAACATAACCTATTTAGTAACTTATTACAGTCGCACCTAACCCTAGGCACTTGAAAGCAATGTCGCACAAATTTGACATAAGCTGTCAATATGATCATTCCAAGATGGCGGTTTTGCGTTTCGTTTCACGTTTTTCACATAAAACCTAAAAATAACATTTGTAAAACTGTACTAAAGTATAAAAACTATGTTCCGTTTTACATAATTGCCGAAGTATTTATGTAATTTTGGAAATTGTTTAAAAATATTTAGACGCAACTCCGGCAGCCAAAATTACTTTTAGGGGATTAAAACGAACTCCTTTAAGCCCCCTACACTACCAATACCCTCAAATTCAGGCGACTCGTTTCGAAACCCAACCCATTATTATTTTTCAAAATAGATGAAATATCAAAAATATATGCCTTATTCATGAGATACTGCTATGTCGCTTAGAAAATTATAGAATTAGAACTTGAGTTACTGCTTTTTCCTTAGCTCTCCTCATACATGTTTGTATGGAAAAATATAAAAAATTTCTTTCCCATCAAATATGTGTTGTTTCAAAGAAAATTAATATTAAAAGATATTTATTTCTATTCATTTATCATTTATTAACGAAATACAGAGTTTACAGCTCATCAAAAGTTAGCTGTCTGCCACAACACGGCCGGTTTTCTTTATTCTCATCGAAAGTTAAAGGCAGTGTGTGAGGTGATAAGGCTTCAATACTTATTATTTGCTGTTGTTCACGAGGCACAGTTTCATTTACTTTCCTTTTACGGCTTGGTAGTGTAGAAATTTCAAGCACAGATGAAACATTTTCCTCTTCGTGATCTCGCAATGCCATCCCTTGAGCTTGACGAGAATCAACAATTTCATGCAACTGCCAATTCATTAGCCGTGTGGTTGATGGCATAGAATACAAGTGTCACCACCCCCTATCTTCCCGTGGGTGTCGCAAATACCATCTTTGCGTAGAGACGGAAAACTCGACATCAAACCCTATACGACTGCCTCGTTGGTCTCGCGGCATAAATGCGCGCGTGGGATCGGGAGGTCCCGGGTTCGATTCCTGGGTCGGGCAGTGTTATTGGGTTTTTCTGTCACGAAATTCTCAGTAGCAGCATGGAGTCTGGAAATGTGCCCGGTACCCGTTATTACGTGGGACTAAAGTATATCTGGCAAAAAGTGGGTGTAGAAATACACCTCTGCCTACCCCTTTGGGGATAAAAGGCATGACGATATGTATGTATGTATGTATGCCAATTCATATAAAACGCCACAAGCTTTTCCTTCATTTTCTTCTCCCAGAAAACATCATCTCTTTCTATAATTTCAATTTCTAGTGGTATACTTTCGCCACTCCACACAGCAAATATACACTTTTGTTTGCGTGTAAGGTGGCGTTGCCCCTGAATTTGGTAATAACAATTACAATATTTGTTTAGACTACTCAGTTCACTTTTTTATCATTTTTCCATATTTGTCTTTTATTTGCTCTTATACTATTCTCCAGGCCATTCTTATTGGCAACTATAGAACATTACATTTCCACAATCGTGTTTAGACCTATTAATCCATCTGGCGTGGCACCAATAAACGGATAATCCACAAGGCTCGATTGTTACATTTTCTTGCTTCGCCAGTTGTTGCAAAGCCAGTTGTTCATTTTAGACTCCATGCGCAACTGCTTTTACATTGCAAATATTTTATTTGTAGAAAATAATTTTTACTAAGTTGGCTTTACAGCTGTTATCTCTTCTTTTTACCACTATACCAAAATTTCAATCTGTTAACATATTCTTACGCAATTCGAACCAGTCACTGCTATCCCTCTTGAAATTTTTGCTTATCACTACGGAATTTGAGTCAAATTTGTTAAAAAATTGTTTGGCATTTCTTGGCTAGCTCTTGAACAAATCGTGTTAGGAATGACTGCAGTCAAATGTGTGTAAGACGTTGCAGAACTCTTCACTGTTATTACAATAAAGGTAATTAGTTAGACACTTTATAATTAAAAAAAATACTATATCTTGTGTTATAGCAAACAGAGAAGTCACTTTCTTACTTATAAATTATTGATTTTAGAAATTAAAAAGATATTAGATGTACTGATACATACCTAATAGTTTATGAATAATCAAAGTTTTACCCGATGTACCTAAATAGGTTTATGTTCACAACACAATAATACAACATTCGTTACCGCTTGTGTGCGGATTGCGGAGCGCCATATTAGCGCTGTTTATTGTTCGCCGTGGCAGCATCTTAGCGCTCCAGGCGCTCAGACAAGCTAATGAATTTGCAATATAAGTACATAAAATGATTCGATTTTATGTTATTACTCTTTCAAAAATTGAAAACTGTGGCAGCTATGTATTGTAAGAATAATTTATATAATTATATTATGCATAATCGATAATCTATAACGTAGTCAGTCATATAAGACTCTTATGAAAATAAAATAAAATCAGGTTATACTTGCATCTTCAACGGAGGAGTTGCAGGAGATGGTAACAATCATGCATCGTGCGTTAGAAAGGAAAGGAATGAAAGTGAATGTAAGTAAAACGAAAGTTATGGTTTTTGAAAAGGAGGAATGCGTTACGGCTTGTAATGTTTTAATCGATGGACAGCGAGTGGAACAAGTGAATGAGTTTGTTTACTTAGGTACGTTGTTTACAAGAGATGGCAAGAATGAAGCAGATATTGAAAGGAGAGTTAATGCAGGTAATAGTGTGAATGGAGCTCTGAAAGCGTTTATGAACAGTCAAAACGTGTCCAAAAAGGCACGTTTTGCTGTACATAGAGGTGTGTTAGTGCCTACCCTTATGTATGGTAGTGAAAGTTGGGTATGGCAGAAAAGATTTGAAAGTAGAATAAATGCTGTAGAAATGAGAGCACTGAGAAGTATGTGTGGTGTGTCTTTGACCGACAGAGTAAAGAATTGTGTGATACGAGAGAGGTGCGGGGTAAAAGAAGATGTAGTGACAAGCATTGAGAAAGGCATGTTAAGATGGTTTGGGCACATGGAAAGGATGGATGACGATAGACTGACAAAGAAGATATATCAGGCTAGTGTGAATGGGACAGGACAAAGGGGAAGACCTAGGAGAACGTTCTCTGACCAGATTGGAGACATCCTGAAAAAAGGACAAGTCAGAAGTACCCTTAACAGAAGAGCATGCATGAGAAACTTGATGGGAGTGAGTGAAGCAAGTGAGGTATGTCAGGATCGTTGCAAATGGCGTTCCGTAGTCTCTGCCTACCCCTCCGGGAAACAGGCGTGAGTCTATGTATGTATGAAAATAATTTGTGTAAAAATGTTACATATTTCATAATCACTTGGCCATGGATGAATTTCTACTTTATTACGACGCTTTCTTGTACAAATCCTTCGTAGAACTTTATTTATCTAATTGTGCATATTTTTTTCTTCTAATTATATATTTATAAGCACAGAAACAATAACACATTAAACGCAACAAGAGTATAAACTTAGGTCCTAATTATATGTGCCCATAGTTACATGAAAAGCCTATTTGATTCAAAGTATTCAGTCTATAACATAAAACATGAAATTACGAACTCAAATTGGCGTATTACAATAACAAACAGGTTTACGTAAAATTTCGTGCAGCGGAGACGCAAGCGACATGACCTATCCCTCACAGGTCTGGGCGAGGCGTAAACTAGCAACTGACACTCAGTACACTGCTTATGCTATTAAGGTTTAAATTGCTGAAGCGTTTGATATTGATGGGATTTACCGAGCGTCAAAATCATAGACGTTTGGCAGATTTGATTTAATTTTACAAAATATACACGTATAATATGAAAATAAATTAGGTAATTCTTTAGTTTATTAGGTTTCCTAAAAAAATATTAAAAAACAAATGACAGCTTACGATCAAAATATTGCAAACAGTGAGACGAAAGATTATTTTCTGCCTCGATTTTGTGATTTTTTTACCGTGATTCTATTTTACATACATGAAAAATTCTTTCAAAAGTCTTTTGGTCAGTCTTTTGACTTTAAGCTCTATTTTTTGCTAGGTTGTAATATGTACCGTTATGGCTAGATGCGCGACGAAAAATTAGGTGTTTCACGGCTTCTGAGGTATAACAGCGCCTTAACCTTAATTTAGCAATTAATGATTTATTCTGATCACACATAATGTGAGTAATAAGTGTGAATGCAACAGTAAATGTGAAAAAGTAATTCCATACTTTAAATAGTATTATAAATGCGGAAGTGTGTTTTTTTTTGTTTAAGCTTCTTTTACACTAACATTGCTGAACAGATTGATGAAATTATCAGCTATATTATTTTATAACACAAATGCTGCCTTTTTCGCGATAGTCGACACGCCCGCAGGAAAAGTTGTGGGCGGAATGTAGCATATTTTTTTTATTAATTTAACAGCTCTGACAGACATGGAATTTAAAAACAAAAAAAGCAAACGCTTCAAAAAATCTTGCACTCTGCTTCTAAATTTGTCAAAACTGAGTGACAGGTCTATGTGAACATGACCTATAAGCATAGAGCATAGATATTTATTTATAGAGATGTTTTTCTTATTGCCGCTTTTAAGACAAACTTTCTGCGACCCAAATTGCCGCTTGGCGGCGTAACAGTCGCGTGAGTGTCAGTGCAACAGCTGTCTATTTCTTACGCCAAAGCAATGCAAGACAGATGGCGAAAGACGCTAGCGCCGCAAACGGCGCCAACTACGAACTACACTAATGACAACCGTCAATACGCCAACTTTAATCAGCACATGACATCCTTATGAAATAGCTTCTTCAATGTAAATCATCTGTATTCATTGCTATAAGTGAAATTATCATGGAGTTAAAATAACAATGCTGCCAATGCTACACACAAACTGTTGAATCTGACATTATGTAAAACTTCACTCAAACTCAACTCATTTTATTCTTTTGCACGTTCATGTTTTTTTTTATACACTTTGGTGTACTAAAGACGACCCTAGTAGTCCTCCAACTACAACTAACACTTATGTAGGTATTACCAGTAGTTTCACGCTAGTGGTATAATTATAATATATGAAACGAAACAAGGATCTTTGACGCAGGGCCTAGATTAGTTTGAACTAGTTTTTGTCAATCTAAGGAGCTATTTTTCAAATGATGACTAGAGATTTGATGAAAAAGCGCATTTCATAGTATCCCTGCAACATCTACGATATTATACATACCCTTTTATAGTGGAGGCAATCCGTATTAATCAGTCTTTGAGCTGCTACGTGTAGCGAGCATATTAATTAACATTCCTTCTAAGGGTAACTGAACTCGAAATCGAGGAAATAATTTAATATTTCCTTGTATGACGGACATATTAGTTATATCGAAATACCAAGTAATAATCCGTACTAAGAGGCGAGGGTTGCGCAGTGGATGAAGCAGTTTATCGTTTAATATTGCGTCGAGTTTTGTGCACAAATTGGTTGGTGCGAGTCTGGGTTTTGCATCTGTTGCTGAGTTTCCCACGACACTTTATTCTAGTGTAGGCGATGTCTTCTTGAAGAGATAATCAAACTTTACGATTTGCCCGAAAAATCACAAGTGAAATATTCACTAAAAGTAGGTAGATATGTTGCCAAAAAATACATCTTTGTTACATACATTTGAATGAAATGTAAGTAGATTTTATGTCTTCCATCATGAGCTGCAGGTTTATTGTTGTCTATTGGCCACATTACAAAACACCATGTCCTCTTTGGCAGTGAGGCTTCACAATTTTATATTTAGTGAGCGACACTAAGAGCAGCGATAGCTGAGTGGAGAGACCGACAGACTGCTACGCAGAGGGTCTCGGGTTCGAATTCACGGCACGCACCAATGACTTTTCGGAGTTAAGTGCGTATTAAATTGTTAATTATCGCTTGCTAATCGGTGTAGGAAAACATCGTGAGGAAACCTGCATGTCCGAGAGATCTCTATAATATTCTCGAAAGACATGTGAAGCCTGCCAACCCGCACTTGGCCAGCCTGGTGGACTATGGCCTGACCCTTCTCATAGTGAGAAGAGGCCCGTCCCCAGCAGTGGGATAGTATAAAGGGCTGATGATGATGAGCGACACTACCCGTCTCCTCACTGTGGAAGTCGGCAAGCTTTTCATGTTCCATAAATACTTTTAAACTTTCGCGATTTGTACGCATGTGAATATTTATGTACGTAACTAGTATTATTCGAGTAATTATTTTAAAGTGAAGGTGAAATACCTTCTATGTGCTTCACTAAAGTTTTCGGCGTAGGTTACAATTGCATAATCCGTGCGATGTATTATGAAATTTAGACCAGACCATATATTGGAATGATTGTGTTTTTCTTTTTATAGTTTTAATCCCAGTTTGCTTTTAAATTTAAAAAGACCTGCCCTGGTTTTACCCTACTTCATAAAAGAAACACAATCTCCAACCATGCTTCAAATTTTAGTAGTTTAGGCTTAACATTAGTGTGTCAGTCAGGACATGTTCTTATTATACATATAAATAAAACTATGGTAGGTTCGGTGATACGTACAGTTATAATCAGATGCAATTTAAATTTAGCTATTAAAAAAAGAAAGTTGTAATCTTTTCTTATACTGTCAATAAGAAAGCTAGAAACAAAGCAGACATTTTTTGAATAAAGTCCACCTACCAGGACCCAACTTACGATAGTGACGTTTCAGATCCGATTTCCGGATGGAGCAAAGTTTAATTGGGTTTTACGTTTGAAAAACTCTTGACTCGCTGTCCCCGGCAGCCGGTAATTGGCTCGTGGGCTATTCTATGGCTCTTGAAATAGGTATAAACAGCGGTCTGTCTTTTAGAAATGAAACTAATGTTTGCGGATTGTATCGATATTGCATATAGGTTGGTTTGAGTGAGATTACATTTAAACCAGAAGCTACATTATTTAGTATAATGCGACGTTTCGATTACTTTACAGGTATCGTGTAAGTGTTTAACTTTTTGAATATAGTGTTAGTGCGGGATCGATCGTGTTATTACCGCTCCCGGCTATTTGGTCTGAAAGTGACAGACTTCACGTCATGTCAAATGACTTTTATATTACGTTAACACAATCACAGCCCATTTACATGGCACTACAATAATTCAAAACACAGAATATCATTCAATTAATCCTTACTCACTTTTCAATTTACGGTAAATTTGAATCAAATCGTCTTTTGTAGTTTACCCTTGTTGAATGCCGATATTAATATCGAATCCATTCAAACGTTGGTTTTATAATTGGTATAAAATGTTGGTCTTCATTTGTGTTTGTGTGGTTGAGTTGGCTTTGGTTGTTCTCAGCAGCAGCACGGAGTCACGTTCCATGTGCGAGGTAACGGCAATAGGGTCGCCTTCTATTACGTGGGACCTAACAATTAATTGCAAAATGTGGGTGTAATATCTGTCTATAAAAATAAAAGAAATCGATCCATAACCGCCAGCTTAGATAGTGTCACTAGCTACAAGACCGACGAAAGTCCTTGGTAGACATCGAACCCTCGACCGTCATCTTAGATAGTGCCACTAGCTACAAGACCGACGAAAGTCCTTGGTAGAAATCGAACCCTCGACCGTCATCTTAGATAGTGTCACTAGCTACAAGACCGACGAAAGTCCTTGGTAGAAATCGAACCCTCGACCGTCATCTTAGATAGTGTCACTAGCTACAAGACCGACGAAAGTCCATGGTAGAAATCGAACCCTCGACCGTCATCTTAGATAGTGTCACTAGCTACAAGACCGACGAAAGTCCTTGGTAGAAATCGAACCCTCGACCGTCATCTTAGATAGTGTCACTAGCTACAAGACCGACGAAAGTCCTTGGTAGAAATCGAACCCTCGACCGTCATCTTAGATAGTGTCACTAGCTACAAGACCGACGAAAGTCCTTGGTAGAAATCGAACCCTCGACCGTCATCTTAGATAGTGCCCCTAGCTACAAGACCGACGAAAGTCCTTGGTAGAAATCGAACCCTCGACCGTCATCTTAGATAGTGTCACTAGCTACAAGACCGACGAAAGTCCTTACCACAGTACAAGGACAAAGTGTTTAGCTTGACATATTGCCGTGTGTACTGACTGTACAATCGTTACTTACGGCCGGTTCAAATATTCGATCCATCTATGGATTTTGAGATTCAAGATTCGTGTTTGACATATTTTGTATGGAGTTTATGTCAAAAACGAATCTACAATCTCAAAAAATGGATAGCTCGAATATTGGATTCCGTATTTAATCATTCTGGGCATTTGAACCAATAAAAAATAAGCATCGTTGAATTTATTTACTAGGACAGAAGCATATCTAAGATCTTAATCCCATTAACTTCAAACCGAGCATAAACAGTGAAGCACCGGTAACGTTTAACTGTTAGTTGAATGTGTGTGGACAGTCGTACAACTCCTTAAGAGTTTTATCTATAGCTCATATTATATTCATACATGTCACGTGCAAACTCCTTAACTGATAATGGCACCAAGAAGCCATTAAATCTTATAATCCATGCCTATATTGTGTGTGCGAAATACGTGTGTTCTCTTTTAGCTTTTATTTCCGATTCATTTGAGTGAGATTGGCAAATAGAGTTATAACTGAACTTCAACGAAGAATAAACTAAATGTGCCAATATCTGTAGTATTTTTGTGTTTAGCTATAGCACAAAAACAATCTAAATTATTAAACACACACATAACATTGAGGTTGCTAAAACCATTGTTTCTCAAAGTCAATCGCTTGAAAGATAAACGCTTCCAAAGTGGTAAAATATTTTACCACTACCACACACCAATGTCATTTTTAGTCCTTATTCGTATTTTTGTGATAAGCCATTCTGTTTCCCATGTTTTGCTAAGTTTCATTTAGGATAGTCATAATAATACTCATACTCGTATGTTTCTATTACTTACTGTTTTATTTTGTTCATAACTTTGTCAAAAAAAAAAAAATCGGAGGTGTAAAAGGTTTTTTAATTACTAGTTTCAAGCCCTACAAGTCCATCTCTTGATAAAAACTTTTCCGTAGAGTCCATGGATATATTTTGCTCTGAAACACTATGACTACAGGGTCCTCCATATGGGACCCGGACGTGTAGAGCTATACGTCCGGGTCCCACATGCGGTACCTGGACTGGGAAAGTGTTACCATAGTAGGTAGTTAAGTGAACATAATATATAATCTGGACAGTAATCCTAAGGTAGTGTACACAGCATGCATAAATCAAAGCAGATAACTCGTGCAAAACAAGACAAGAAAATGTTTCAAAACAAATTTCGTTTCGTTAACGACACCCTTGGTTATCGTAAGAAGGTTTATAACCATTAGGTAATAAACCTTCTTACGAAAGATAATGATAATGTGATTGTAATTTCACACCATAAATAAACTTTACACCATAAACAGACTAGACTTGGAACTTTTCAGTACTAAGGACACCTGATATTAACTTTTTATATTTATTAAATTTTGCATTAAATATATCCACCTTTTTATTAACACGTGCAATTTTATTATAATATGTTCTACACATTCTAACAATTGGATTATAAAATGACATGTTATTTTTATAAGCATGAATTGCAAATATGTTAGGATTTCGGCATCTATGTGAAGTATTAAAGCTGAGAGAAGAGAGTATAGCTGGTATATCGATAGGTGAGTGAACCAATTTATGCAAATATAGCAAATCATATCTCTGACGCCGGACTTGCAAGGAGACAACATTAAATTTACTTAACCTTTCAGCATAATTTAAGCAACCATCATTGAATTTACAAGCAAGGAATTTTAAGCACCATCTCTGTACTCTCTCTATGTTATATATATGCGTTTTATAGTAAGGAGACCAAACTGAGCAACAGTATTCTAAGATACTTCTAACCAGACTGAAATAGAGGCACATGGTGCTTTGAGTATTTTTAAACTCTTTAGTGGACCTTATAATAAATCCCAGAAGTTTGCTACTTCTCTTTACTACATGTTCGTAATGTGAACGGAATGTTTACTCCCTGTCAAATAAAACTCCCAAACCTTTTACCACCTCTTTTCTATTTAACACGTCGCGCGTCGTTCTGAATAAAGTAAGGGTGTAACGTTTTGTGCTTTTTCCTGGTAAAAGAGATAACGCAACATTTGTCCACATTAAGGCACATATTGTTTGATAGGCACCAGTCCGTAACGATGTTGAGATCCCGCTGAAGGGCCTGACTATCTGTGGTCTCATTTATCTTTTTATAAATCTTAGGTCATCAGTGTATAGCAATGCAGGACAAGATAATCGATTAATAAGATCGTTATACTATAAAAAAGAGCGGACCGAGATGTGATCCCTGCGGAAACCCAGAAGAGACGGGTACAGAAGCAGAAGAATAACCCTTAACAGTTACAAGTTGGCTCCTGTTACTCAGATATGAAATGATCCATCTTAACAAGCATCCGTGTATTCCATGGTGTGCGAGCTTAAGACACAGCAGTGAGTGGTCAACTTTGTCGAAGGCTTTACTAAAGTCTAGATATATGGCGTCCACCTGCCCCCAAGTAGCAAAGACTCCTCAAAGATAATTTTTATATTCAAGTAGATTGCTAAGTGTGGACCTTTTTTAACAAAACCGTGTTGTTTGTCTGAAATATAATTACATAAATGATTATAAAGAGGAGCATACACCAAGCATTCAAAGAGCTTTGCATATCGAGTCGCGATAAACTATACGCCTAAACAATGTTAATGAATAATTTCGTCCAAGGGTGAAAATAGCATAAAAATCAGTTCAATATTTTTGAGTTTATCGCGAACATACTGATGGAGGAAGGCGGCGGAGGATATGGGATTACAACTTTAAATACAAAGCGTATGCATTAAGTTAGCATAAATTTAATGCACAGGGCACAAAATTATGCATATTACTAGACAGTAGGAGGTATATGAGAATTGCCCACTTTAAAAAATAGGTTACTATTTAGTCCGTTCAACAAGAAATAACAGAGCGTGACCATTAATCAACCAATATAAAGTAAAACTCTTTGCGTTACTGCCTGACGAACAGACAACGCGTACTCGATACTGCCAGGCGCAAGAAGCTCAAATTTCGCATAATCATAATTATTAGACTGCCTCCGTGTTACAGTGGATAGCGTATGCGACTGCTGATCGGAGGTCCCGGGTTCGATTCCCGGGTCGGGCAAAAGTGTTACTGGGTTTTTCCGAATACTCAGTAGCAGCCCGGAATTTGGTGATGTGCCCGGTAACGGCAATAGGCTCGCCCCAACGGCTATATATATATATATATATATATATATATATATATATATATATATATATATATATATATATATATATATACACCGCTATTTTTTAATTAGTACAAAAACTTTGAGGACAGATTAGCGAAGATATTATTATCATATATGTGACGTAAGAATTTCATAATATCAATAAAGAGCAAAGTTATTATCATTTGTTTATTGTAGAAAATCTCACTTAAATCATAGTCATATTTTACAATCCATTCACTAATTCATTGATAATATTCCATCCTGCTCATTCGCATTCTCTCTGTCGCACTTATGATGTAGGTAGCAATAGAAAATAAAATGAAGAAAAATAATAAATGTAGGTAGTTATTTTTTAATTTTGTTAGTTCTACCCTCTCCTTCATACTTCATTCGGGCGTAGGACCGGTAAAATTTATCGTTTAACAAGAAATTAAATACGGAGGTATGTAATTAGAAAGCAAACAAATATCAAAATAAAAGATGGTGTTCTGGACTAATAGAAAAGAGTAATTTTGGCGTATTTATGAAGTTAGAATCATCTGCTATTTACAAATTATTTTATCATCATCATGTCAGCCTAGGGACGTCCACTGTTGGACATAGGCCTTCCTCAAGGTGTGTGGAGAACACAGACCGATTTTGAGGCGCCTGCATCAAATTATTATTTACTTAAATACGTATTATTTACTAAACTTACAAGTATTTCCATTGTCCTTCGAAATGTCCACCACCGTTGTCAAAAGCATCCAATATGCACTGTTTTAATTGTTTGACACTGACCCGGTCACTTTTGTACACTCACAATACGATGTCCATGGGTACACAGCTGCACTCGCGATTTTTCCACTCAAAAAGTACGCACGAAGCATAGCTACATACTCCCGTGATATGAACTGATATGATAGGCCATCGCGTCGGGCAAACGTAGACAAACAATTAAGTTTTGCAACGAAATTAGATACGCTCACTTTAGCTAACAATTTAGTACTGTAAGTCGCATCGTCGGGGCGTGGCGCAGGCGCAGAGGGGCGGGGGAGGGGGGTAATTTATCAATGGTATGATAGTACACGGGTCGGTCATAGTATTAGTATTGCATTTACCAATTATCACGTATTTTTGTGGACAGTTTTGAGACAGTTTTGAGACAGTTTTGGGACTTAGTGTTTTTATTTTTCAACTACATAATTATGATCAGTTAAAGATACTTAGTGCCCTGTTAAATTTTTTGTACTAATTAAAAAATAGCGGTGTATATATATATATATATATATATATATATATATATATATATATATATATATATATATATATATATAACAAAATATATATATATACGGGAATTAACGTGAACATGCATTAGGTATTTAAATACCTAATGCATGTTCGCGTTAATTCCCGTAGGAATTAAAATGAATTGGCAAAAACTAGGTACATGAATTGGCAAACTGTAGCGCCGACGATTACGGATTTCCATATAGCCATTATCCTGGCATGTGCCCTTTGTAATAAGCAATAAAAAGTATTACATTACAATACGACAGTATCGTATATGCACAAGTTAATTGTCAACCATAAAAGTTAACAATAATCAAGTCAATGTATCGACATTGAATTATAATAGACGTGGGCCGGCTTCGTTGAATAATATTCATGCATGTCTAATACAATGGCATTCTTTACACTGTGTTTAGGTCTCAGAAATGTCTTTTGTGTAATATTATATAGTAGTCATCGCACGCGGCTCGGCCCACCTTAAACTGTTTTTAACTCTTAAAGGCTAGTGCTCCCATGCACCTCCAAAATAACATAATTATTATGTTTTTTTTTATAGTCTCACGCCTGTATCCCCGAAGGGGTAGGCAGAGGCGTAAATATTACACCCACATATCGCCATCAATTTTTAGGTGCCACGTAATAGGGGGCGAGCCTATTGCCGTTACCGGGCACATCACCAAACTCCGGGCACATCACCAAACTCCGGGCTGCTACTGAGTATTCGAAAAAACCCAGTAACACTTTTGCCCGACCCGGGAATCGAACCCGGGACCTCCGATCAGCAGTCGTATACGCTATCCACTGTAACACGGAGGCAGTCTAATAACTATGATTATGCGAAATTTGAGCTTCTTGCGCCTGGCAGTATCGAGTACGCGTTGTCTGTTCGTCAGGCAGTAACGCAAAGAGTTTTACTTTATATTGATTGATTAATGGTCACGCTCTGTTATTTCTTGTTGAACGGACTAAATAGTAACCTATTTTTTAAAGTGGGAAATTCTCATATACCTCCTACTGTCTAGTAATATGCATAATTTTGTGCCCTGTGCATTAAATTTATGCTAACTTAATGCATACGCTTTGTATTTAAAGTTGTAATCCCATATCCTCCGCCGCCTTCCTCCATCAGTATGTTCGCGATAAACTCAAAAATATTGAACTGATTTTTATGCTATTTTCACCCTTGGACGAAATTATTCATTAACATTGTTTAGGCGTATAGTTTATCGCGACTCGATATGCAAAGCTCTTTGAATGCTTGGTGTATGCTCCTCTTTATAATCATTTATGTAATTATATTTCAGACAAACAACACGGTTTTGTTAAAAAAGGTCCACACTTAGCAATCTACTTGAATATAAAAATTATCTTTGAGGAGCCTTTGCTACTTGGGGGCAGGTGGACGCCATATATCTAGACTTTAGTAAAGCCTTCGACAAAGTTGACCACTCACTGCTGTGTCTTAAGCTCGCACACCACGGAATACACGGATGCTTGTTAACTTGGTGTGCTGAGTAACAGGAGCCAACTTGTAACTGTTAAGGGTTATTCTTCTGCTTCTGTACCCGTCTCTTCTGGGTTTCCGCAGGGATCACATCTCGGTCCGCTCTTTTTTATAGTATAACGATCTTATTAATCGATTATCTTGTCCTGCATTGCTATAAACTGATGACCTAAGATTTATAAAAAGATAAATGAGACCACAGATAGTCAGGCCCTTCAGCGGGATCTCAACATCGTTACGGACTGGTGCCTATCAAACAATATGTGCCTTAATGTGGACAAATGTTGCGTTATCTCTTTTACCAGGAAAAAGCACAAAACGTTACACCCTTACTTTATTCAGAACGACGCGCGACGTGTTAAATAGAAAACAGGTGGTAAAAGGTTTGGGAGTTTTATTTGACAGGGAGTAAACATTCCGTTCACATTACGAACATGTAGTAAAGAGAAGTAGCAAACTTTTGGGATTTATTATAAGGTCCACTAAAGAGTTTAAAAATACTCAAAGCACCATGTGCCTCTATTTCAGTCTGGTTAGAAGTATCTTAGAATACTGTTGCTCAGTTTGGTCTCCTTACTATAAAACGCATATATATAACATAGAGAGAGTACAGAGATGGTGCTTAAAATTCCTTGCTTGTAAATTCATTGATGGTTGCTTAAATTATGCTGAAAGGTTAAGTAAATTTAATGTTGTCTCCTTGCAAGTCCGGCGTCAGAGATATGATTTGCTATATTTGCATAAATTGGTTCACTCACCTATCGATATACCAGCTATACTCTCTTCTCTCAGCTTTAATACTTCACATAGATGCCGAAATCCTAACATATTTGCAATTCATGCTTATAAAAATAACATGTCATTTTATAATCCAATTGTTAGAATGTGTAGAACATATTATAATAAAATTGCACGTGTTAATAAAAAGGTGGATATATTTAATGCAAAATTTAATAAATATAAAAAGTTAATATCAGGTGTCCTTAGTACTGAAAAGTTCCAAGTCTAGTCTGTTTATGGTGTAAAGTTTATTTATGGTGTGAAATTACAATCACATTATCATTATCTTTCGTAAGAAGGTTTATTACCTAATGGTTATAAACCTTCTTACGATAACCAAGGGTGTCGTTAACGAAACGAAATTTGTTTTGAAACATTTTCTTGTCTTGTTTTGCACGAGTTATCTGCTTTGATTTATGCATGCTGTGTACACTACCTTAGGATTACTGTCCAGATTATATATTATGTTCACTTAACTACCTACTATGGTAACACTTTCCCAGTCCAGGTACCGCATGTGGGACCCGGACGTATAGCTCTACACGTCCGGGTCCCATATGGAGGACCCTGTAGTCATAGTGTTTCATAGCAAAATATATCCATGGACTCTACGGAAAAGTTTTTATCAAGAGATGGACTTGTAGGGCTTGAAAATTTATACATACACATATATATATATATATATATATATATATATATATATATATATATATATATATATATATATATATATATGTTTTCTGTGTAGATGAAAGTTTAAGTTTTAAAAGACGTGTAAAGTGCCCTTCCAGTTACTTTTCCGTTAGGGATTAAACTTCCAAAAGCATTAATAAATCACGAACTCAAGATTCTCTTCTTAGCAGTCTGCTGGTCTCCCCACTAGGCTATCGCTGCCTCAAACAATACCGAAGGTGAAAGTCTAAAATCGATAATTGTGGTAGTCCTTCCAGAATTAATTCGATATCTTTATTTATTTATACTTTATTGTGCACCAGAAACATAGGTAACTTTTGAGAATTTACAATATGAGTCAAGTACAAAGGGCGGCCTTATCGCTTAGAGCGATCTCTACCAAACAACAATGTTACTACATTACTAATACTTAGCGCATCGCTAATTGATCTGTCGAGTATATTAAATTGTATTCGATAATCGCTAGCCTATATCGTCTTTCGCAAGGTGTTGTAATTGGCAGTTGCTCAAATGATGCAGGGTAATAGCACAATTTGAGTAAACAAACTATGATAAAGCAATAAAAGTCCGTGCCACGAGAACTGTCAGATGTATAGTTCTGTCAAAAACAAATAATGTCAAATCCAATGAGCGCAACGGTACATAGATACGTGTCATTGGAAACTAATATGTCAATGGATCGGGTTTTCATCGATATTATGCGCTGTCAACAGGATTTTTTAATGTTTGGAGGTACTGGCGCCTAGAATGTCAACATTTGGACTTAGTTCATTGAAATGTTACATTCTTGGGCTTAACATGCATTAATCAGAGAAAATTAAATTTTTTTGTTGTCAAGAAGGAAAATGTAAAGTTAATAGGATCGCAACATTCCTCCCGCTGCCGGCATCTCGAAAAAGCGGGTGCAGAATAGCAGATGGCAAACTATTAGTAACGCAGAAAATTATTTATACCTAAAAAAGAAATTGCGTTTTCAGACTACCGTAACTTTTAATGGATTTTGTTTAAATTCATTCTGACGTATTTATGCACAGACAACGTAAAATTTACTTTGAGCAAATAATTTATTGCCTATGATTTAAAAAAAAATCATGTGCATAATAGAGTAACATGTATGTACTCTATCATTAACATACATGAAACTCTATTTTTCCTTAATTTATAGAATAAATTATGTGTAAATCGACAAAAAAATCGGCTAATTTATGAACATTCGACCATTCAAAAACAAAATCAAATATTTTTATTTCAGTAAAATTTAACTATATAAATTTAAAAACATAAAGGCATAATTAGGCATTCAACATAAAAGACTGTTCAAAAAGTATAAAATCTAAAACACAACTGTTTGAGAAAAGGTTGTGAAGCCCTGAAAATTTTTACAAAATGTCTATCTTCTCGTGGCACCGACTATAGTTTGTGAGCTTTTAATAGAAAATATAATGATTCAAATATAAAGTAATGTCTACTATGAAACAAGACTTAGACTTGGGAATACATATTCTATGTCGTGGCTTTGCGAACTAATAGGTATTATCATACCTTGAAAATTTCTTGTTTTTGTTTTAGTTTTGGGTTTTTTATTAAAAAGACAGCGAACAGTTGCAAATTAAATAAATATGCAGGTTGTCAATGAATCTTTATTAATATTCTATACAACGATTCTGAAATTTAAATATCGAACGTCAGTATCACAATAGTGATGCGTTTGCAATTTAAATCGGATTATCGAATGGATTAGTTGAGTTGCGTATTCAATGCATACCGAACCGATTAAAGCATATACTTTGTTCCACAGTACATTATGTATCGTACTATATTGAAAAGAGTTTTCTATTGGAATGGATTTTTTATGGCGTGAATAACACTTCTTATCTAAACGCGCTTGAGAGCGGCGGTAAGCTAAAATAAGAATTTTAATTTCGCAACAGAAATGCACTGGCTACCATTGAAAAGTACCGTTCCAACAAAACTATCTAGAAAGAAATGTTTTGAAGCATATTAGATATTCTGTCTGGATGTAGACATTTTCTGTACTACCCCTATTTTAATTAGGTGCTTGTCAAAGTATTCTTTGATCACTCTAAACATAAAAAAAAAAACTTGTGTTTTGTGTCTAAATACTTTACATTATCTTAGAACGAGATAAAATAGTTAGAAGTATTATTTTTGATATACTCGAAATATTATTTTTACAGGTGATTCATTGACATAATATTACTATCACAAACGAAAAGAATCGTTTCAAGCATACGCAAATTTTATTGTACAATATGTAATAAGGTATTTGACCTCTGCTTTGTAATAATTAGGCGAAATAAACCCGTTAAATAAATATTAGTAAACGGAAAAATATTAATTATTCGACTGCAAATCGAATAACCGAAACAATCGTATATTTTGTTGCGTCGCTCGCTTTTGCAAGGGTCGTCGGTCGCATGGATTTTGATTAGCTCCCTTGGGACAGACATAGTCATAAATTGTCCGGGATACGATGACCGATATAAAAAATATATATCCCTCATATTTGAGGGATTGTATCTTTACTGACAAATCATGGAAATCGATTCAATTGGTTGTTAGTAATGGTGGTCGATAAATCTTTTATCGTTGGTCGAGACAATGATGGTCATTTTTTATTGAGACGTGTTTTGTCTTTGTCGTAAATGGTCATATAGTTTTTTATCATCGACTAATTTATGACCGCGAGGTTTTTGGATATCAAAAATTTTGGATATGCAATTCTTGTGTATAAGCTATATTACTAAAAAGTTGATGGGTCAGTTCAAAGTTTAATCAAAATCTGTTCAGGAGTATTTGCGCGGCAGAGTACCAAACATGCATCCATACTCACAAACTTCCACGTGTATGATATAGACTAAATTGAAGCTACAGTATAAGTATCGAAAGTATGTATATATAATGATATACATACATCTGTGAATGAACCGCAGTGCTGAGAGCCGAATAGTGCTACCATAGTTTGAAACACATGTTCTTGACATTAGATGGAGATGACGCGGCACTGCACGTGTTATGCCCCAATTTAGTTGATACCTATAGTTCAAAATAATCCTAGTGATTTTGTTGTACACGACTAACCTTAGTTTAGACTACTAGGCTTGATGCCCATTGATTCCGGCACGCTGCAAACTGTGAGATGTGGTGCGAATTCAGATAATACGCAAAATAATTATGTCAGAAGGCCATGCATAAAACAGGTTTCACCAGACATACAATGCACACTTATTCCAGCAAATTTTAAGTAATTATACATAATGTATTGGGTGTAAATCTGGGTAAAATATATACATGTGTGTTTACCTCCATTCCTGACTACATAAATAATAATATGTGTTATAAATATAACTTGTATTAACTTCTTTTATAAAATCAGGCTTATAAACAGCTTTTACCCGCACTTTCATTTGACAATGTTCAGCTTATATTTCACTAAGCATTGTGAAACAACTCCCTCTTACAAACCGCAAATAAAGAGCCACGAAAAAAAACATCAACATCGTAGTTGTATTTAAAGTTGATTCTTAGTCCATTGAAATGAAAACGGGAGGTTTTATCAAAGCGTCAGTGGCCTGAGGTAGATACTCTGTAAAGGATTTCACCGTTGGATATTCAATATTAAAGGAAACCACGTCGACAGAAAAGCGAGTGGGAGAAAAGTGGAATAAATTAGGTTGGTTACCCACGTTTCGTTTCGACTTAAGCATTTTCACGATTGGTGTGCCCTGTGTATTTATTTTACGTGTTTGATAGTGCGCATTTTTGCGTACTAGGTACAATTTGCAAAATGATCAATAGCTACGCAGTGTCTCTCTTTAAGATCTGCTCCTCATTTTGCGAGAGATCTATAAGTTGTAAATAGGTGAAATAGATTATTTTTAAATTGCTCTTTCCCGAAGATATATTTATGTTTTAGCAAATTCTATAGGTACCCATTATACTTGTTTGTAAAAGACGAGTCCATGCTAAGATTTAAATTGCTTTGCTTGAGCTCTGTTTAATATAAAATTATGCTATCGATAACATTGAATCCTAGTGTTATGTGAAATAATAAAAAATATTTTTTTTATAATACGCTCAGTAGCTTGCCATTGGAGAGGCAGTGGACTATGGCAGGCAGATGATGATGATAAAAAAGAACTGATATGTCTAACCGAAACACGAAAGTATAAACCAAAACTATTACCACACACAGCTATGCTAGTTATGTATAACTTAAAGTTGTAGTCATTAACGTGTGCCTATTGTTTCTGGCGAGGCGTCGACAGCCGACTTCAAACAAAACTCTTTTGTTCTGAGGGGACATCGTTGGCTTCGTCATATAAATGTCTAAAATATACAGGGTGTCACAAGACCCATCACCAAGCCGAAGTCTACTCATTGTGCCTGCGCTGTGCATCGTGCCAAGTCATACTAACCAAAAATAATACCTGGGAAACGATTTTTTTTGTTAAGTTTTCACATTTTTTAAACCGCAATTAAAAGCGTGCGTGTGCAATGCTCGAAATACC
This sequence comes from Euclidia mi, assembly GCA_944739405.2. Classification (NCBI taxonomy): domain Eukaryota; kingdom Metazoa; phylum Arthropoda; class Insecta; order Lepidoptera; family Erebidae; genus Euclidia; species Euclidia mi. The sequence goes on from OX123191.2 coordinate 36,795,335, forward strand.
TACTTATCCATGGGGTCATAGGGCATCCATGGGGGCATCTAAAGAACATATTGGCGGGGTTAATGCATCGCTTTTGTACCTAATTAGAAAATTTCCATACTAACTTTGAGCTTCAATATCTCCTGAACCAGTAATTTCCCAGGTATGGTGCCGAAGTAAAAAATTTTCATAGTGATTGGTACAACATGTGATTTCAGTTTTCGTTAAGGGTCTTTTTACACCCTGTATGTGTGTTGTCGTAAAAAAACATCAGCCTATACTTTCATTTGAGTATAATGGAGAATTTTTTATGTAGGTACTATTTTATTGCCCTGAGGCTAAATAAGTAAAATAATTACACAAATGTACATTAAAAATAATTTCATGCAGCAAACTTTCATGGTTGTGATTGTGGGCGCTGTCAGTTCTTTAGGTAGATATGCATCAAAAAAATTTTTTACGACTTTTCTCATGAGTCATGACCATGTCTTCCTTTTATATTAACCAGAAATATTTAGTACAAACGGTCAGTATTACCATAAAAAACTAAGATTAAATATTTTTCCTGAGTGATATCTATTTAACACAACATCAAAGACAAACCCGCATAAATCAAACAACAGGAGAACTGTAAGAGGTTTTTCGATATATGGGTAAAAGGAATTTACAAAAAATTAACAATGGTTATTCGATTGAAATTATGGGTTAATGAGACAAGAGGGAGCCTATATGATAATCTTAGAGCTATATTCATCATTAATCGTTCAATAGGTTTTGCGTGAAAAAGTAACAAACATTCATCCCTCCTCACAAATTTTCACGTTTATAATAGCAGTGATACGACATTATTATTTTTGTCAAAATATAAAAGCAAAAATTTTGTCATTATTTTATAGCTCATATTTCTCTCCATTCTTTATAATAGGTAAATCATAATCTCGTATGTAACGGTTACTTCAGAATAATCAATCCAAGGCGACCACTAAAATTACTACGCAACCCATACAATGAAACAGTAAATTATACCCCTAAAAGTATGAAGGCAAACCTACAAAGTCCATTTTATAAAAAAGTCATGCCATCGATCGCTTTAATGAAATAGCTTCCAAATGTAAATAGAGTTTCGGTAGAGTGAGCCGGAATGGTGAACTCGTTACTGAAAGCATTCAACTGTGACAATATTATGATACTCCTCATCCTACAATTTATCATTAAGGTTAATGAAAGGGTAACGATCTGCGTACTGATAGAAAATGATAAGGAAAGTAAATATTGCTTTAATATGAAATTCGTCTACTAAGATAATCTACCTATTGACGCCCGTCATGGGGCGCAACTACTTATCATTCAGGTAAATGAAAAGTTAGCGCTCGAAGCTTACTGTTAGATAACTAATTAAGAAACTTATACTATGATGACAAAGTAAATAAAATTGCAATTGCCAAGATAACCTTCGTGATTAAATATAATTATTGGCGCCCAAAGTGGGATTAATGACTGCACGTATTGCGTAGTCGTTCAAGCGGTCGCCTCGCCACTTGGCTCTGCGTCGAGTGTCGTAAGTTCGATTCCCACAGAAGGAAATACTTTGTGAGCTCCTTAATTGAATCGGATTTTTCTCGGAGCTCGTAACGTCCACTGTGAGAAAGGATTTATTCCTAGAGCCATTAAAATACAAATAGAAAGGTAACAAAAAAGTGGAAATAATAATGTTATGAAATGCTGCTCAGCGTTATCTGGCTAGTAATGCGATTTAATCTCGAAAAACTTACCAGCACAGCGCTATGGTGCCAATTATCCTTAAAATAAAAAAAAATATTACCAGATCCACAACAAAATTAAATTAACACCTCCATAATATAAGCTTATTGAAGTGACGATATTTCTACGCGACTGTCCATTTTATCGAATTGAATGTTCAACAGTCTGTAACAGCGAAATATATTGCATGTGTAAAGTTCTACAACAATTTGGATAATATTGGACGGTGAACATTCACATAAAACTCGTAAAATTCCCTTTATTGCTTTTATTCTCACCGATATTTGCGCCAGTAACAATATTTTGGTCACATTTCGCTTTTATATAATAGTGAGAGTTAAATAGTAGATTACCGTAGTCTGGTACAACGCCAAAGCAATTGGGTTAATATGATATAGTCGTTATTAGCTTAATTATTACATGAGAAGCTTGTTCTTGGTCATATTAAAGTAATGACTTCAAGGTGTCAGGATAAAATAGGTTGGTTCAAAGCATGTTTGATTATGCTAGAGAAGTAGAAGATGGCCACCATTTTTTATAACGTAACTGCTTCTACCCGACTCCGTGAGCACTTTGAGAAATCCCTTCTTAGTGTAAATGTCAGATTTTTGCGCCCAGTAGTTTCGGCTGTGCGTTGTCTGTCAAGTAGGTAGTAACGGAAGGATTTTAAATATATAGATTTAATATATGCCAACCCTATCAGAGACGCGACTACGTATCAGTATATCGATGTGGAATATTCGCATTATTACATTTCGATCGGTGCGAAAAATGTCTGCAATTCGAACATCAGTTCCCCTTTCACCCTTCCTTTCTATAAGAAAGTAGAAATACTGTAAAACTACAATATAAGGCAATATAAATGTGAAATAAGATACTATTCTTTCAACCATGCAATTTACAGCCAAGTTCTGTTTGAGCAGTGCAGACTATACATTTTATCATGGCTGGAAATTATTTATTATATTTCATTTTATCTTGTCTTTGATACAATTGCAAATAGTTATGTATTGATCGACCAAATGAATATTAGATTTTTTAACCAACATGCATTTCAATTTTGATTATTTGAACTAACCTAATATTGCAACTTCGAGCCTGGTACTAGCTTTTAAAAAGAGTTCCCCCCAGGTTCTGTTCGTAGGCTATCCTGCATCTAGTGTTATTTTTAACCTCAGTAAATAAATGAATTTGATATCAACTTTTTGTATAAAAAAATTAATCAATTGATTAGGCAACAGGCTGATTTTGCAACAGTCACTTACGTGGTTAAAAGGAATTGTAGGTTTCATTTTTCATCGCATTTGTTTCACTCCAACTGTTTGAAATTCTCCTAGCGGTATGGGCCCGTCACTCAGTTACAGAGAAGGGGTACCTAAAAGGGGTAAGAAAAAAACAAAACACAGGGGAAAACATCTGAGTCGTGCTTTGCTTTTTTTTAACACAACCTGTCGTGAACAAGCAATCTTCGCAATAACAACACCCCGTAAGTTATGATCTTTCACGGATGGATTCCAACTGTTGAGAAAGTAAAACATTTTCTTTTGGTAGTGTTTTGCTACTTGATTTGTTGGCGAAAGTATTGTGTATAGTTTTTTCCTTAAGTTATTTCTTATATAATGCGACCTATTAAAAATCTATACATATTATAAAATTAATTCCTCAGCCGAGCTGCCCGTCTGTACGAACACGATAAACTCACAAATCACCAAATTACTTTTTGTACGGTTTTCACCATTATCATCCTCCTAGCGTTATCCCAGTTTCAGCCTGGGGTCCACTAGTTTAACCAGATTTGGCTGAATATTAGATTTTCCACAGAGCGAATGCCTATCTGCCCTCCGTAACCCGAAGGGATAGCCATATTCCATGGTTTAGCCGAAAATTTTCACGATCTTTCTAGCGAACACACTAATCAGCAAAAACATCAAAGCAAAATTACTGTCAATTCGCTAGAATGCTCGCCAGAACGTTCGTAAGAATGCTTGCTTAAGCGCACTCATTTTTTTTACTGTTTTGTAACATTTTTTAAGACTGGTTTTTACAGGTGAATGCTCAAATATATGTGCAACATTAGAAGCACGTACACATAAAAATGCTCTTCTAATAGGTACTTAACTTAACAACACTACTACTGCAAAAGTGCTCATTGATATTACTTTCAGACTTATTTATCTACCTCGGCCGTCGTTTGAAAACCACTCTTATAAATAAACTCAGTAATATACATCACTGTCTAAACAGTTATGGTGTCTGGATGGTTTCGGTTCGAAATACATACATACATAGACTCACGCCTGTTTCCCGAAGGGGTAGGCAGAGACTACGGAACGCCATTTGCAGCGATCCTGACATATCTCTCTTGCTTCATTCACTCCCATAAAATTTCTCATGCATGCTCTTCGGTTAAGGGTACTTCTAACCTGTCCTTTTTTAGGATGTTTCCAATCTGGTCAGAGAATGTCCGTCTAGGTCTTCACCTTCCTCCTGTCCCATTTACACTTGACTTATATAACTTCTTGGTCAGTCTTTCGTCATCCATCGTCTCCATGTGTAAAAACCATCTTAGCATACCTTTTTCAATGGTTGTCACTAAATCTTCTTTTACCCCCACAACACTCTCTTTAATAACTGCATGTATTTATATTATACTAGAGGACGCCAGCAGCTACGCCTGCATTTTTTTTTTAATTTACCCCTTTTGGCCGATCCCGTAGGAATTTAGGGAAATCCCTTCTTAGTGCACCCCTACGGTCCCCAAGGAACATACATGCCAAATTTCAGCTTCCTGCGCCCAATAGTTTCGGCTGTAGCGTGTCTGTCAGTCAGTCAGTAACGCAAGGATTTAATATATTAAGATGAAATATCCATTGTTTCAAGCGCGTCGCTTTTAAAGTGGTTTGAATTCTTGCTTGAGTCATATGTTTTTTCTTTTATTTCAATCATACGTATAATTCTGCATATGGAGGCAGCAATAATCTAGAATAGATACCTACAAACAGAAGTGCACTTTAATATGTCGGTAGTCGTAAAGGTATTTGACAGTTATTAAGGGCAGTAATAGTAATAATAATAATAATAATAAGCTTTATTCATAATATTAACAAATTTGTTCACATATAAATACATCTGCCAAACTGTAAAACAGTTTGTTGGCAGCTGTAGCTCCCGTTTAATAATTTAGGTGATTTAACAAACACGCAGCCTATTATTACATACTAAAACTAAACCTATCTTACCCTCCACCAATATACATAGTAGGTTTACAAAAGATCATACATTGACATTACAATTTAATTTAATTCCCAATATTATTTATAAAATTTTGTAGAAGATACATTTTTAATCGTCTTTTAAATAACCCTTTTGTTACTCCTAATTTAGTTTTGCTCATTGATATTTCATTATAAATTTTTGGCACCTAATATTTTCTACTTCTTTCACCGAAATAATTACTAAAGGTAGGCACTTCTAGAAATTTGTCCCTTCTGTTTGTCCTATTGCTATTTACGTATGTTTTAAATTCATCACTGCCATATTGTTCTAATGCTATTAACATCACTACCTTCTCATGGACTGGAAGCATTTTACACTCCTTAAATAGGTATTCATAGTTGCTGATTTTTACAGCGTTGTTTCGTGCTTTTATCTACTAATAGTTTTATGAATCTTATTTGTAGTGTTTTCAACTTATCTAAATACGTTTTGAATGTCCTACCGTAGCTTACCAGACCATAAGCAAGTAGTGAGTCCACCAGTGCATAATACACAGTGTACATAGTTGCCCTATCCAATACAAAACTAAGGTGGTGGAATTTTACAAGTACTGATCGCAGCTTATTACATAATTGAGATATATGTACTTTCCATGAAAACTTGTTATCTATAGTGAGACCCAAGTACTTGTATTCTCCCACCACCTCGATACTTGCGCAGTCGCACGTTATATTTGCGCTGTGCATACACTCGAAACTATGTCCGACTATGCGTGGCGTGTTAAGTATATTTCTAAGATAAGGAGACTTTATATGCATACATTTTGTTTTATTTAGATTAATTATTATACCATTATCGTGTGACCATTTAATTATATTTGTAAAATCTTCTTGTATTTTACTTTCTATTACAGATAAATCTTTATCTGCGTATAATAGACAAGTGTCATCAGCATACATATATAACCGGCAGTTTCGCACAATATTGCTCATGCTGTTAACATGCATAATGTATCCGACGGGACCGAACACGGAGCCGGTCGGCACACCGCAGGTTACGTGTGCCGGCTCGCCACTCACGCCGTCAACGACAGTCTGCAGTGTACGGTCCGTGAGGTAAGCACGGAGCCATGCATTCAATGGTCCCTCAATCCCGCAATCCGCCATAGCTTGAAGCAGCTGGTGGTGTTCCAGGGTATCAAAAGTTTTTTGAAGTCTATGTAGACCACCACCACCTGCTTCCTGCGATCCAGAGCTTCATTGACATCGTCAGTGAATTGAGCCAACACCGTCCCCGTGCTTCGTCCCCGTCGGAAACCATGTTGCGTGTTTGACAATATATTATTATTTTCTAGAAACGCAGATATTTGACTAACGATATATTTTTCCACTATTTTATTTATTACCGACAAAATAGCAATAGGTCTATAATTCGTGTATTCTGAGTGTGATCCTTGCTTATAAATAGGCCTAATTAATGCTGTCTTTAATTTCTTAGGGTAAATACCCTTTTCAACACACAGATTAATAAATAAAGCTATAACAGGACTAATCTTGTCTTTTAAAAAGTGTATGTCTTTAACCCTTATGCAATCAATGCCCGGGGATTTATTATAACTTAAATTATTAATAATTTTAATGATGTCCTTCGGATAGGCTTTCTGGAACCTTAATGACATATCACTGTATTTTACATATTTATTTCGGTCTAGAAATTTTTTGTCACATACATGTTTAATTTTTAACACTTCCTCGGTAAAAGTTTTTGAAAATTTATAACATATATTAACAGTATTGTCCATCTTTCCTAAATATTTTAATATAGTTTTGTCTACGTTATTCTTTTCCTGGCCAGTCCAAGCGTTAATCTTGGCCCATATCTTTCTAATATTGTTCTTACATTTCAATATCTCATCTTGTCTGTATTTGTTTTTGGCTCTAAAGATATATTTGTTAACCCTATTTCTATAAATATTATATTGTATTCGTAAGTTCATGTCACCCGGTTTATTTTTGCAAGTTATAAAAAGCCTATCACGAGTATTTAACATTTTTATAATATGTTTTGTTATCCACGGTTTACACTGTCTTTTTTTACGTGAGGGTAAGTACATTTTTGACTCATCATAAATATTCGTAAAAATGTTACATAGCTTATCATACATGACTAATGGGCACTTACAGTTTAGTAGTTCTGTCCAGGATACTGCATCCAATCTTTCAAACACTTTTTTATCACATATTATAGCCACTTTAGAATTTTTCTCAACCGCGCACTTATCTAGATCCCTAACAAGGCTCACACCGATAAGGTAATGATCGGATATCTTACTTGTTAACACGTATGACTTTACCGTTTGCTGGGCTCGAACCCACGCGTGGTCGATACAGGAGCGCGTCACTACACCACCGTACATCTCCTCGCGCGTGAAGTCACACATAGCGCATTCCATGCCTATTTCGCACATGTTGTTTCTATAGCAAGTCTCGACGCCCGCGCTGTTCGAACCGGGTTCACACGATAGATGTAAGTTCGTATCACCGATCATAACAATTTCGCACCCGATAGGTATTTTAGATAACAGCTGGTGCACTTCCTCCACAAAACATCGTTTGTTTGTTTTAGGTGGTCTATATACAACGACGACGTGTATTGTCCTATTATTTTCATGCAATGTTACCTGCGCATGTATCATTTCCGCGCAGTTTGTCTGTAGTATTTCTGCAGTACATCTGAGCGTGTTTTTAACAAATAATGATATTCCACCCCCTCTGTATGTATCTCTTGTATATGCAAATGAGTCATAATCTGTCAATCCGTATAACGGCAGTTCATCTTTTTTAATATTTGTTTCCGTAAGTGCTATGATATCCAATCGCTCCTTGCACCCATTTATGATAGTCTGAAGCTGATCAATGTTTTTTCTAAGCGATCGTATATTCAGGTGAATGATATTTAGTCTGGTGCCGGCATGTAGAATTTCTTGTTGCCATTTCTCTATATTTGTGTATTTATTATAAACTATATTAGGTTGTATGTGTATCGTATCATCTTCGAATTTTGTTTACCTTTAATAATCTGAGTATGCCACTGCCCCAGTCACAAACAAATCATTTCTTGTTTGTGTACATGTTAATATCGTATAGCGTGCGAATCACTTTTATTCTCTTATCATTAGGGTCATCTTTTCTGAGCAACACCTTCCCATTCTGCGCCCAAATATATTTAAATTCAGTTTTCAATTCATTCTTAGCTGTCCAGAGAAGGTTGCGCATATATTTGGTCAGATCTTCGTTGACGTAAATTCTCGCATTATTTTCATTGCCGAAAATGTCATCATTGGTCAGGTGTTTCTGTTTTCTCGTGGCTATCCATTGGTCACGGGCTGCACGCGAGGGTAGCTTGATCAGCACCGGCCGCGCCTTTTTTTCTCGCTTTTTGCTTGTGTCGGCACTTTCATTGCCTACCCTCTTTATTTCACAAATCATTTTTGAATCTACGCCTAATTTATTTGCTAATATTTGACTTGTACTATCTAAATTTTCATTTTCGCTTTCTTCTAATCCTATTATTTCCACGTTCTTTTCCTTCTCACGTATTTCCAGGTGCATAATCCTTTCTTCCAGCGCCTTGTTACAGGTTTCCAAATGTACGTTTTTATGTTCCAACGCCTTTATTTTCTTCTCCGTTCTTTCCTTCTCTTCAATTAACTCCTGGTACTTCTCCGCGTAGAAGCTTATATCATCAGACATGGATTCCAAAGTTTTCTTCATATTGAAAACAATGGCCAGTTTGTCATTCACTTCTGCTAATAATCTTTCTGGTGTGGTTTTTGAGATATCAAGTGCAATTACTGGGCTTGTGTTCAGCATAATTTGACACTCATCGCACATTCCTGTGTCGTTGAACGCCTTTATTTTCGCCGCACATTTTTTGTGAAATGCACCGTCACATTCACCATACACACCAGTATATACACACCAGTATATAGGTATATTGGATACACTGACACTCGCTGTGCCTTTGGATTATGGCAGTCGCTCTGTGGAAAAGCTAATATTTAGTTAGACTAGAAAGCGGACCCTGCACAACGGCAATCTTGAATGCAACCGAAATAGAGCTAGGCTTACACACTAATACTTTAATTGTATTTGTGTATAACTGTAACTGTAAAATAAGTTTGTCTGTAAGTTTGTTTGTCTACTTTTATGGCAAAACCGTTGCATCGTTTGAATGAAACGTAGGAAGATTATAAACTCTATGAATTAAAATAAACATTCGTTTGTATGTATAGAATGTTCAAAGTATGCGGGACTTAGTACTTTTCGGAAGGCCGAATCGAGTCGTTATCCAAAGTTGGATTATGCCAAAGATGGAAGTAAATTAACATTCAAAGATGTAGTGCATGGTTTGAATGATAGAATCGCCATTGAGAACTGTGCCGAGTGTTATGGGTTCGATTCTCTCCTGAGACTAATGTCTATGTGATCAAAATATTAATGGACTAGACGCTATTTTTTGCGAAGTAAAAAGAAAATTTATTTGAATGTAATAAGCGTAGTAAATGGTGTTATAGAATAAAAAAATTGTGGTGTTAATTGTAACTTATAACAAAAATAAATAATCCGAACGAAACCGCGGCAAACGACTTGTAAATCATAAACATAAATTAGTCTATTCTACCCGGAATATACCAATGTATGAATCTTAACTAAATATTAAATGAAAAATGCGTACAAATTCTTCAAGACCAAATTCTAAAGACGCTTCACAGTAAAAAATTAAAAAGAAATATAATTCCACGAGCGATATTTTCCACCGCATATTTTCCTCAAATTGTACTTTTACCAAGAAAACCTGTTTGTCCCTAAGAATAATTTGTCATTCCGGAAAACGTCCTTTCATAGTTAATAACTTGCCGTTGGTTTTCGTCCTTGTAGATAGTGAAAGCGTCAATTATCAGAGTAAAATTTTAGGCGAAATTTCTTTGTGGTAAAATACGTGGCTCAGGTATGGAATATTTTCATCAATAGCAGCCCTTTGTTTTGGTTTCATGCCTGTCGTGTCTGTGAAATGCTTATTAGCTTCAAAGGATGTTAGTAGTTCAAATTTTCGCCTTGGTACAGAGGTGTTATATTAATAATATATTTATGTAACGCGTCTGAATCGCGTAATGTTACTACTATTGTAAACGAGGAAGTGTATGTGGATGCAACTCGCACTTGGCCAGAATGGTAAACTCTCTTCTATATGAAGGGTTAGTTCATAACCCTTCTTGTGGTGAGAGGAGACCCGTGACTAGCAGTGAGACAGTTTATACGCAGGGCTGCTATTGGTCTGTATATACACATAAAATTGCGTTACTGACTGACTGAATGACAGACAAGCTACAACCAAAACGATTGGGCGCAAGAAGCTGAAATTTGGCATGTATATTTTGTGAGGAGCGTAGGGGTTCTCTAAAAAGGGATTTACTGAAATACCCACGACATCAGGAAGTAACGGTTAAATTAAAAGTAATATGCGGGCGTACCTGCGGGCATTCTCTAGTCTTACATATGAATTCACATATAATTATATGCAAATTAACATTAATTCAAACAGCCTTAAATATCCAACGTGTTTCCGTTAACACATAAGATTTATAATCACTAGTCACGCTGACGTGTCTGCAAACACAGCGGTCGCGTGTTACCGTCACGTCGTATGTTAACTTTGTTATGTACGTACTTGTTAATTTACATTCCATTGAAGAACTAATAGGTACAACACAGCTTGATATGAAGGAGTTTACTACACAAAACTAGACAAAACACGACAATTTGAATGGTTTTGAGGTGGTAATAGCATTTGCTACGTTTTTTTGGTGTATGTGGTAATTATGTGGCAATTGAATTATTAATTATCGCTTGTGCTCGGAGAGCATATTAAGCCGTCTGCCCGGGCTATCATGACGATCCTTGACAGTCGATACAGGGTACGATAGTCAGTAGCTCTGAATAAACTGACACTAGTCTAAAACATGGAATACCACTATCCCTTTGGGTTGCGGAGTTCAGTTAGACAGTCGCTCTGTGGAAGAGCTAATATTCGGCCAAATCCGGTTAGACTAGTAAGCGAACTCCAGGTTGAAACTGGATAACGCTATGGGAAAGAGCATGTAGCCAACTATGGTAGCAAAGTTTATAGACCACATAATGGCATGATGAATCTTGTCCTGAAATAAAAATCGGTCGGAAGGAGACGTGCCTGCAGAAGTACGGTAGCGCTGAATAATATCACAAAAACAGTCATAAAGCTATTACAAACTAATGCTAGAAAATATAAATTGAGTAAGTGTTAGCTATGTGCCCTACAAACGGCAGAGGATGGATAGATGTAATATATATATACATACATAGACTCACGCCTGCTTCCCTGAAGGGGTAGGCAGAGGCATATTAAACGGCCACTTTTGAGCCACTTTTGAGCCTCGTCCGTTGATCGGCAGGTGCACCACTTGCTGGCGAGGTTGGCTTGGGACCCTCAGTTCTTGGTGGGAACCCTATGCACCATTTTTGTAATATTATGTAATATATAGATGTAATAATATAGCTTATACGTCACAATAGTACGTAAGTTACCTTTCGTAGTTCTATGGAGGATTTACTAATTCATACATTCTTTGTAAGCCCGCTTGCGTTACTGCATCTGTTTTACATTGGAGCCTGGGGTTTGCCTTCGAGTCTAACCAAACATGGCAGGATTTTAGCTTTTCCACAGAGCAATTGTCGTCTAGCCACCGCAACCCAAACGGATAACGATGTTGAACGTCTCAGATCAGTATCAAGTTATTCAAGCAGTACTTCTTGAATAAATTTACAGTGATCTAAGACTGACTAAGATTCCCCTTAACGGCTGTCAAAGATCTGCGGGACAACTGGGCCCTGCGGCAAGGGATAACAAAAAATATAATAAAAATATACACTTAAATTCGAGTAGTCATTGGTGTAGGTCATGGGTTTGAACTCGATACCGTCTTCATGGCAATCTGTGGTTATCTTCACTAGGCTATAGCTGCTTTACCTAATCTAACACTCATCTCGTATATGAACTGATATTTGATATCATCTGCGGTTTTCACTTCAGAATTATTCCTAGTTGAAATTACCAAAGTTGCCTTTTAAAAACAATTCCAATCTACCCCGATAGTACCCTTTGGGTCTGCGTGGCAGTCAGTACTTTTATATATCGCTACTCAATTACTAACTTCCGTACAACTGTGTTCGCAACAAAGGTATGAATTGAAACTGACTCCAGAACTATAACTTCAAACTAGAATAGACTTTATAACGAGAGTTGCCGTGGAAATAGACAATATTGTTCATGATATCTGTAGTTCAAACTTTAGATATTAATAGAGTAGTATATGGTCGTTTTGTGGTTATTGGTTTGTAAAGTTAAGTCGTATGTGTTCAGGCGTTTTGAGAATGTATTTATATGTGAAGTAGACGATGTCCACAGCCAACCCCGTACATTTAATTTAATTTAATCGCTTCTTTCCAATACATACATACATACATACACAGACTTACGCCTTTTGCCCGAAGGGTAGGCAGAGGCATATTAAACGCCCACTTTTCGCCAGTGTTTTGATCCCACGTAATAGGTGGCGTGCCTATTGCCGCTTATCGGGATATTTTGTTTGCCATTGCCTCGTCCGTTGATCGGCAGGTGCACCACTTGCAGGTGAGGTTGGCTTGGGACCCGAAATTCTTGGTGGGATCCCTATGCACCCTTCTTTCCAATACCGTGGGAATTTTAAAAGATCCCTTATTAATTGTGGTGCACACAATTCCCAACGGTTCCTGAGGAACATACATGCCGAATTTCGGCTTCTTGCGACCAGTAGATTTGGCTGCGCGTAGTCTTTCAGTGGGCAGTAACGCAAGAATCTTCTATTACATAAATTTCTTAGCGGGCGTAGCTGCGGAAATTGTCTAGATTTATATATATATATATATATATATATATATATATATATATATATATATATATATATATATATATATATTAATATATATATATATAAATTAAAGCGGTAATTATTACCGCTTGGATGTATGTTAAAGTTTTTGCGAGAATATCCTATCACGTGCCTTTGGATTGTCCATCATAAGTAGGTATCTATAATAAAAGGTTCACAGTTCCGAAACCCGGACTCCTTATAATACTTTTTCAAAAGTTGGATTACGAGTACAACTAAGCGAAGCAACCTTTTCTTTAGCTTAGTCGTATTGACGGGTCCCTTTTTATTGCTTGACCTAATTAAAGTATGATTTTTTAGAGATGACGCGAGGATTTGAGTCAATGGAGTAACCACAAGTTTCCTCCTGGTGCCGTTACTGTCTAGTATACGACTTCCATCGAAGTACTTTTAGGGGGATGTTACCAGCCTCCTTTAAACCAGACCAGTGTCTACAACCATATCAACTAGCAAGTCTATCTTGGAAATGAAGGTGTTACCTATGTACATATCATGCTGGAGTTAGTAGTAACTTGAATTTATTTAGTTTGAAACCACAGCAAAAGTCGTTTCCGATACAAAATCATTATGCCTTGTGCACTAATCGATTTTAAACTTTCGCGATTTGTATACATCATACAATATTATTTAGCGGGTCTTAGTCGCGATAATTTATTAATTTCAAGGCATAAATACCTCTGTTATTCTCCTACGTTTCTACCGGCTTGCAACGGTTGTGGTCGCGGAGGGACTCCCTCCGCGACTAAATAATAACGACGACGACGACGACTAAATAATATTGTATGCCTTGTGCACTGTCATGGTAATGCCCGAAAATTGGTACTTGTCATTCTTCAAATACGGTTTATAGAAAACATTTATTGTACCCAGGGACAAGGAAGCAGCGGCTTTACTGTTTAAACCCCTGATATTACAAAAACTATTAGCAACGGTTTGATAACAGCAATTGAAGAGAAAAGTCCATAAAATATAACAAAATTTTCAGCTTTATACTCTATAAGCGAAAGCTTTTCCACATAAACAATTTTTGCCCAGCTCCACCTATATTTATCCTTCATATATTAATAGTTTCCTTAATAGTTCAGGCGTGGAATAAAAATATACCGACCAGGTGTTACCGTTGGAAAATATGAGCGATATACTTTAATATACATTGAAGAGTGCCTATAAATATCTGAACACACAGCTGAATAAATTGGTTCAATAGTTCACGAAGTTATTGCGAAAGTCGATCAGTTGTGAACCGATCAAATTATTTGGTAGTGAGTGTTTTTTTAGGACTGAATAGATAGCGTATTTTTATGATGACGAGAAAATATTAAGTCAGATTATATTAAGTAGGTACTCGGTAGAATGGATTTCTATATAGGTCAGCAATCCTATTCTGGATCCATTGAGAGTGAAATAAATTGCGATTTGCTACCAAATGATACTGAGTGATTCTGGTCATATTTTATATTCGACTATGAAAGGTTTTATGTGTTATTTACATTAACGTCTTTGTTGTTAGATAGTTATACGACGTCATAATATGGTGTCCTCTGGCAAAAAAATCTGGATTAAAACCAAATCAAGGTTCAGGATCTTCAATAAAAGAGTATCTTGATACAAATAGTAACAAAAAAGTATTTTTTTTTTAAATCAGGTGTCGGATTCTTCAATAAATGATTATCTTTATGCAAATAGTAACACATTCTATACATTATTTAGCTTAAACGCTAGTCGTGGTTAGAATTTAGTAGGTAATGTATTTTGTAAATAGTGTCGGATAAACAAGGGCGGTGAAAAATACAAGACGAAGAACGCACTTAGCGGCAAGGCCAGGTTGATTCACTTTCTGGCATTTCACTTGTCGTTTGCCGAAATGCAAGCTAATACTTTTATTAAATTATTCTGTGAGAGAAAAGCTTCTTATTCGAAAAAATGTAATAAGGTGTAAAAAAGAATTGAAAATTTGTTCAGTAGGTAATGAAATATGTTTTATGGAATGAAAAAAGCGACTGTTTTAGACTATTCATTAGACAATATTTTATTGTTTATTCATCTGGAAATATCCAATTGTAACTACATGTTTTAAGTTTTTGCCATTTATTCTTCACAGTATCATCAGACTTATTTACTTATAAACTATCCCACTATTAAGCGCCGGCCTCTTTTCATTATTAGATAGATGGTAAGTTCAAAGCAACGACAACCCAACCTACTAGACGGCACACGTAACCTTACCTCACCGCTTTGACAGAATTTTTTGTTTGTAGAAATGAAAACAATAGGTGTCTAGTAGGCTGTGTTGTCGTTGGTTCAAAATCACTACACTTGCTACTGGAGGTTGATAGACTTCACATGTCTTTCGAGAACATTTTTTTTGTTCTTTTTTTATGATAATAGGCGGCAAACCAGTAGACGGATTGCCTGATGGTAAGCAATTACCGCCGCCCATAGACACAAGCAGCACCACAGGAGTCACAAGTGCGTTGCCGCCCCTTGGGGTTGGGAATGCGGATAGGATGAGGAGTGGGATGAGGGAGAAGGAATAGGGGATAGGGCCTCCGGCACTCTCACTCACCGACCGAAACGCAACAGTTTAGGTACCGTTACTTTAAGTCGATTTTCTGTGAGAGGGTAGTACTTCCCCGGTCGAGCCGGCCCATTCATGCTGAAATCAGGAAGGCTCTACTACCTGTGAAAATACATAATGAAAAAGTAAGCAGTCAGTGTCCCCACAGGGCTATAACTGCCACAGGTCTTCAAAAGCAAGAGGAAGGGAAATGTTCTGTTTCAGTATTGTGATTCGCTGCAAGAATGTCAAGGCCGCAATCGTAAATATACCTCACTCATGGTCTACCAGTCGCATACTGATCCGATGACGTATCAATCACGAACATCATCATCCTCTTAGCGTTATCCCAGTTTCAATCCGGGGTCCGCTTTCTACTTTAACCGGATTTGGCTGAATATTAGCTTTTCCTCGGAGCGACTGCCTGTCTGACCTCTGCAACCCGAAGGGATAGCGATATTCCATGGTTTAGACTAGTGTCAGACTCCATCACGAACTCAAGCATTAATCACATATCACCTCGATATACCAGACTAAACGTTTTAGCTGCTAAAATATTAGGCACGTGCAATTTTCAATCTAGGCGTCCAATTTCCTAGCGTAGCGTACGCCTGTGTCTGTGTGGGCTGATATCAAATGATATGACGGAACCGGGTCAATCTCGAGTGGCCAGTATGATTTTCATCGTTACTAAATATCACAAAAGTCGAATTTTTGGTTCGGAGTGCTGGGTTGTATCCGCGGGAAAATGAACCTCAAATTGTTGGTTATTTTTCAATATGGAAATACTATGCTGCATATTGTTGGGAATTGGAATGCGTTGTAACCATACAAATTCAGTACAGTAGTTTTAGGAGATACGGATATTTAGGTACATAGCAAAGAGGCGTAAAATCTTTTTATTCTTAAGTTTACAATCCATTTTAGTCAAAACTAAAACGATAGGCGTTATTTATTTTGTGGATTATAAGACCTAGTTGCCGTGAATCTAGCGTTCATTGATCTCAGACTTCACTATTAATAGGGTTGAATAGGGTTCGATTCTCACGCAAGACAAAACTATGTAGCTGCCACAAATTGTTGATCTGGGGATGGGTATTCTTTCGGTCTGGCTTTATAAATCTCTCGCTATACAGAAAATATTTCATGTGAATCCACTGAACCGTAGTGACAAAGTGTGTAATCCATACAGTCATTTATCTACAACTCATTAACTACGTACCTAATCATTAGCTACCTAAACAGCTCACTTCCAAACGATCCTAGTTTACCTTTTTTGTAATATAAATATTATAATAATAAAATTTTATTCACAGAAATACAGTATGCATAAATTCAAACAATAGTATTCTAATATAATATTACACTTAATGCTATGAATTTCAATCGATTGAAAAGAACACCATACCCCTGTACTAGTTATAAACTGTATCACAGGCGGTTGGGTCTCTCTTTACAAATTTGAGATTTGTATTTTTTAAATACAGCAGTAATATTACATATTTAGCAATAAACATTATGGTCAGTATAAAACTTAGTAATTAATATCTACTTATAATTAAGATCAGCAACAATCAAGTCAGCAACATCGCGATTTATGTCAATGTTAATAATAGTTGCATTTAGACCTTTATTATTTACTTTTACTTACATAATTTAAACTTGAATGCGCACACTTTTTATCGAACTAGATGATTTAACAGTTTTGTTTTAGTAGGTCAATATTGTAATGAGTTGCTGTAAAGTTTATAATATTAGTAAATGAAACATGAATGGCTTAATAAAATAACAAGTAAAGATGATAAATTTAAATATATAAGAATATGCAAATTATTAAAATAGACGACGCTCTTAGGCACCACCATAGTCAATTGAGCTCATATACCTCTTTTCGGCTATTGTTCTTGCTGGACAGTCACTGGCGCCGGTGTTGTGGTTGCTAGGTTTCTTAAACTGCAGACAGGTCGCGCATTTTGGATCTTCGGTTTTCTTCAGGCAGTCTTTTATAGTATGTCCTTGGCTGCCGCAATGCCCGCATGTGTTTTGGGACTCCCTGCAAGACTTAGCCGCATGACCATATTGCTGACACTTATAGCAGCGAGTAAATAAGGTGTAGTCCTTCACCGGGCAAGATGACCAATTGATAAATATCCTGTCTTTGACAATCAGTGCCTTGCTTATGGCTGCCGATACTTCTTTAACATAGTTACAAGTATCAGCGTCTCTACGGCCCGATTTGTGACTCAACTTGACTTCACTAAGAAAGGTCTCAAGGTTGCAGTCCTGAAGTTTATCTACTAGATTCTGGTGGTATAGGCATGTAAAAACTTCCGTCTCTTTCATAGCTGAGTGCACACCAACGATCACAACCCTAGGCTTCCGTTTATTTGGCTCATTTACTGTAAGTCCTGCGTTTGAAAGTTGAACAGATTGTTTAACTTTCTCTATGTCGTCTTTGGTCTCAGTGCTGATTATTACGACCCCGTTCTTAGTTTTGCGTAGTCCTCTCACGTGTAGTTGCATTTGTTCAGGGCAGATGATTTTTTGAACTAATGATTTAGTTTCTTCACTAGATTTCAGCTTGTCGTTCGGATAAATTGCCACCGAACTTAAACTTATTGGCTGTATGAAATTGTGAGCACTTTTTTTAACCATGTCAGCAAAAGACGGTGCACTCGTGGTGGGTTTCGAGATCTCTTGTATAGATAGTTGCAGATCTTGAAGTCTTTAGGACAAATCGAGTTGGTCTTGTTGAGATTTGATTGTACAATGGGCCTGGATAGCATTTGACTTCAGGGACTGGTACTGAACTGCTAACATTGAAACTTTATGGCCCACTTTTCGACAGAGTTGGCTGACTTTCATCTTCTGCTCAGTGTTGAGTTTTCCTTCTGCTGCTACGGAGCATACTTCGTTGAGGTACTGCTCAATGGAAGACATCCAGGACTGGATTTCTGGGGTAGATATGGCTTCAAACACATGACTACCTTGCGTCGGTGCTCTACGTTGAGGTTCTGGTTCAGGTACCGGCGTTGGAGGTGGAGAGCGAGCAGTCTTGCCACTACGATTGAAAGGACTGTGGTCCATTGTATTCAATAATAATAATCATCGTCAGCCTGCCATAATCCATTGCCGTAAAGGCAACTCCAATGGCACACCACTGAGCCCGACTTTCGGCTTTTCGTGTCCAGCCGCTGCCACTTTGTGTATATCAACACTCCAACAACTTCGAAATATAAAGTTAAGCATTTACACCGTAGGGATAAACGTTCTAAATATTTTTTAGTACAGATACAACGGCGCGACTGCCTCCGTGGTCCAGTGGATAGCGTATGCGTCTGCTGATCGGGTCCTGGGTTCGTTACCCGGCTTGGGCAAAAAAGTTAGTGGGTTTTTTCGAATTCTCAGTAGCAGTACGGAGTCTTGCAATGTGCCCGGCAATAGGCTCGTCCTCTATTACCTGGGACCTACAATACATAATGCGAAATGTGGGTGTAATATTACACTCCTGCCTACCTCATTAGGCGTGAGTCTATAATAAAGATAAAGATGCAACATACAGTTCTACAGCACCAGTCCGTAAGCTGAACTATAAAAAGTTATTGAACACCGGTCTCTAGGATACGACTGTTTGCTAAGTTTTAACGTATTAAAGTTACGGGTGGGCGGTTAGGCTTTGTGGAAAGCATATTTCCTTTGATTGTTGTGTATACGTGTAGTTGTAATGACGTGCTCTTTTAATTAGGAGGTAAGGTAGGTAGGTACTTGAAACATTCTGTTTCGTAATATGACAGGGCAATGTAGTGATAGAACATCTGAAGTTGGCTTATGATAGTGGCTATGAGTGCAAACATTTGTTCACAAGCGCCATTCCAACCCTGGAAGTATCTTTGACGGACGTAACCCAGAGGAACATCATGATTGAAGTCGCGTCTTCTTTGCAGCAAACTGGCAGAGACATTGCGTAAGTCAGGAACGACAATCTCCAGTCTTAGGAACTTCATCGTCCTCAGGAAATTCGTCTTAGCCAGTCTGAAAACAATCTGAGTCCTGGCTATCGATTTCCCAATAGTCTTTAATTATGACGAAATCTCTCCTTCAATGTATTTTTTTTCTTAAACGTTTTATAAGTTTTGTTCATTCAAAACATTTCGTGACATATTTACAAAGAAATAAAATCAAGAGAATATTTTAGCAATAACAAAATACACATCACGTCGCGCAAGGGTCGAAACGACCCATTCTCACTTGATAGGTCCGTACTGTCCAAACACCACGCGAAAACAGGCTGTGGCTGAGCGTGTGGATAACCTATAAAGTTACTTGAAGGTAGCTAGCGCGACGACACGAATAAACTTATACAAACACTAGATGATGCGCGCAGCTAAGCCCGCACATTTTTTTAATTTACCCGTTTTGCCCGACCCCGTGGGAATTTCGAGAAATCCCTTCTTAGTGCACCCTTACGATCCCCAAGAAACATACATGCGCCCAATAGTTTTGGCTGTAGCTTGTCTGTCAGTTACTCAGTAACGCAAGGATTTTATATATACAGATAGATATGGTACAACAACTAGAGTACTGGGTCTTTTCGACCCATGCGTAACTACCCGCGTGTTAAGGTCACAGATATTACAAAGTTAATGGATCAGAAGGCAACTGCTGCCAAGATATATATATATATATATATATATATAAAAGGAGCAAGTTAATATTTAATGTAAGGGAAATAAAAACCTGATGACGCAGAACCCAGGATTGTGCCAAGTAGCGAATGTAGAACAATATTTATGTCATATAATTTATTATTTACTAGCTGTTCTCCTCAGTTACAGCGCTTGCCAAAGTAATAAAAGTATGTTTGTATGCCTATATTACTTTTAAAAGGGGAGCTTTCAAAAAAACCCAAAAGCTCCCGCACTAGAAATAAATCTTGTGTCGCGGGTGACTTTACAAACATGCAACCAACGGATAACGAGCAACAATTTGGAGATCACACGCGTGTTGTCTCGTGTGGGAATCGAACCCACAGCACGCGGCGCAGTGCCAAGCGGAGACTAGCCATGCAGTCAAGTTTAAATGACACGTAATCGCTGGGTTGGAGCGGTGCCGTTGCGTTGCTTGCCTCATGTGTCATGACCTTAACGGCGCTAGTTTACCACCTTATTGTAAAAGAAAAGTTTTGGTTTCATGTTATACGATGAAGATGTGCTAAAGAAGTAAAACTAATCCACAATTCTTCAATTCAATCTACAGTTTACAGTTAATTGGAAACTTTACAAAGTATACTAGCACTATAGCTTTGATACCCTCACACTATGATAGCTCAAATTACACTTGAAGCCTCCACTACTATACATACATATTCTTTCTTCTTCTTCTTTAAACTTTAGAGCGTCGCTCTTGTCGGTGGAGTAAACGCCATATTTCACGATCTTCGGCCAGTACCTTGACCTCCTTATACGACATGACCTTCGTCCTTTTTTTTATCTGGTCCATATATGCTCTCCTGGGTCGGCCCCTTCCTCTCTTTCCGTCTATTTTACCTTCAATGATGTTTTAATGAAGTCGTCATGTCGTATAAGGTGGCCAAACATCTTTCCTCTTCGCCTTTCGATTGTCGCCAATATGTTGCGTTTTTCTTGGAAGATTCTTAATACTTCCGCGTTGGTCTTTTTTTCTGTCCAGCTAATTTTTTCCATGCGTCTCCAGCACCACATCTCAAATGCCTCTAGTCTTTCCCGGTCTTGTTGGGTCATTGTCCATGTTTCGCTTCCGTACAGAGCAATGCTCCAGACGTATGTTTTGATGAACTGTTTTCTTATGTGTTTTGCTATTTTAGATTTTAAAATATGTTTTTTGTTGTTAAATGCTGTCTTTGCTATTGAAATTCGAGCTTTAATGTCTTGGGTGCACTTCGAGTCATTAGTAATGTGGCTTCCTAAGTATTTGAATGATTTTACTTCTTCTATAGGGATATTGTTTAGTTTGATTTGATTATTGCTGAGCAAATTTCTGGTAACTGTCAAGGTTTTTGTTTTCTTTGTGTTAATTTTAAGTCCAATTTCTTTAAAGCATTTATCCATATTGTTTAGCAGTTGTTCCAATTTGTTCTTATTTTTAGCTAAAGCCGCAATGTCATCTGCGTATCGTATGAAAAAGATGCGGTCTCCATTCATTTTAATCCCTCCAATGTCAGAGTCCTTTATTTTATTTATTGCTTTTTCTATAAAAAGATTGAAAATTGTTGGTGACAGAGGACAACCTTGTCTAACTCCCTGTTTTATTCTTGCCGTTATTGTTTACATACATATACTGAGAACAAATATTTGCCGACAAATTACAATTAACTCTGGTTTGTAGGAGGTCCGTGACGTAGATAATTATAGAAGTATAGTTGTCTCTCTGTGTTTGATGAGTAAGTATATGAAATGATTTGCCAGTGCCCTTGGCAACTGTGATATGTATACAGAATGTTTCTACCTTTCTTTGGAGTTAGTAACGCACAGATGATATTTAGGTACCACCTGATCGATCGAGCATTATCGGGTGATGTAGATATTGTAGATTCGTTATTTAATTAACTTTGAAAAAAATACGTTCATAAGCGTCACATTGTTACTTAATTGGGACCTTTTGACTCTTTTATGGGTAATTTATAGATGACATATTACCATCCTTGTATTAAGAACATTTCTTACATAGGTAGGTAGGTAGGTACAAAATTTTATTGGGCAAAATTTTCAAAACTTCCAAGCCATTAAACAATCTACAATTAACCTAATAAGTAATTATGTTTGCCAAGAATAAAGCTGACCAAAATTATAAAACCCAACTTGATAAACGAGTCCTTTGAGTTTTATTTGAAGTCCCCACACAAAATTATTTATCACACAGTTATCAAAGTCATATGTCAGTTAAAAATAGTAACGGATTACTCTCAACAGTTTTCGTTTTGCGATCGAAATTGCCTTTCAACTTCGTAAAGTATTTCAATCGGCCGTGCCAATCCAGTACCTGAATCTCAAATTCATTTTAGAATTCAAGAAGCAAGAAAATCTTTTCTGTTCACACATTCTTTCGACACTGCAATTGGATGTTTAATAAACCACATTAAAGATAAACCGCAGAGTATGTGAAGTCATTTCATTGTACTTAGTGTAAAATAATTAGTATGTTTGTGCCAATGATACTTAAGT
The DNA here is from genome assembly GCA_944739405.2 of Euclidia mi. Taxonomy (NCBI): domain Eukaryota; kingdom Metazoa; phylum Arthropoda; class Insecta; order Lepidoptera; family Erebidae; genus Euclidia; species Euclidia mi. The sequence continues at coordinate 36,818,073 of OX123191.2, forward strand.
ACCAACTTCTTATACAACTTTATTCTTAGTATAGAGTACTAGGTAGTAGAGCCTTCCTAATATCAGCACGAATGGGCCGGCTTGATCGGGGCAGTACTACCCTCTCACAGTATATCGACGTAAAGTAACAGTATGTATACTGTTGCGTTTCGTTCGGTCAGAGTACCAGACGCTCCATCTCCTTATCTTCTTCCTCATCCTCCTCCTATTCATTTTCTCATGCCATATGACTGGAAAAGCACAAGTGTCTCCTCTGATGTTGTTTATATATTAGCAGCGGTTATCGCTTATTTCATCTAGGCAATCATTCCATGGTGAAAAAAGGACACCAAAATGTCTACTTTGTTCAACCACATGAACAATGTGGATCAAGCCAAAGTAGCTGCAGAATGTCTACGCGTTGTAGGTAATTTATTTTATACAAGGTACTTCTTGAAGGTAAAACGAAATTCCATACAGGAGAATCGCGGGCTCCATTGTTTAATTACGACGGATTTCAATCGGCAGAGATCCTTCACGCTTCAACAAATAATCTACAATTACTTAGGATTATGGTGTCTACCTTTGTGCATACGAAATTGAAAAGAGAAGTAATACACAGGTATTATACGTCAAACTTCAACGAGATCTTAATTTAAACCTTATGTTAATCTGATGCCAATGGCCAAACTAAGCTTGTGACAACCAGATAACTGATGAGCATACTTAATTATTAATAATGTCAAATGTCTACATAGATTTTAGTCGGATTTCACTCAGACACATAACAAATATAAGATTTGTCTTGGCTGGGAATCGAACCCACGACCTTCGGGACCACCAATAGGCCAGTCAGCATGTAGATACTAAAATCAAGATTGCGTTAATTCCAAATTCGGTTAGCTTTTAGTTAGATCTAATATTTTAACTGCCTCGTTGGTCTCGCGGCATAAATGTGCGCGTGGGATTGGGAGGTCTCGGGTTCGATTCCCGGGTCGGGCAAATTGTTATTGGGTTTTTCCGTTAGGAAATTCTCAGTAGCAGCACGGAGTCTGGTTATGTGCCCGGTACGGCAATAGCCTCGCCTCCTATCACGTGGGACCTAAAAATTCTTGGCGAAATGTGGGTGTAATATTTCACCTCTGCCTACCCCTTCGGGGATATAGGCGTGAATCTATAAAAATAAATATTTTGTTGGTGTTTGAATAACATCTTAGAATTCTTGTTTTGCTTCATTTTATTTGATCTACTTATTTGTTCTTTGTAGAACTAATCAGTATTATTACATTTATTATGTGGCGAGATTATAATCGATAATGGCGGGATGAGTTGGACTGCTTCATGAGAGATTGATGCCAAGAGGTAAATTACAGATATAGATGGAAGAACAGTGGAGAGGCCTTTGTGCTGCAGTGAGACGTCACAGATTCTTAAAAAAAAATGCTTTCGTGACGTATTATAACAAATTCATTCCATCTGCAGTTCATTTATTGTGCCCAGAAATAGTCACACAATTGGATTTCGACTACAAATATAAATAACTAGAGGACGCCAGCAGCTACGCCTGCAATTTTTTAAAATTCACCCGTTTTCGCGGATCCCGTGGGAATTTCGGGAAATCCCTGCTTAGTGCACCCCTACGGTCCGCAAGGAACATACATGCCAAATTTCAGCTTCCTGCGCCCAATAGTTTCGGATGTAGCGTGTCTGTCAGTCAGTCAGTAACGCAAGGATTTTATATATTAAGATTTCATCAAACCTTTTTGATTTTAAAGTTCATTCTGAAATTTATTCATCATATCATATCATATCATTAGGAATATTTTGTACAAACAAGGTTGCCAATTTAGTAGAGAGTGTAAAACACTTAGTTTTATCATGATTGTTTAGGATTGTAGGAAGTGTTCCTACTCCACGGGTTCCGGCCATTGTATAGTAAGTTAGGCTGCCCGCTAGGCTGCGTGCGCTGCTTATAACAATAGGAAGAGGGTCAGGGGCTTTTATGTGTGTGTGTCGTATTATTAATGATCAACTGTGATCAAGGGTTTTGTTTCTTTGTCTAAATATGTAGAATATATTGGACTGCCATGCAGAGGGTATCGGGTTCGAATCAACGGCGCACACCAATGGCTTTTCGAAGTTAAGTGTGTATTTAATTGTTAATTATCGCTTGCCCCGTGCCTCGGAGAGCACGATAAACCGTCGGTCCCGGCTGTCATGAATATCTTTGACAGTCGTTACGGGGAGTCAGTACCCTCAAATAAACTGATACTGGTCTAAACCATGGAATATCGCTATCCCTTTGGGTTGCGGAGGTAAGACGACAGTCGCTCTGTGGAAAAGTAGATATTCTGTCATATCTGGTTAGACCAGTAAGCGGAACTCGGGCTCCAAGGCTTGTCAGTCTTGGATGCAACCGGGATAACGCTAGGGCGATGATGATTGAGAATAACAATTAGTTCGCCAGATATAGCCATTCAAAATCAGGATATTATATGCTTCATGCAGAGAATTAAAAAAAACTCAATAGGTACTCTTTCAGCCGACAGTGTTGTTACTGCTCGTGGTGGTGGTGCTGACCACTCAATTTCAGATTAACGTAGGTCTCGTTTGATCCATTTCTTTTGATGAGGTTGAGCATTACTACGTAGTCGCCTCGATGTGTGACTGTGACTAGTGGAGGAAGTGATTGGATGGATATCCAAAGGAACCCCAATCTCCGGTTGTTGAATGGACATATCGTCGTTGTGGAGCGAAAACTCACAAAGTAACATTATTGGTGAAAATGAGTTATTGATGTCAAGCTGTCTAAAAGTACATTATCTACCTTCTGAATTATTATTTATGGCTGTTTTTTTAATAATGGCGGAGTTATAAAAATGCGATAACTACCTAACTACTCAGTCAGTGGGAACAATCTACACGAAAATTAATTTAAACGACTTGGTTAAATCTCATATTAGATCGTTTAGGCAAACTAGTACCAATATTTTATTTGCAATGTCACTAAACGTACTTAATCACTTTTCGTTGGAACATGTTTTGACTTGTAATTCACTAACAGCCAGCAAAAACATAACTAAATTGCGTGAATAAATAACTAAATACCAAAAAAGTATTTTTTATACTTATGCGAAAAATCATTAATTCAAATATAATCGAATAATATATTTTGGTCATAGACGTCATCTTTCTAATCTTAACCATTCAAGAGTTATTTAAGTTCTAAGCTTCAAAATATTTTAGAAACGATTATCTCAAAGTTTCATTTTTGTTAGTTAGTGAGTTTTCGCTCCACAACGACGATGTTCTCTATAACGTTGATATTGGATTCTTCACTGCCTTGTAATATCACCTCAGCCGAGGCAGCTGATGACGGTCAAAGCTCGCAATGTCATTACATTCTTCGTCCCCTGAGCCACCGTCGCATATTGTACCTCCTAAAGACGGGTCCAAGTATATGTCAACGCCACAAAAATTATCACCATCAGTCAAATTCTCGAAGACATTAGCAATTTCATGCGTTGAGAGCACGCGCCGTGAGCTGCGAAAGCAAAGTACACTCTGTATCATTTGTGCCCAAGGGGTCGTTATCGACCACCTGAAAAAAAGTTACTTCCAGGTACTGAAATTGAAAATTACTAGTTTTCGGTTAAATAACTTCCATTAAAGACAACAATATCCAAAATTCATAAAAATTGGTGATCTAAATCTTTCTGAGCATATGTATATGGGTTAAGTTGTCTAGAAATCCGATTCAGCCTAGGAATATAGCACTAAGTTGGATGTACAGTACAGTCTCTTGTAGCGAAGAAAACTGATTGCGTAAAACGATTGCTTACTAAGTGCTTAAGACATTGAAATACTAGACAAGAACTTTAAACAAGGAATTTTCATTGATATACTAGTAGTATCAATATATATTTTTTCATTAAGTAAATGGTAAAATAAATACGGGAAAACCATGGGAAAACCTAGAAGATTCCTGTTTAACATTAGCGGTTATGCTGAGTACAGTCTTCCCGGTTATTTTCGTAATCAAAATATTAAAAATGAATATTAATTCCAAGAAAGTTTACCGAGTTAATTAGATGAAAAACGTTTCAAGTTTATTGGTTGAGTTCATTTAAAAATTAATTAAGCGGAAACTTTTTGATAACAGATAAAATACTGTCTGGGATTTTGCCCGATGATGCAGTACCCTTTTTAAAATTTTAAAGGGAAAATCTTTTCCTAATTAATTACGTTTTGGGAACTTAATGTATATTTTTGATAATCAATACTTATATTTCATTTATTATACTGCTTTTCAAAAACGAATTGCATGTGAAAGTCTAGGTTTGGCTTATAGCACTATTCCTTCCGAATACAGTAATACATGTTCGCATTTGGCATTTACGTTTTTGTGAAGTTACGATCCGATTGGGACTCTTTCTGATGCCCAACTCCAAAAAGTACTAGAGAGCACGTCACCGGCTCGATAAGAAGCCAGTTTAATACTCAACGACATGACAAGCTCGTTTAAAGTGCCACCCGGCGACTGCTCTGGGACAGTAGTATGATTTACGTCACCCTGGATTCCATGAAGCATACATACATACATACATAGACTCACGCCTGTTTCCCGCCTCCATGAAGCATATTCTTACAAAACAATATGATAGATGAAGCACCGGCAGAACGAGTAATATTACTCCTTTACCCCACAATGCATCTCACGGATAACCGCCACAATTACTCCTATGATAATGACTTTAGCAATAAAACAATAAATTGGGGCCGCCATTAAACGCCTGAGACTAAGTTTGTAATAGTTTAATTAATTTACCGTTTCGCACTTCAAAATAGCCTCTGATCAAATTTATGCTTGTCTTTGTTTACTTTATGTATATAGAATTGTGTTGGTGTTGCCAACTTTAAGGCTTTGGTATGAAATTGGGAACAATGTTTGCATTCGATTTGCATATATTTTCGATTGATTGAATTTAGTACAACAATTTTATAACGAAGTCATGCGTCGCATCTAAAACGCCTGGAAGAGCGTTGCTTCTCTGGTCGATGAAAGACATAATGAAAGGAGATCTGCCATTATGCCACAAGCGTAAACTCATGGACATGTGCGTTCTCCCCATTCTCACGTATGGTGCACAAACATGGTCTTTGACTGCTCAACAGAGGTCCGCACTCGAGACCGCGTAAAAATACAATACTACGCTCCAAAACGAAAATCGCCTATGTCACCCACGAAGCTTGCAAACGCAAATGGTACTGGGCAGGCCATGTTTGCCGCATGCTGGAAGAGCTTTGGCCCAAAATCGCCACTAATAGGGTCCCCGAAGGTGCTAGGCGACAGCGTGAAAGGCCGAGACGACGATGGCGGGACGAACTGGACTCGTACAAGAAGGACTGGCCTATGCTGGCACAAAATAGAGATCTGTGGAAAAAAGGAGAGGAAGGCCTTTGCCCTGCAGTGGGGCTGAAAATAAATAATTGTATAACGATATTATTGTATTCTCAGGTCTTTTGGAAACATAATGGAGAACTCTCAGATTTTACAGGTTTCCTCACGATAATAACTGTCTAGCAATCGATAATAATAAGCAATTAAATATGCACTGCCTCGTTGGTCTCGCGTCATAAATGTGCGCGTGGGATTGGGAGGTCTCGGGTTCGATTCCCGGGTCGGGCAAAGTGTTATTCGGTTTTTCCGTTAGGAAATTCTCAGTAGCAGCTCGGAGTCTGGTAATGTGCCCGGTACGGCAATAGGCTCGCCCCCTATTACGTGGGACCTAAAAATTCATGGCGAAATGCGGGTGTTTTATCATACCTCTGCCTACCCCTTCGGGGATACAAGCGTGAGTCTATAAAAAAAAATATGATTGATTGAAACTCTTTATTGTACACCAGAAAAACAAAAATATACAAGAATACAGTGATCAAATTATAAACAACTTAAAACTAGGTACAAGGGCGGTCTTATCGCAAAATGCGATTTCTTCCAGACAACCAAATGGAATACATAATTGAGTGACTGATAGAATGGGTAGGTATGTACTTAGAGGAATAGTGTATCCTAAAGAGCTCAACAAAACTAAACTAATAAGAATACTATGTACTTACATACTAATATTACAACATACATAAATATATACTTTATAAAATATATAAATAGATACTATAAATAAATACAATAGATATAAATACCTATATAAATAGATACCATAAAAATACAATATCCGTGCAAGTTTAAAAGAGTAGTCACGGAAAATCTGCTAAGTAGTGTTTGGTGACAAGTTTCTTAAATTATGTCAACGATTGAGCCTGTCTTATTGTCTCAGGCAACAAATTCCACAATCGGACAGCCTGGACAGTAAAAGATTTGTCGTAGAAAACCGAAGAATGTGCAGGAACTTTCAACCTAAGATTCTCCGATGATCTTAAGCACTTTGTATGTGTGTCATGGAGGTATTCAAAGCGAGTTTTCAAATACATGGGAAAAAAAGGGTTGTATAGAATATTATAGAGAAGGCAGAGAATGTGAGTATTCCGGCGAAGGCAATGCACTTCGAAAATCCAGTGGCATCATGAGTCTGAACACGACATCCTCTGTGAACCTGCGTGAACACTGGCAGCAGGCCGCAGTATACGCAGATAACCGTAACGCCACGCCGCATGCGGTTAACTGCAACGTCCCGGTTCTAGTTCGGACCGCCGCAAACGTGAGCTTGTTCGCGCGTTTTCATATAAAAGTCGACGTACAGTCTGCCGTATGCGGCGCGCCGCATCTCAGCTAGCCGCTAGTGCGTTCACTCTCTAGTTTCTTCACGTGGGTATTGCTGCCTTTGCTAAAGTTAAGTAATAGCGTATGCAAATAAAGCAATCGTAGCATTGCATGCTAAACTTTTCTATACCAACTCAATGTTTAATCAAAATACTTTATTCAAGTAAAAAGTTGGCAATAACGAACAGGAATTTTCCAACTCAAACGTTGTTTTCACACGTTTGTAAGGTAAGCGTTGTTCAAAGCCTCCTTATTACTTATTAACATTACTCGTGGAAGTCTAAGCCAATCGTTCCACAATAAGATGTGCCCGAAGGCGATCACGATTATTTCAAAGAAAAATACAGAGGGATATGAACAATGCTTTAAGATTTTATCTCAGTGGGCTCAGTATTTGTTGAAGCTTGTAATTATTATTATTACGTAGCGTGCATGGTAAAGAAATGTGCTTGGATTAAACTTATCAGAAAAAATCATCCATGGTAATATCAGAATCACATTGCAGAGACAGAGGCGCTTAGAAGTCTTAAATCATGCCATTTAGTTCAGGGATAGTTTAGTGGAGAGACCAGGGTTGCTATGTAGAGTGTGTCGCGTTCAAACACACCTTCTAAGCGGCGATCAAAAACATCACGAAGAAACCTGTGCATCTGAGAGTTCTCCGTTATAAACACGATATCTATGTAAAGTCTGCCTACCCGCATTTGGCTGGCATGTTTGGCTATGGCCTAACCATTTTCATAATGAGAGGAGGTCAGTTTCCAGCATTGGGAAAGATTATAAAAACAGCTATTGATGATGTTCTCAAATATAGTTGGTAATTTGGGACAGGATAAATTTCCTTCAAACAAAAGCAAGGGCTTAAAGTAATTCTCAGGAGTTGAGCATGGGTGTGTTATGAAGAGTTCAGCTCCCCATGAAATCATCTGAATGTTCTCATAATAAAACTCATCTTTATCACGGTTAAGAAAATGAAAATAACACCTTTCCGAAACTGAAAATTCTAAATCCTCTACTGCAAATTGTTTTAATCTAACAAGCATTATACTAGGTTGTTTGTTCTTAATTCCTGTGACCTTTACAGCTCTTTATTATAAAATATAATTTGCCCAGGTAGACACAAGCACTTACGTAAAATATAGGTAAAGTGTCGGAAAAATGCTTGACTGAAATTTTAATTTGGCTGACCATTTATATTTGAGTTATTACGGCCGCGTTCGTTTTCTCAAGTACAAAAGGAGGTCCTTAGCATTTTAAAGAGACTGCAGAATTTTTATTGTTACCTCTTCGTAAATGAGGGTGAAATTCACTCGAGCCCAGAATAATATGTTTTTCTAAGTGTGCTTAGAAGTTTATGAAGCAGTTCAAATTATGCTGAGTATACGAAGCGTCTTAAATCTGTTCTCATTTAGGTATGGGTAAGAAAGGGTAAAGGGGTCTCAGAAAGTTGATTATATTGTGACGAAACTAGCTGTGGTGTTCTTCATACCAGGCTTGCTGGCTTGCCTGGTATACTGCGGCCCGTGGATGTTGTTGAGAATTTGTGTATATGATCCCGTGTGAAACTTTTGCTGGTGTGATCTTTGTTCCGTTGGTTACCGTTAGGTGTCGCCAATGTTTGTGTGTAAAAACTAAGCTAACAAACAAAATTCAGATATTTGACAGAGGAATTTAAAACATAGTATCCTGCAGAGTACAATTAAAGACATTAGTTCCAATACCAATGCCACATGTACATTTAATGTCGATTCCATGTTGTTCTTAGGTCTCGTTTAAAGGCACTAAGTATACTTAACGTTGCAATGAAAATCTAGTTGTTTCATGTGTATTACGAGTAGGAAAATTATTTAAAGTAATCTTACTACTCGTAATACACATGGTATGTGTGTAGTAGGCATAGTTATTAGCTATAATATTGTTACGGACGGGGTAACGGGATTGAAAGGAAACACCGAGTAGCACTGATGACACTTTATTCGACTTGACACACGACACGCCGTTTAATTTCGACGCGGACAGCACCAACACTAGCGTCTTTTGCACTGCACTTTTCACTGCACTTTACTGCACTATACTTTCACTTTCACTTTATTTTACTACTTCTTCTTTCTTCCTTTTCTTCTTCACTTTACCACTTTTCAACTTAAACTGGCGCTTAGCGCATCTACACCGCCTTATATACCACTAAGAATGTTCTAGATCTACTAATTTCGATTGTCTTTTCGTTATTCAATTGTTTTTCCATCTCCTGTCTCTTTTTAACCTTTCCATTCCTTCTTGAATTTTCTAGAATTTTCTAATCTTTATTCGAAATATTTAAATTTGTGTTTCCATCTCCTGTCTCTTTTTAACCTTTCCATTCCTTCCTGAAGTTTCTAGAATTTTCTAATTTTTACTCGAAATATTTAAATAATCTTTTAAGTATTTGCCAAATATTCATAAACATTTTCCAAATTTCATAAAAACCATAATCCACATAACAGTTATGACTGGGATTTGAACCTACGCCTTCAGAACGTGAAAGGAATGTGTTATCCGCACGGCCATCGCCTTGTTGTCAATGACTGGTGAATTTGGCGAACACTTGACAGAGTGTATACGTCATCGAACTAAAAACTCATTTCCAAATAATAAAATAGTCTTCAAACCTCTTTGCTAATAAATTATTGTGGTTGATGACCGGATAGTTTGTCGTGTAGACGTCAGAAGTCCTTGGCAACGGTAGTGATGACAGCTTGGCATGACACCGGCCGTCACACTACCCCCTCTCTAAGACATGCTCGTCCCGAGCATTGTTGGATCCATGATATACCGCTATCCTATCCACATGAACAATCTTCAGTGGACTTCTAGGTGTTTTTCGAATTCTGTAGGTTACATCGTTAATTTTCTTTATTACAGTATATGGTCCTTCCCAGTTTGGAATTGTTACGGACGGGGTAACGGGATTGAAAGGAAACGGGATTGGAAGGAGACACCGAGTAGCACTGATGACACTTTATTCGACTTCACACACGACGCGCCGTTTAATTTCGACGCGGACAGCACCAACACTAGCGTCTTTTGCACTGCACTTTTCACTGCACTTCACTGCACTTTACTGCACTTTACTGCACTTTACTGCACTTCACTTTCACTTCACTTTATTTTACTACTTCTTCTTTCTTCCTTTTACTTCAGAGGAGGAGTTAAAGAGGATGAAGGCCAACGTCCCTTCAGTCGCAGTCACCTCATCAGGTGCTGGTAATTTTAAAGTGCCTTCTTTCGATGGTACCTCATGCTGGGAGGCGTACAGGATGCAGTTTGAAGCCGCTTCTTCTAGTAACAGTTGGAACAGAGAGCAGGCCAAGAATGCACTCGCTCTGGCGCTACGCGATGGTGCACTATCAGTGCTACAGTCTGTGGGGAAAGACGCCACATATGAACAGCTCATCGAGGCTCTAGAGTCCAGGTATGGAGACGCGCATTTGGAATTTGTATTCCGTGCTCAGTTGCGTAACCGCTGTCAGCGCCCTAATGAGTCATTGCAGCAGTGGTCTATAGAAGTAGAGAAAATGGTAGGAAAAGCTTACCAGTCTGCACCCCCGGCACAAGTCCAAAGCATGCGTCTCCAGGCGTTCATTGATGGCATTTATGACGATGAGGTCAGGTCTGCCGTTCGTCTGAAGCACCATGACAACGTTAAGGACGCTTTAGCGCATGCTCTCGAAGTGGAGGCTGTCCGTCGAGACAACAAGGGTGGACGAGTCCGAATTGTGGCCGCAGAAATGCAGCGAACAGAGCAAAGATTTGGCCCAAAATGTTATAGCTGCAGGGAACCAGGACATTTCAGCAGTAGCTGTCCGAAACGTAAACGTAAGACTGACGCTACTGTTCAAACGTCCGAACACGACCAGGAAAACTAATTCCAGCCAGGGCTGCGGGGCAAGCGCTGGCCGGTAGACGAAAAGCCCCTAAAGTTTGTATCCGACAAAGCACGGATGGGAACAGTTTAACCATTGATGGAGCGGTCAATGGCGTTACCTGTTTGCTGACCTTGGACACCGGTGCGTCTCGAACTGTTATAGGGACTCACCTGATAAGGAAGAATGGAAAGATTCTAAAACAGTCAATTCGACCTCGACTGACAACGGCTACCGGCCAGCACATCCCAGTCAGGGGAGAGCAAATAGTGGCTTTCAAAGTAGGTGACGAATTGTATTGGCAAAAAGCACTGATTGCAGACATCATCGACGACTGCATTGTTGGGCTAGACTTCTTCAGAGATCACCAATGTAGATTGGATATTAAGTGTGGTATCCTAAAGTGTGGAGATGTGGAGATTCCAATGAGAGGTGGAGGCACGGGAAAGGTTTAGTGCCTCAAAGAGAGCAAGCTCGCACCTAGGTCACAGACATTTGTTCCTGTCACTTTACCTGCCACTTCGAGTCAGCGACGTTGCATAATGATAGAAGACAATGGAGATCACGATCCATGGTTGCCAGCATGTGTAGTTGTTGCTTCTTCACAAATGGCTGTTATACCTGTCCTAAATTTAAGTGATGAAGAAAAGGTTTTGAAAAAGGGTTCTGAGATAGGAGAGTCCGTGGAAGTCGCTTGGTTACGAAACTGCCAGGAAACAAAGAGTTTGGCTGAGACTAACGTTAACGTGGATAGTGTTTTGAAAGGTTGCAAAGACGATCTAACAGAAATAGAAACAGAAAAAGCAAAGAAATTGCTGACACAATACGTCGACATTTTCTCAAAGGACGACGGTGACATCGGGAAGACAGGAGTAGTAAAACACACCATCAATACGGGAAATGAACAACCGATCCGTCAACGCCCGCGACGTGTACCTTTTGCCAGAGAGAAGGAGGTAGAGGATATGATTGAAGATATGAGGAAAAACGGGGTTATTGAGCCATCGACTAGCCCGTGGTGTTCACCGGTTGTATTGGTAAAGAAAAAGGATGGATCGACTAGATTCTGTATTGACTACCGAAGATTGAATGATGTAACCAAGAAAGACAGTTATCCTTTGCCTAGAATAGACGACACGTTAGACACGTTATGCGGAATGAAGTGGTTCACAACAATAGACCTAAAATGTGGTTACTGGCAAGTGGAAATGGACCCAAAAGACAAGGAGAAGACAGCTTTTTCAATAGGCAGAGGGTTATGGCATTTCAATGTTATGCCTTTCGGATTGTGCAACGCACCAGCTACTTTTGAAAGGTTAATGGAACACATCCTTGCCGGGCTTTTAGGGGAAGCTTGTCTGGTGTATCTCGATGACATAATTGTAATGGGACGAGATTTCGATGATCATCTCACGAAGCTAGAAGGCGTACTCAATAGATTGAGAAATGCAAATCTGAAGCTCAGTCTTAAAAAATGTTCATTTTTTAAGCGACAAGTTAACTACTTGGGTCATGTCGTCTCTGAAAAAGGCATCGAGAAGGACCCTGCCAAGATTTCGGCAGTTAAAGATTGGCCCATGCCTAAGGACAAGACGCAGGTGCGCTCATTTATGGGGCTTTGCTCTTATTACAGACGTTTTGTGAAGAATTTCTCGAGCATCGCAAAACCCTTACATGAGCTAACGGAGCAAAAACGACCATTTAATTGGGATGAAAAATGTCAAACTGCTTTCGAGGAGTTGAAGACGCGTCTATGTGAAGCGCCAATTCTTGCATATCCCGACGTCAAAGGGGAATTTGTTGTTGACACAGACGCAAGCAATGTGGGTATTGGTGGAACTCTTTCCCAGAGACAAGGAGACCAGGAGGCCGTCATTGCCTACTTTAGCAAATCGTTGTCTAAACCTGAAAGGAACTACTGTACCACACGAAAGGAGCTTCTAGCGGTAGTGAAAACTCTTCAGCATTTTAAAAAGTACCTAATCGGAAGAAAATTCCGGATCCGGACGGACCACGCAGCGCTTAAGTGGCTTTTACAGTTTAAAAATTGTGAGGGTCAAGTAGCTCGATGGATTGAACAACTTCAAGAGTACGATTTCGAAGTTGAGCATCGTAGCGGAAAATCTCACGGTAATGCTGATGCCTTATCAAGACGTCCTTGTGATAAGAGCTGCAAGTATTGCGTACGACAAGAAGGAAAAGAGGAAGCTGCCGTCAAGGTAATCAGAACGGATACCATCGACGGGCGATGGAATAGGGAGTTCGTTATTAAATCCCAGGAAGAAGATAAAGATTTGAAACCGATACTGGAGCGTCTAAAGAATAACTCCCTTCGGCCAGAATGGAGTGAGGTGGCTGATACTAGTACCGTGACGAAAAGTTATTGGGCGCTATGGAACAGCCTAATAATACAAGATGGACTACTTTGTCGAAAATGGGAAAGTGCTTCTGGAAGAGACAGTTATCTTCAAACAATAGTGCCAAAATCAATGATTCCTGAAGTTTTGCGAGTTTGTCATGATGGCCCATCTGGCGGACATCTTGGAGTGTGAAGAACCTTACTGAAGATTCGTCAACGTTTTTATTGGCTGCACTGTAGGGAAGACGTTGAAGACTGGTGCCGGAAATGCGTTAAATGTTCTTCAGTTAAAGGGCCGCAAACTCGGAGCCGCGGAGCACTAAAACTATACACTGTGGGAGCTCCTTGGGAACGGATTGCTGTGGACGTAGCTGGACCATTTCCTTTGACAGAAAGTGGTAATCGCTACATTTTGGTGGTGATGGATTATTTCACGAGATGGCCAGAAGCTTTTGCAGTCCCCAATCAGGAAGCAGTTACGGTTGCGACAAAATTAGTAAACGAAGTATTTTGCCGATTTGGTGTAGACGAAAAGCCCCTAAAATTTGTATCCGACAAAGCACGGATGGGAACAGCTTAACCATTGATGGAGTGGTCAATGGCGTTACCTGTTTGCTGACCTTGGACACCGGTGCGTCACGAACTGTTATAGGGACTCATATGATAAGGAAGAATGGGAAGATTCTAAAGCAGTCAATTCGACCTCGACTGACAACGGCTACCGGCCAGCACATCCCAGTCAGGGGAGAACAAATGGTGGCTTTCAAAGTAGGTGACAAAGTATATTGGCAAAAAGCACTGATTGCAGACATCGTCGACGACTGCATTGTGGGGCTAGACTTCTTCAGAGATCACCAATGTAGATTGGATATTAAGTGTGGTATATTAAAGTGTGGAGACGTGGAGATTCCAATGAATGGTGGAGGCACGGGAAAGGTTTTGTGCCTCAAAGAGAGCAAGCTCGCACCTAGGTCACAGACCTTTGTTCCTGTCACATTACCTGCCATTTCGAGTCAGAGACGTTGCATAATGATAGAAGACAATGGAGATCACGATCCATGGTTGCCGGCGTGTGTAGTTATTGCTTCTTCACAAATGGCAGTTATACCAGTCCTAAATTTAAGTGATGAAGAAAAAGTTTTGAAGAAGGGTTCTGAGATAGGAGAGACTGTGGAAGTCGCTTGGTTACGAAACTGCCAGGAAACCAAGAGTCAGGCTGAGACTAATTTTAACGTGGAAAGTGTTTTGAGAGGTTGCAAAGACGATCTAACAGAAATCGAATCAGAGAAAGCAAAGAAATTGCTAATACAATACGTCAACATTTTCTCAAAGGACGACGGTGACATCGGAAAAACAGGAGTAGTAAAACACACCATCAATACAGGGAATGAACAACCGATCCGTCAACGCCCGCGACGTGTGCCTTTTGCCAGGGAAAAGGAAGTAGAGGATATGATTGAAGATATGAGGAAAAACGGGGTTATTGAGCCATCGACTAGCCCGTGGTGCTCGCCGGTGGTATTGGTAAAGAAAAAGGATGGATCGACTAGATTCTGTATTGACTATCGAAGATTGAATGATGTAACCAAGAAAGACAGTTATCCTTTGCCTAGAATAGACGATACGTTAGACACTTTATGCGGAATGAAATGGTTCACAACAATAGACCTAAAAAGTGGTTACTGGCAAGTGGAAATGGACCCAAAAGACAAGGAGAAGACAGCTTTTTCAATGGGCAGAGGGCTTTGGCATTTCAATGTTATGCCTTTCGGATTGTGTAACGCACCAGCTACTTTTGAAAGGTTAATGGAACACGTCCTTGCCGGGCTTTTAGGGGAAGCTTGTCTGGTGTATCTCGATGACATAATTGTAATGGGCCGAGACTTCGATGATCATCTCACGAAGCTAGAAAGTGTACTCAATAGATTGAGAAATGCAAATCTGAAGCTCAGTCTTAAAAAATGTTCATTTTTCAAGCGACAAGTTAACTACTTGGGTCATGTCGTCTCTGAAAAAGGCATTGAGAAGGATCCTGCCAAGATTTCGGCGGTTAAAGATTGGCCCGTGCCTAAGGACAAAACGCAGGTGCGCTCATTTATGGGACTTTGCTCTTATTACAGACGTTTTGTGAAGAATTTCTCGAGCATCGCAAAACCCTTACATGAGCTGACGGAGCAAAAACGACCATTTAATTGGGATGACAAATGTCAAACTGCTTTCGAGGAGTTGAAGACACGTTTATGTGAAGCGCCAATTCTTGCATATCCCGACGTCAATGGAGAATTCATTGTTGACACAGACGCAAGCAACGTGGGTATTGGTGGAACTCTTTCCCAGAGACAAGGAGATCAGGAGGCTGTTATTGCCTACTTTAGCAAATCGCTGTCTAAACCTGAAAGGAACTACTGTACCACACGAAAAGAGCTTCTAGCGGTAGTGAAAACTCTCCAGCATTTTAAAAAGTACTTGATCGGAAGAAAATTCCGGATCCGGACGGACCACGCAGCGCTTAAGTGGCTTTTGCAGTTTAAAAATTGTGAGGGTCAGGTGGCTCGATGGATAGAACAACTTCAAGAGTACGATCTCGAAGTTGAGCATCGTGGCGGGAAATCTCACGGTAATGCTGATGCCTTATCAAGACGTCCCTGTGATAAGAGCTGCAAGCATTGCGTGCGACAGGAAGGAAAAGAAGAAGCTGCCGTCAAGGTAATTAGAACGGATACAATCGACGGGCGATGGAACAAGGAGTTCGTTATTAAATCGCAGGAAGAAGATAAAGATTTAAAACCGATACTGGAGCGGCTAAAGAATAACTGTCTTCGACCAGAATGGAGTGAGGTGGCTGATACTAGTACCGTGACGAAAAGTTATTGGGCGCAATGGAACAGCCTAATAATACAAGATGGACTACTTTGTCGAAAATGGGAAAGTGCTTCTGGAAGAGACAGTTATCTTCAAACAATAGTGGCAAAATCAATGATTCCTGAAGTTTTGCGAGTTTGTCATGATGGCCCATCTGGCGGACATCTTGGAGTACGAAGAACCTTACTGAAGATTCGTCAACGTTTTTATTGGCTGCACTGTAGGGAAGACGTTGAAGACTGGTGCAGGAGATGCGTTAAATGTTCTTCAGTTAAAGGGCCGCAAACTCGGAGCCGCGGAGCATTAAAACTTAACACTGTAGGAGCTCCTTGGGAACGGATTGCTGTGGATGTAGCTGGACCATTTCCTTTGACAGAAAGTGGTAATCGCTACATTCTGGTGGTGATGGATTATTTCACGAGATGGCCAGAAGCTTTTGCAGTCCCCAATCAGGAAGCAATTACAGTTGCGACAAAATTAGTAAATGAAGTATTTTGCCGATTTGGTTTACCGTTAGAAATCCATAGCGACCAAGGGAGAAACTTTGAATCGCAACTCTTTCAAGAAATCTGCAAGATGATGGGGATCCACAAAACTAGGACAACTCCGTATCACCCTCAATCGGATGGAATGGTGGAGAGATTTAACCAGACATTGGAACGCCATCTTGCTAAGGTGGTCGATAGCCATCAGAGAAACTGGGACGAATATATCCCACTATTTCTTCTGGCTTATAGAGCCGCGGTACATGAAAGTACGGCAACAACCCCGGCACGAACAAATTTAGGAAGGGAGCTACGACTTCCAGTAGACCTTCTTGCTGGATGTCCTCCGGGAACGCCTAGCTGTGTTACCGATTATGCATGTGAATTAAGAAGAAAGCTCGAAGAAATTCATGAACACGTTAGACAAGAGAATTTACAAGCGGGAGTAAGAATGAAGACCCGATATGACAGACGCGCAAATGCAAGAGCATTCGAAGAGGGAACTTTGGTGTGGCTTCATAATCCGGTCCGATGTAAGGGAAAATCTCCCAAATTACAGCCAAGTTGGGAAGGACCATATACTGTAATAAAGAAAATTAACGACGTAACTTACAGAATTCGGAAGACACCTAGAAGTCCACTGAAGATTGTTCATGTGGATAGGATAGCGGTATATCATGGATCCAACAATGCTCGGGACGAGCATGTCTTAGAGAGGGGGTAGTGTGACGGCCGGTGTCATACCAAGCTGTCATCACTACCGTTGCCAAGGACTTCTGACGTCTACACGACAAACTAGCCGGTCATCAAACACAATAATTTATTAGCAAAGAGGTTTGAAGACTATTTTATTATTTGGAAATGAGTTTTTAGTTCGATGACGTATACACTCTGTCAAGTGTTCGCCAAATTCACCAGTCAATGACAACAAGGCAATAGCCGTGCGGATAACACATTCCGTTCACGTTCTCAGGCGTGGGTTCAAATCCCAGTCATAACAGTTATGTGGATTATGGTTTTTATGAAATTTGGAAAATGTTTATGAATATTTGGCAAATACTTAAAAGATTATTTAAATATTTCGAGTAAAAATTAGAAAATTCTAGAAACCTCAGGAAGGAATGGAAAGGTTAAAAAGAGACAGGAGATGGAAACACAAATTTAAATATTTCGAATAAAGATTAGAAAATTCTAGAAACTTCAAGAAGGAATGGAAAGGTTAAAAAGAGACAGGAGATGGAAAAAACAATTGAATAACGAAAAGACAATCAAAATTAGTAGATCTAGAACATTCCTAGGGGTATATAAGGCGGTGTAGACGCGCTAAGCGCCAGTTTAAGTTGAAAAGTGGTAAAATGAAGAAGAAAAGGAAGAAAGAAGAAGTAGTAAAATAAAGTGAAAGTGAAAGTATAGTGCAGTAAAGTGCAGTGAAAAGTGCAGTGCAAAAGACGCTAGTGTTGGTGCTGTCCGCGTCGAAATTAAACGGCGTGTCGTGTGTCAAGTCGAATAAAGTGTCATCAGTGCTACTCGGTGTTTCCTTTCAATCCCGTTACCCCCGTCCGTAACAATATTATAGCTAATAACTATGCCTACTACACACATACCATGTGTATTACGAGTAGTAAGATTACTTTAAATAATTTTCCTACTCGTAATACACATGAAACAACTAGATTTTCATTGCAACGTTAGTGAAGTGCATTGAAAAGTGCAGTGCAAAAGACGTTTGTGTTGGTGCTGTCCGCGTCGAAATTAAACGGCGCGTCGTGTGTGAAGTTGAATAAAGTGTCATCAGTGCTACTCGGTGTTTCCTTCCAATCCCGTTATCCCGTCCGTAACAATTACACTACCATTGTTACGGACGGGGTAACGGGATTGAAAGGAAACACCGAGTAGCACTGATGACACTTTATTCGACTTGACACACGACACGCCGTTTAATTCCGACGTAGACAGCACCAACACTAGCGTCTTTCGCACTGCACTTTTCACTGCACTTCACTGCACTTTACTGCACTATACTTTAACTTCACTTTTTTACTACTTCTTCTTTCTTCCTTTACTTCTTCCTTTTCTTCTTCACTTTACCACTTTTCGACTTAAACTGGCGCTTAGCGCGTCTACACCGCCTTATATACCCCTAAGAATGTTCTAGATCTACTAATTTCGATTGTCTTTTCGCTATTCAATTGTTTTCCATCTCCTGTCTCCTTTTAACCTTTCCATTCCTTCTTGAAGTTTCTAGAATTTTCTAATCTTTATTCGAAATATTTAAATTTGTGTTTCCATCTCCTGTCTCTTTTTAACCTTTCCATTTCTTCCTGAAGTTTCTAGAATTTTCTAATTTTTACTCGAAATATTTAAATAATCTTTTAAATATTCGTCAAATATTCATAAACATTTTCCAAATTTCATAAAAACCATAATCCACATAACAGTTATGACTGGGATTTGAACCCACGCCTTCAGAACGTGAACGGAATGTGTTATCCGCACGGCCATCGCCTTGTTGTCAATGACTGGTGAATTTAGCGAACACTTGACAGAGTGTATACGTCATCGAACTAAAAACTCATTTCCAAATAATAAAATAGTCTTCAAACCTCTTTGCTAATAAATTATTGTGGTTGATGACCGGATAGTTTGTCGTGTAGACGTCAGAAGACCTTGGCAACGGTAGTGATGACAGCTTGGCATGACACCGGCCGTCACACTACCCCCTCTCTAAGACATGCTCGTCCCGAGCATTGTTGGATCCATGATATACCGCTATCCTATCCACATGAACGATCTTCAGTGGACTTCTAGGTGTCTTTCGAATTCTGTAGGTTACATCGTTAATTTTCTTTATTACAGTATATGGTCCTTCCCAGCTTGGCTGTAATTTGGGAGATTTTCCCTTACATCGGACCGGATTATGAAGCCACACCAAAGTTCCCTCTTCGAATTCTCTCGCATTTGCGCGTCTGTCATATCGGGTCTTCATTCTTACTCCCGCTTGTAAATTCTCTTGTCTAACGTGTTCATGAATTTCTTCGAGCTTTCTTCTTAATTCACATGCATAATCGGTAACACAGCTAGGTGTCCCCGGTGGACATCCAGCAAGAAGGTCTACTGGAAGTCGTAGCTCCCTTCCTAAATTTGTTCGCGCCGGGGTTGTTGCCGTACTTTCATGTACTGCGGCTCTGTAAGCCAGAAGAAATAGTGGGATATATTCGTCCCAGTTTCTCTGATGGCTATCGACTACTTTAGCAAGATGGCGCTCCAATGTCTGGTTAAATCTCTCCACCATTCCATCCGATTGAGGGTGATACGGAGTTGTTCTAGTTTTGTGGATCCCCATCATCTTGCAGATTTCTTGAAAGAGTTGAGATTCAAAGTTTCTCCCTTGGTCGCTGTGGATTTCCAACGGTAAACCATATCGACAAAATACTTCATTTACTAATTTTGTCGCAACTGTAATTGCTTGCAATTCTTATCACAGAATTGTTACGGACGGGGTAACGGGATTGAAAGGAAACACCGAGTAGCACTGATGGCACTTTATTCAACTTCACACACGACGCGCCGTTTAATTTCGACGCGGACAGCACCAACACAAACGTCTTTTGCACTGCACTTTTCACTGCACTTCACTGCACTTCTTCACTGCACTTTACTGCACTATACTTTCACTTTCACTTTATTTTACTACTTCTTCTTTCTTCCTTTTCTTCTTCACTTTATCACTTTTCAACTTAAACTGGCGCTTAGCGCGTCTACACCGCCTTATATACCCCTAAGAATGTTCTAGATCTACTAATTTCGATTGTCTTTTCGTTATTCAATTGTTTTTTCCATCTCCTGTCTCTTTTTAACCTTTCCATTCCTTCTTGAAGTTTCTAGAATTTTCTAATCTTTATTCGAAATATTTAAATTTGTGTTTCCATCTCCTGTCTCTTTTTAACCTTTCCATTCCTTCCTGAAGTTTCTAGAATTTTCTAATTTTTACTCGAAATATTTAAATAATCTTTTAAATATTTGCCAAATATTCATAAACGTTTTAAAATTCTACGGGATTGAAAGGAAACACCGAGTAGCACTGATGACACTTTATTCGACTTGACACACGACACGCCGTTTAATTTCGACGCGGACAGCACCAACACTAGCGTCTTTTGCACTGCACTTTTCACTGCACTTTACTGCACTATACTTTCACTTTCACTTTATTTTACTACTTCTTCTTTCTTCCTTTTCTTCTTCACTTTACCACTTTTCAACTTAAACTGGCGCTTAGCGCATCTACACCGCCTTATATACCCCTAAGAATGTTCTAGATCTACTAATTTCGATTGTCTTTTCGTTATTCAATTGTTTTTCCATCTCCTGTCTCTTTTTAACCTTTCCATTCCTTCTTGAATTTTCTAGAATTTTCTAATCTTTATTCGAAATATTTAAATTTGTGTTTCCATCTCCTGTCTCTTTTTAACCTTTCCATTCCTTCCTGAAGTTTCTAGAATTTTCTAATTTTTACTCGAAATATTTAAATAATCTTTTAAGTATTTGCCAAATATTCATAAACATTTTCCAAATTTCATAAAAACCATAATCCACATAACAGTTATGACTGGGATTTGAACCCACGCCTTCAGAACGTGAAAGGAATGTGTTATCCGCACGGCCATCGCCTTGTTGTCAATGACTGGTGAATTTGGCGAACACTTGACAGAGTGTATACGTCATCGAACTAAAAACTCATTTCCAAATAATAAAATAGTCTTCAAACCTCTTTGCTAATAAATTATTGTGGTTGATGACCGGATAGTTTGTCGTGTAGACGTCAGAAGTCCTTGGCAACGGTAGTGATGACAGCTTGGCATGACACCGGCCGTCACAATATGTTACTAGCTGTGCCCGCGATTACACCCGTGTTATAATTATTGATGGCTACCGCTTCGCACTTGTGGCTCATTGCATGATGTTATATAGCCTATGAATGGACTGAAGGAAGGGGCCTTATAACCTGTGACGTATGTCCGGTACCTACCGCGTCTACGTCATCGTACCGTCCATACGCTCGGCCAATCAGAGAAGGCCATCGTCCGCGCTCACGAAACCTGACCAAATATGGTCATGTAACGGACTCCAACTCTGATGGAGGGCCGGAATATAAAGGGGCCGACAGAGAGGCCGGCACCGCTACTCTACTACCTACCTACTATAATTACGCATTCTACTGAACCTACGTCTTACGTGTATCCTGATCCCAGCAGCTGGGTAAGGTAATTTACTGCGATAGCGTACTGCCCATCTCTCTACCTGCTAGCTGAGGCCGGCTGACGCCGCCTGCCTGACTCTATTGGTAGTGGCTCTCCTAATGCTGCTTTCCTTCAGGTTCCAGGTCTACCTTAAGCTCCGGGCTACGCTACCTAGACTGCTACACTTTCCTGCATCGCCTTCGGCGTCACCTCTGCCGAAGAGTCTGGCCTGCCCTGCTCATCATACTCGCACCGCCGGCGCCGCCAGCTGAGCCAACGTCAGCGAGGACCTGCACCGCTACGCGCAGCCTTCGAGCAGCCTGCCTGCACACTACCGGAGGGAACAGCGTGGGAGACTGCAGCCCTTAGTGTTCAGGCCAGTGGCGTGTTGTTGGTCGGTCATACTCGTACAAGGGACGTGAGACAGTACTCGGCAAATAAACGCACCTAGAACCTCTACTGCATTTTAATTCTAGAACCCGTTACAGTGGTGCCTACGTGGGTTATTGTCTCGCTTTCCGTGCTCGAGTTCTCATCTAGCAGGTCTCCATTTTTGTAAGCAAGGAGGTGCGGCTACAGCAAACCGGTACGTATTGTTATACTAATTGTCTACCTTTTAGTGTAACTACCTACTACGTAATAGTTCGCAAATTTGAATCTAACGTTTTTTCTAATTAGTCCTAACGGTCGAACTTGTACACCTTATCGTTAAGTAGGCCATTTGTAAGGGCGGAACGCTTGCGCATTAAGTGTAGTGTGTAGTGCTATACTTACGCGGTATTTATTCATACACAAAGGACTCACGCCCCATAAAATACTTCCTGCTAAATAAGAACGAGTTAGCTTACGAGGTCGCGATTAGAGGTGAGGAGCCGGCTACTTCTGTCCTAGGTCTGCGGAAGCAGCTCCCTAAATTACTGGAAGCCATTCCAAATGATGATATTTTGGAGTCGGGTCTAGCCATCGCGGTGGACTTCGGGGGCGCTGGCGAGGCCGTCTCTGAGCTAGCCAAGCGACTGAATTCCTTATCTACTTCTTACGACGCGAACCTAGCTAGGAGGTCTACCGCACTGCACAAACACTTATTCCACAGACTCCGTAGGATGGAACGCCCTACGGCGTATTGCAAACGTATTACCGAATTGTGCAGCCGGTTTGACAAGCTCTCGGCGGAGCTGTCCGCCATTGAGCAATCAGGTGTTCGCTCAGCTGATGCTGTGGTTGAGGTCCAACCTGCGCCGTCTACCTTGACGCAGGCAGGGTTAGCCCCAGTATTGCATTGCGAACATTTGAGAGTTAGCGAACTGTCCAAGTTAAAATACGACGATACGGGATGCGTCCAAGCGTTCCTACAATGCGTAACCGAATTCCAAACCGCGCGTAATCTACCTTCCAATAAAATTTTATCGTATGCCTCTGAAATATTCACCGGCAACGCACTTCATTGGTACCGCGGCCTAAAAGAATATTTCACTACATGGGAAGAACTCACCACTAAATTAATAGACGATTTCACACCGTACGATTATGACTACCGGTTATTAAATGAAATCCGCCGACGTACTCAAGGTGCTACAGAAACTATAATTATTTATCTCTCGATAATGAATCAGCTGTTCGCTAGGCTGTCACCGTCAAAGCGATTGTCCAAACGCGAAAAATTAGACATCCTATTGCATAACATACGTCCATGCTACTCGCTAGTGCTAGCTCCGTCAATATCTTCAATAGACAGTATAGCAACACTGCAGACGTTATGTTTAAACTACGAACGGATGAAATGTTTGAACTCTCAATTCAGCGAACCGTATTATAGTAACGACACGTTGGCAACAGACCTAGCTTATAGTCACAAACCTAATAACCGAGCGCGTAATAATTCCTACAATAATTATCCCATTGCCACTATAGAGGGTACGCCCGGTAAACCCGAATACACTGAGAACAACGAACTTAGGAATTCTAAGTCTAAACCTAGCTCTGTCGCTCTAGTCACGTCCAAGTACTGCCCACGCTGCCGTATCAATGATCACAGTTTGAATGAGTGCAAACGCGATCGGTTTGCAATTTGCTTCAAGTGCGGCCGTAGGGATGTGACATTCCCTAACTGCCCGAAATGTAAATCGACGAAACCAAAAAACTAGTTGGTCAGGGTCGCGGCGTGTCAAAACCTAAATTAGGTTCTACAACCTATTCAACCAATTTTGACAAAGATGATTGGAGAAATTGGCTAAACACTCTAAAAGTGTATTTCTCTAGTTTTACTAACGCCTAAGAAGGACGGTAAACTAAGGTTTTGTTTAGATAGTCGGCAACTTAATTCTATTACTAAAAAAGACGCGTACAAACTGCCTTATGTATCCGAAATTTTAGACAATCTTAGGAATGCTAGGTATCTAAGTAGTATAGACTTATCTAAGTCATTTTGGCAGACGCCGCTTTGCGAATGTGATCGTGATAAGACTGCGTTCTATGTGCCTACTAGAGGAACATTAAGATTTGTGACAATGCCGTTTGGTTTAACGAATGCGCCTGCGACACAACAGCGTTAGGTGGATCACTTGTTTACGAACAGCCCTGAGTTCGAAAACTCTGTATTCATTTTCTTAGATGATATCGTGCTTATATCGCCATCTTTTAATGCTCATGTGTCACTATTAAATAAAATATACGAAAAATTAAAATCGGCCAACCTTAACATTAACTTAGAAAAATCTAAATTCTTCCGTGATGAATTGAAGTACTTGGGCTACGTAGTAAACTCTAAAGGATTACAAGCAGGCCCATGTATGGTGGAAGCCATTCTTCAATATGCTACGCCTAAGAATAAAAAAGAAGTCAAAAGGTTCTTAGGCATTGCATCATGGTATCGGCGATTTATACCTAATTTTAGTACTATTGCCGGTCCTTTGAACAAACTTACCTCTACCGGTAAGAAACCTGCACCGTTTCAGTGGTCGGTGGAAGCTGATGACTCGTTTTGTAAACTAAAACAATTGTTAAGCTCCGCACCAATATTATCGTGTCCCGATTACGAGAAACCTTTTCAAGTTCACACAGATGCGAGTGCGAGTGGCATCGGTGGGTTGCTTACAGAAGAAATAGATGGCATGGAACTACCTATCGCTTACATGAGTAGGTCACTAAATGCACAGGAACAAAACTACAGTATAACAGAACGGGAGACATTAGCAGTTCTAACAGCCCTTGAATATTGGCGCTGTTATTTAGATAACGGGTTAAATTTTGTTGTGTATACTGACCATTCCGCACTGAAATGGTTCCTAAACTTGAGCAACCCGACTGGTAGATTAGCTCAGTGGTCGGTTCGTCTGTCAGCCTTTAACTTCGAAATAAAGCATCGGCATGGCGCAGATAATATTATAGCAGATGCGTTATCACGATCCCTACCTGTAAATATAATTTACGCGAATAATAATAATAATAACGTGAACAACCCTAATGTTGACACTGATCAATGGTATTCAGCCACCTACAATGGTTGTTTATCTTCGCCTAATGACTATCCAGACTATTCTATTAAAAATAATAAATTGTATCGTTTGATAAAATCTAGGTGTATGCTACGTAAGGAGTTCGAATGGAAAGAAGTGCTACCTTCTTCTGATCGAAATAATGCCATATTAGAGAACTATGCCGAACCCACTTCGGGGCATTTCGGTATATTTAAAACTTACAAGCGCTTAGCACTGCGTTACTATTGCCCAAAATGCACGCTGACGTGGTAAAGTTCATAAACTCTTGTGGCACTTGTATCGCGCACAAACATCAGAACCGTGCACCATTGGGAACCATGGGACGACCCAAAGTGTGTTCACGACCCTTCCAAACCATTAGTGTAGATTTGGTGGGGCCATTACCCGTCACAAGAAAACGAAACGCCTACATCTTTGTAGTAACTTGCTGTTTTAGTAAATACTGTCTCCTTTTTCCTATCAGGTGCGCAACTGCTGAAATAATAGCTAATATTTTGGAAGAAAAAAATATTTTTAGTTCATGGCATACCATCTACAATTATATTGGACAATGGTAAACAGTTTGTAAGTGCTACTTTAAAAGCTATGTTGCGCAAGTACAAAGTTCCTAATCTTCATTATACTCCTAAATATTCCCCACTTGTGAACGGTCAATACGGTCGAACGCTACAGTAAAACCATTGGTTCTACCTTAGCGGCGTTTGTAGGAAATGACCAGAGATTATGGGACACTCTCCTACCTAAGGTGCAGTTTGCATTAAATACCGCAGTTAATGTGGTCACGGGCTATACACCTAGTTTTTTATTCTTTGAACGTGAATTAGTTTCATGCGGCTCACACTATGTCGACACGGACGCTGATGATATAGTATACATACCTAGCGACGATTACGCAGAAAACATAGGTCACTTATCAGGCATATTTGACAAAGTTCAGGCACTCCTCATTCAAGCTCATGCTAGGAATTCCCAAACTTATAATTTACGCCGTAAACCAGCTGAGTTTAATGTGGGAGACACTGTGTGGAAAAGGACTTTTTATCAGAGCGACAAGGATAAGTCCTTCTATAAGAAACTTGCCCCTAAATTCGTGAAGTGCACAGTGATTACTAAAAAGTCGCCTCTCGTTTACGAGTTGTCGGACGCGTCTGGAAATTCTATTGGGTTTTGGCACATAAAGGACCTAAAACTTATACACTATGGCGCCTAACTATTTGTTACAAACCGTATAAGACTTTCCCTTCCTTCTTTCTATATGCCGTCTTAGCTTGGACAGTAGCGGACTCGTAGACCTAACGCAGCTAGTCGGATTTTTCTTGTCAGCCACGCAAAATCCTCTACTAAGGCGGACGGTATTGTGACGTATGTCCGCGTCCGCGTAGTACCTACCGCGTCTACGTCACAGTACCGTCCATACGCTCGGCCAATCAGAGAAGGCCATCGTCCGCGCTCGCGAAGCCTGACCAAATATGGTCATGTGACGGACTCCAACTCTGGTGTAGGGCCGGTATATAAAGGGGCCGACAGAGAGGCCGGCACCGCTACTCTACTACCTACCTACTATAATTACGCGTATCTACTGACCCTACGTCTTACGTGTATCCTGATCCCAGCAGCTGGGTAAGTTACTACATTTATTGCGATAGCGTACTGCCCATCTCTCTACCTGCTAGCTGAGGCCGGCTACGCCGCCTGCCTGACTCTATTGGTTGTGGCTCTCCTAATGCTGCTTTCCTTCAGGTTCCAGGTCTACCTTAAGCTTCGGGCTACGCTACCTAGACTGCTACACTTTCCTGCATCGCCTTCGGCGTCACCTCTGCCGAAGAGTCTGGCCTGCCCTGCTCATCATACTCGCACCGCCGGCGCCGCCAGCTGAGCCAACGTCAGCGAGGACCTGCACCGCTACGCGCAGCCTTCGAGCAGCCTGTCTACAGACTACCGGAGGGAACAGCGTGGGAGACTGCAGCCCTTAGTGTTCAGGCCAGTGTCGTGTTGTTGGTCGGTCATACTCGTGCAAGGGAAGTGAGACAATACTCGGCAAATAAACGCACCTAGAACCTCTACTGCGTTTTAATTCTAGAACCCGTTACATTTAGAGCCAGCTAGCTGTACGCTTTCTGGCCAGATTGCAGTCATCCTAAAAAGGACAGATTAGAAGACCAGAGCTTGGAGCCGGTAGTTGGCACTGCAGTCGGTACGCGGCTAATATGATGTTCTGGACAGGCTGGAAGACAACTGGCAAGTTCGCTAATTTATGATAAAAATATTGACATCATTGTGTATCATATAAATACTCCCTTATTATTCCTCAGAGGGAGCTGTAGCACTTACTCGGCTAAGTAATACTTGAGTCGTAAACCGTGTGTCAGTGTAAAAACGTCGTAAGTTACGCCGGCGGTTGTGGAACACACCAGTTTTATTACAAAAGATAGCGGGTATTACCTACGGGCTGACACAGATGTACGAAGAATGGATAGCGATTTAGTTGGTATGTGTCGGTTCGGAATAATATCCTCAGATAGAGAATTTTAGAGAGCTGGTGTGTTGGGTACACTATTAGTAGTAACGGTAGATATCAACGGACTGTCATGTAGAGGGTATCGAGATCAAAATCAAGGCGCGGTGACTTTTCGAATTTATGTGCCTTGTGCATGTTGAATTGTATCTAATCGCTTGCTCTGTGCCCAGGAAAGCTGGTCACACCATCGGTTCTGGTTTTCAATAAGATCTTCGGTAGATGGTATGGTGGCGATGACGGCGGTTGCTATATTGATAAACTAATCTTCTATTAAATGTGCTTAGATAAGAAAGCAGACCTCGGACCCCAAGATGAAAAATCTTTGATGATACTCGAATGGCGCTAGGACGATTACGATGCAGATGAAGCAACGGACTTTATCCAGATTTGTAGCAATTATTTTTGGTAACATATTTTTTATCATCATCATCAGCCCTTTATACTGTCCCACTGCTGGGCACAGGCCTCATCTCACTATGAGAAGGGTAAGGCCATAATCCACCACGCTGGCCAAGTGCGGGTTGGTAGACTTCACATGTCTTTCGAGAACAATATGGAGATTTCTCAGACATGCAGGTTTCCTCACGATGTTCTCCTTCACTGATAAGCAAGCGATAATTACTAATTTAATACGCATTTAACTTCGAAAAGTCATTACAGTCAGTAGACAGTAGCAGTCAGTCGGTCTCTCCACTCGGCTATCGCTGCTTATTATAAGGTGATGAGAATTTTTTTATAGATCATAAGAATGGTTCCCGTAGCATTCGCAGTGGTAGAGGCCAGATGATACGATAATTTAGCAGATCAGCTAGCATTTCAACCTACCTTAGAAACAAGGATAACAAATAAAAGATTATAGAGATACTTGTCTAAACATCTGATTGAATCGTTTCTGATCTTTAGCTTTAGAGCCTTTTAAATATATGACTACCCTTTTCTTTGTCATTCGAAATAAGATTTTCGAATACAAGCCTCATTCAATAAAATCATAATGCTTACTTCTAAACCATACATTCACGGAAAAAACCTTAAAAACAATATCAAACAAAGCATGCCTTTACTCAAAAAAATCCCCTTTGAAATACCATTCAATCTCGAAACAAGAAGAGAATTTACTGAATCAATCTGAATTTTTAGCTTCGAGACATTTTAGCGGTGTATTTTGCCAGGGATTGGATGGCATAAGGAGCCGTCTGTAGCGCAACTAAATCTAATATTGTCAGAGGTACGTTATATGAAAATGAAATTTCACGTGACAGTTTCTTCTATGTAGCGTCGAGGTATTTCTTGCTTATAGTCATAAGTTGGTTACTTGTTGCACTTAATTGCTTGGGAAACTAGTGGCTTTTTAATATGACTGAACATTATTACCTACTGTTTCAATAGTATAGGGTCAAATGAACTTGCTGTTTCATATTGATACATACATACATACATAGACTCACGCCTGTTTCCCGGAGGGGTAGGCAGAGACAACGGAACGCCATTTGCAACGATCCTGACATACCTCACTTGCTTCAGTCACTCCCATCAAGTTTCTCATGCATGCTCTTCTGTTAAGGGTACTTCTGACTTGTCCTGTTTTTAGGATGTCTCCAATCTGGTCAGAGAACGTCCTCCTAGGTCTTCCCCTTTGTACTGTTCCATTCACACTTGCCTTATATATCTTCTTTGTCAGTCTATCGTCATCCATCCTCTCCATGTGCCCAAACCATCTTAACATGCCTTTCTCAATGCTTGTCACTACATCTTCTTTTACCCCACACCACTCTCGTATCACACAATTCTTTACTCTGTCGGTCAAAGACACACCACACATACTTCTCAAAGTTATATAATAAAGTTATAAGTTATTGATAAAGTGGACTAAATAAAAGGTGAAAAAAATTTAATTTTAGAAATATTACTGGGCTGATGTACATGGGCTGCACGTATAGGGTAGTGGTTTTAGCGGTCGTCTCGCTGCTTAGAACAACGAAGTTTGATACGATCGAACGATACGTGCTTTGTTACCTTTGTAATAAACACGGGGATATGAAAATTGTCGATGTAGTAACTTAGTAAGAACAAAAACTGAGGGTATTTAAAAAGATGTCAATATCTGAGCTTTGATATCTGAGTAAATTAAATTAGATTCACGTCCGATCATTACGTACATATGGGCATAATTTATTTTTGGTTTTTTTGTTCTCGCCATGTTTAGTTAAATAACTATTACATCACTAATGCCACTCTATGGGTAGAATTAGTGGCAGGTGAACAGGTGTATGAGGCTCTCCTAAAGAAGT
This sequence comes from Euclidia mi, assembly GCA_944739405.2. NCBI lineage: Eukaryota > Metazoa > Arthropoda > Insecta > Lepidoptera > Erebidae > Euclidia > Euclidia mi. The sequence goes on from OX123191.2 coordinate 36,847,984, forward strand.
AAAGACGTTTACTTACTGAAACCACCGACGAAAAATTACATCAAAGTTTCATGTTCGTTAAGTACAAAAGAAATGCTATTTAAAATTAATCATAAGTGCATTTTTCCTTTCAACTCTTTCAAGCGCTGGAAGCAAGAAAATGGGCACTTGGAGGTTTATGGAAAGTAATGAACCTTTCACCAGTTGTTCGCTCTTAACACTGTCAAGAGATTTGGAGAGTCATCTAAGCGTTATATTCGATAAAAATAAGAGGTCAATGAATACAACGATGGCGCTGGGGTTTAAGATACAGCTTTATTGTTACTCAGGTTCAAGGTTAGAGATTGACAATGGAGCAAGTCAGACATTTTCACGAGTATGCTAATGTAAGTGCATTTTTCCTTTCAACTCTTTCAAGCGCTGGAAGCAAGAAAATGGGCACTTGGAGGTTTATGGAAAGTAATGAACCTTTCACCAGTTGTTCGCTCTTAACACTGTCAAGAGATTTGGAGAGTCATCTAAGCGTTATATTCGATAAAAATAAGAGGTCAATGAATATAACGATGGCGCTGGGGTTTAAGATACAGCTTTATTGTTACTCAGGTTCAAGGTTAGAGATTGACAATGGAGCAAGTCAGACATTTTCACGAGTATGCTAATGTATGACAGGACTTCATTTTCCTTTGATTTTTTTTTGTAATTCTGCTTCTTGAGGCAAGAAGGTTGGCAGGCGAAAAATGTCTCAGACATTAAATTTTGACTTTATAAAATTTATATTATAATATTATTTAATATTCTCGGACAACTAGAAACGGTCGTCAGATCCCAGATATAGCAGGGCTTATACTATGGGAACCAGATAACTAAAACCATTTAAAAAAAATTCTTAAATCAGTACATATTATTTATATCTATAGATCAAATACACCCGGACACAGAACGAATAATCGTGTCCATCAGTTCATTTAATAAATATCATCATCATGGTTCTCACTATGAGAAGGGTAAGGCCATAGTCCACCACGCTGGCCAAGTGCGGGTTGGCAGACTTCACATGTCTCTTGAAAACATTATGGAGATCTCTCGGACATGCAGGTTTCCTCACGATGTTTTTCTTCGCCGTTTAGCAAGAGATTATTAACAATTTAATTAGCACATAACTCTGAAAAGTCATTGGTGCGCATTGGATTCGGACGCGGTCCCTCTGCGTAGCAGTCTGCCAGTCTTTCCACTAGGCTATCATAAAATATAACTCTTCAAACTTCGTAACATATGAGTAGCTAGTATGTTCCTTGATTCAGGCTATTTCAGTACGGTAGCGCCTTAGCTCGATATATTCATGATTATAACACCACACCGCAGGTGGTTGCTAAAGTGTTGCGTCACTATAAATAATGAATACGCCGTTACAAAGCCTGTTTTATTGTTTTATATAAAACGTGGCAGCTTTTATCTCTTTTCTCAGTGTTTCGGATTAAATTTGGCAAAAGGTGGTCCTTATGAAAATTGTGGGATAATTTACTTTATCTGTTTGTTGTAGAAAAACATTAGCCTAGCTTGATAATGTTTAATTTCTTTTAGGGGCCTAATAAATTCAGGACCGCTCGAATCTCTTACATCGCGAGGTTAAGTGTTTTACCATCGTCTTGTTCATGGATGGGTCTCAAACGTCGTATATGTCGCCGATACGCCAGGGTTATCGTGTCCAGACTCCATTATAAAAAAACACTCACGTAATATTACTTGGTTTATTTTCAGACGATTTCTAGCACAGAATTGAAATAAAATATGACCTACAGTCCTTTTTATACACTAACCGTCATTACACTTAATGTTTAACAACTGCACTTCCTTTACAATATATAATTGAAATACTGTACAATTAATTATAAACTAATCAAAAATCGACATTAATATTGTAATGAATTTTTCCCAACATCAAATGATTTATTTTACACGAATAACAAATTTATTTTATTAACCAAACGCTGCTTTACAACATTGTCAACAGATGACGCTATCAACAGGATGTAAATATATTCGCATGTTATTTATTACCGAAAACATAATAATAAGTGTCAAAATCATGTTATTTAACACTAATTGATTTTACTTTGAAAGTTTCTGGAGTTATCTTAATAATTAAGCGATAAATTAAATACCAAATCTTTATAAAACAGTTAAGCAGCCAATACAGTGTCTAATATTGTAAAGTAGTGAAGTTCTCAGTTCTGTGTTCACAAATAGTTATTTAAATATCAATCTTAACTATTATTAACATTTTCGTAACAATATAATCATTATATATTAATTTGCGCCCTAATAATAATACGGCCATTCTGATCCAGCGCGCTCCTCGCGCTGATTATTTAACGGTTACAGAATAAACAGCATAACAAACAAAAATAAGGAACATAAATAAGAGTTTATCATACAGAATGAACCAGAAGTTATTTACAAGGCTTCACCTAGTCATAGGATCTTAGCCTGAGGCATGCGACACCCATCACGGGATCTAATAAACAATGCTTCACCCATGGCTAAGCCAACTCGTGGCATCACCGATTACGGGATCTAGCGCACACAGGCATCACCCACATAGGGATCTAGCCCACAAACGGCATCACCCACATAGGGTCGATTTAGCCCACGCGGCATCACCCATCACGGGATCTAGCCAACACACGGCATCACCCATCACGGGATCTAGCCAACAAGACCAGGATCAAGGATACGCATGGTGGCCAGCCAGCGTTTTGGGAAGGATGTTGGATAGGAAATATAAAATTTTACTAACACATAAATGCAAAATTTGCCTCATAAACACATCAATGCATATAAATAAAATAATCATCATCGTTTGTCATGATCAGTTATATCAATACATTTCAATTATATAGGTCCGGCAACGACAGTGGAGGAGGTAGAGGACCCCCCACGTAAATCGGTATCTGACGAATCCTCCGCCCATACGGTCAAGCTGCTCATACAGTTGTTGATGTTGATCAGCAACAAAGGTTAGCAAACAATGCTTGACTCCAGCTCAGTACAGTACCCATGCGGCTCGTGTGCGCGCAGCCCACACACAAAACCACCGACGTCAAAAGGGCGGGCCACCTTCATCCATACATACCAATCAGTAAAGGACCGCTCGTCCATCCTCTCTTCACACTAAGGTCAGGTCATCTGCTAGGATGTCATCATCAACCTGCAACACTCAAAAAACAGGTGGTGGGCAACATTTCCCACCCAAATATTAGTTCCATGAACCTTCGTAACTGTAGATGAAATATAATTCTACTCTTACAAAGTGGTCCGGTCTATTAAGCTATATCTATATATCAGGCATGTTCAACCTGTGCATTGGTCTATAGTTATCTTAGCTACAACCAGTGTTGGAGCCCATATTTTACGCATAAGGTAAAATACAAAAGACACTGAATTTTCTCAGGTTCTGTCTGACAGTGCCCGTTTAGATAATCAAATATAAAGTTATCAGGATACCCATATTTTGTAGTTTTGATAAAATAGTTAAAACCTAATATATTCAAAATTAGTTTTATCCACATCAAACAGGAAAACAAAATAGCAAGAACAAAGAGAGGCCTATGTTCAGCCGTGAACAGTCGGACTGTTGATGATAAATATGAAATGATTTCAAACCATGCAGATCCAAGGATATCGAAAATACTAGTGCTATAATTATTACTCATGTAAATACATGTTTAATCCAATATTGAATATTTTTAGGCATAGTGCAAGCTGTGAAATTGTTGAACTGTTTGCCAACTGAGCCATAAAAGAGAAATTTACAAGCTACCAATATTATAAAGCAAGAGTAGTGCAGACTTATTTCTAAAAATGATTCCACTCAGTTTGTATAGTTAATATGGTGGTGAGTTTATATCAATAGTTTTATTTGACTTTATATTTAAGGGAATTTTCTAAATAATGTTAATATTTATTTTAAACTGTTAGTTTAAAATAAATAGTGTAAGTTGTATAGGCGGCGATAGCCGAGTGGATATACCAACAGACTGCCATGCAGAGGGTATCAGGTTCGAATCCACGGCGCGCACCAATGACTTTTCGGAGTTATGTGCGTATTGAATTGTTAATTATCGCTTGTCCCGTGCCTCGGAGAGCACGTTAAGCCGTCGGTCCCGGTTTCATGAAGATCTTTGACAGTCGTTACAGGGCGTCAGTACCTTCTAAATAAACTGACACTAGTCTAAACCATGGAATATCGCTATCCCTTCGGGTTGCGGAGGTCAGACAGGCAGTCGCTCCGTGGAAAAGCTAATATTCAGCCAAATCCGGTTAGACTAGAAAGCGGACCCCAGACTGAAACTGGGATAACGCTAAGAGAAAGAAGATTTATTTTAAACTGTTAACATGTGGTGTTAATGTTATTCTTATTATTTCATACCCAATTAATCATTGTTTATCTGAATAAATAAATTTAAACTGACTAATCACAACTGAAATAGAAATAAAGCATGAGTAGTCCATACATTTACTTTTATTTGCTAAGAATAAATACTGCTAAATGGGAAAAGAGATAATATGGATTTTCACATCATGTTTTTTACACCCACTTACCATTATCAGGCTGGGCGCACTTCGCATTTTAGGTACAAACTTACAAGTACCTCGGCCGACCATGTCGCAATGGTTGGATTTAGTAGGTTGCCGCGCGCCGCTCACATTAGACGTCACGCAACGAGTGCGACCGCTCCGTATTCTCACGCGCCGTGTTATACACTGTTCAAATTATAGACTTAAACGCCTTTAACAACAAAAATGTATCATCACAAGTCTAATGCAAAGTATTACTTAGTTAACTGTGTGTCGAAAGCGACTTGAAAATTTGATTTTATTTATATTACGAGAGCAACTTGAAAATTTGATTTTTTGTTGGTTGAGATATCTCATCGATTATGGTATCAAATTAAAGATCTAGTTCAAAAACTATTTTATCTGTTTGAATCATGTAAATCGGTCCACGCGTTTAGGAAATAATTAAGAATTTGTATGGTAAAAATGTAAACAACCAGAATGTTTGTGCTTTTGTTCTACTAGCTCAAATAGTGGGATAGGATACTTATAGGATAATTATTTATTATTAGGTACGTGGTCAAGTAGGTAGATAGACGATGAATAAATATAGTAGCAGCGCCAAGTCGACAACCCTAGCGCGCCACTCCGCGCCAGACAGCGACAGCGTTATGTGTTAGAAAAGAACGGGAACTGTTAGGTTAATATCGCATTAGGCACTGAGTGCTTATGCGAGCTGAATTGAACTTTATTGCTTAGTACCAAGAGTCGCAATTTCAATAAATTGGTTTGAAAAGTTCTGTACGTTAGTACTATTAATTATTCTGTGCCATTATTCTAATAATCATAATTCCTAACTGTCTTGTATCCCACAAGAGCTAGGCAATAAGGTTGGCACTAAATTTTATTGGTTTATCACTGGTTTTCATCTTGAATATAGATGCAACTAACTTTGCAAATAAAATAAATTGTATTTTCCAAGTAAAACACTAAGGCTTGGTATTTATACAAGATTAGCAGTCACCTGCCTTAAGACTTTCAACCTAAAATGCTTAGAGGTGGACTATTATAGAACCTAAATGAGTGCCTATGTCCATAAAGGAATCTACTGACCAGATCTCATGTTTCTAGCTTCAGTAGTTCAGGTTAAGCAAGGACTTATCATGGTCGGAACAAATCATTCTATAGGTACAGGTATAAAATTAAGCGACAAATATTAAGATATGTCGGGTTACCCTGTCTTATTATATAACCTCAACTTGAGCTGCAAGTTGACAGTAACATAATGTTAAAATAAAATCATGTAGGCACCTACAGAATCCACAAATATATAATAAAACCTATTTTGTAACTTTACAAATATTGTCTTTAAAAATGTGTAACACAAATTTATTTTTATATGTACCTTCTGAATATATCTGTACTAATATAATAAAACAGAAGTTTGTTTTGTTGAATGCACTTATTTGTGAAACTACTGGTTTTATGCAAATAATTATTTTGTGGTGGATAGTCATTTATCAAGAGAGGCTTCATATAATCGCGCCGTGAGCACTAGCCATAAGTAATGCAGTTAGTTAGCCTTATGTAATGTGTAACCAAGGGCTATAAATAATGTTTTGATTCCTTTAATGTTTTACTATTGAGATAACCTATTGACTACCAATTGAATTCATATTCAGCACATCAATTAGCTTATTTAAACTGAAAGAAATTCAGGTAATTTATACAATGGATCTATATCAGAGCTTCAACTTGAAAAGAGCAGTTATACCGTTCTTTACTAATAATTACATTAGTAGAACCACATAAAGCTATTTTCTCTTTCTTGTGTAGATAAGTAAGTTTTACAGAAAGTTTCCGACATGGCCTAACGATTAATAAACAGACAAGAGTCCCAGCCGACGGCATAACATGACTATAAGCACAATAGCTCTGCTATGTACCAAACGTGGATAAACAACAGTTAACTATAAGTTCCATTTGGGGTGTAACGTTCGTAATTTTGACTGTATAATGTTTACCTGGTAATCCTTACGGGGACAGTAGGTAATCGTGTAAGCACCATAATTGATAAAATAAGGATGTTTCTCAAAAACTAATCAAATCAGCTCTGGATAAATACCTCTAGTCAGTGCATCAGCAACCCGCATCTGCAACCTCTGGTAGAACTCAGAGCAGAACAGCGTTCACGCCACAGCACACCCCGTTGCGTGTACCCCGTCGTAGTCGTTCTGTCGCTCTCGCTCGCACGTGGCCTCACGTGAAGTATAGACTTGCTCGCCATAACTCCGACACACCGTGCGGTCTCCGATCAGGCTTGACTAGCGCCAAACACGGCTTCCAAGCGCTTGTCGCATCAGTCTTTAGGTCATCATTGGTAATGGCGGCCAAGCCAAAAGATGAAGAGACCCATCACTCTCGCGCCAACCGTAGATCCCGAAGTCTCTTAGGGGGCGTTTATACCACCGCTGCTGTCGGCGATACGCTAGGGTTATCGTGTCCAGACTCCATTATAAAAAAAACACTCACGTAATATTACTTGGTTTATTTTCAGACGATTTCTAGCACAGAATTGAAATAAAATATGACTTACAGTCCTTTTTATACACTAACCGTCATTACACTTAATGTTTAACAACTGCACTTCCTTTACAATATATAATTGAAATTACTGTACAATTAATTATAAACTAATCAAAAATCGACATTAATATTGTAATGAATTTTGCACAACATCAAATGATTTATTTTACACGAATAACAAATTTATTTTATTAACCAAACGCTGCTTTACAACATTGTCAACAGATGACGCTATCAACAGGATGTAAATATATTCGCATGTTATTTATTACCGAAAACATAATAATAAGTGTCAGAATCATGTTATTTAATACTAATTGATTTTACTTTGAAAGTTTCTGGAGTTATCTTAATAATTAAGCGATAAATTAAATACCCAATCTTTATAAAACAGTTAAGCAGCCAATACAGTGTCTAATATTGTAAAGTAGTGAAGTTCTCAGTTCTGTGTTCACAAATAGTTATTTAAATATCAATCTTAACTATTATTAACATTTTCGTAACAATATAATCATTATATATTAATTTGCGCCCATATATACTTATCTACATCGACTTGAGAGCACGTATAACCATCGGCACCAACTCCCACGAAGAGTTCCGATAGTTGTTACGGGAAGTCCAAGCCTTACTACCTTTAAATATGAAGACATCGGTCTTAATTGTAGAATATATCATATCTTAGCATTATGTTGAAAATACTAATACTCTGCTAAATCTGGTAAATTCACCTTGACTTTTCTTTTTTTAAATATTGTGTAAGTACAATTATTTATCAATGAAAATCATAAGATTCAATTAAATTTCGAGCTCAGGAATTTCTTTTAAAAGAAAAATAAATTAAACATTTTATAATTATCTCCCAATCACTCGAGATAAAGTTATTTAAAGTTCTTATTTGTATCCATGAATGTATTTATTTGCACCGGTTGCGTTCCGAGCGAACTTTACTGCGAAGTTAGTAGAGTCACATATTTCGCGATACTTTGATATCTGATGCAGACGGAACGAGGGCGGTGCGTGCTCTGCGAAGGACGTTATGCATCGAGTTACATATGTTACGTGTAAGTTGTAATATTGGACGTTTTTCTAAATTATCGATAGTCAATTTGTGTGAAAATAGACTGTTTGAAATAATCTGAAGCTGTCTAAACTTTCTGTTTCATCGGTCTTATATGTCGTAGTATTTTATCGAAATTATTAGTAGTTGCAACTTTTATAATGAATGCATAATATAACTGACTGAATTGACTGCCCCCGTGGTCTAGTGGATAGCGTATGCGTCTGCTGATCGGTTCCGGTTTCGATTCCCAAGTCGGGCAAAAGTGTTACTGGTTTTTCCGAATTCGCAGTAGCAGAACGGAGTCTGACAATGTGCCCAGTAACGGCAATAGACTCGCCCCCAATTACGTGGGACCTACAAATTCAAAACATGGCGAAAAGTGGGTGTAATATTACTCCTGTGCTTACCTCTTCGGAGAGACAGGCGTGAGTCTATAAAAAACATGATATAACTCAGGCTTTCGGCATGACGTGACTTTCAAGCGGGACAGAAAATAAGCTTTTTCAAAAAGTAACTGCTGTCTGGCTTCCGCAACCCAAAGGAATATTCCATGGTATAGAACAGTGTCCGTCAAATACAGGGGTAGTGTTGACTGCCAATAAGAACTGGCAAAGTCTTCATTGCAAGCTATAATTTACAATTTAATACGGATATAACTTCGAAAAGTCACTGATGCGCACCGTAGCGTTGTTTCAAAACCGAGCCGTTTTGCGTAGCTGTCTGATTGTCTTTCTATAAGGCTATCGCTAGCTTTTGGCATAGCTTGGCGACACATGAATAAGTTTCATACATTTAACAAAACATCCAGTACCATTCTTTTCACCGTAGCACATACATAGATATCACACAGCAGCACGTGCCGACGCGTCGTGATCTGGCGAAAAGGTTCGCACAAACCTTGTATCCTCTACAAATTCGGGTGACAAAACATTGATATTGAATGCCACTTTCGCCTACGAGTCATGTGCCGACGGAAAGTTGTGCCCCTACGTGATTTAGTTCGGAAACGGATATCTATTTTGAGATAGTTTTCTTGCATTGTTTGATAAATGTGTGTCGAGATGAATAACTCCTACAGCCTACTACTATTTTAATAACAAACATCCACCCATTCATCCTCAGAATCTTTCGCAGTTATCTGCGAAAGATTCTTAGGCTGAATGGATGGATGTTTGTTACTCTTTTACGCAAAAACTTCAGAAAGCATTTTTATAGAACTTTGTAGTAATAGCTTTTACATTAGCATGATGGCCGCACCGCCTGGCCACACAGATCTACTGGGTCGGGTGCTTAGCACTCTCAGTCGTGTGGTGGAGAAGACGGTCATCTCTACTTTGCACTGAATGAATTCACAATGATAATATTGAACGTCGTTTGTTATAAAATTAAAATTGTAGGTAGGTATATCCCTGCCTTCTATATAATAAATATGTATGAATCAATAATACATATGGGAGTTTGTGTTGTTGTTGAGATATCAAATAAGTGGACAGGCTCTGCTTAGTTTGGACTCAGATGACCGATCCAATCCGATCAGACAAAGGATGTCGCATCTTACATCGTGCCAGGAAGATCTCATGACTGCCTCTGACCATGCAGTCAGCGTGGCTGCTTTCTTGGCCTCAAAAATATAGTGTTTGCCACCGATACGCTAAGAAGAGCTCCGAGTATTTTCATGAAAGCAAATGATAAAAACCGACTGCGCATATGTTATTGATGTAATATGGTTATCGTATATGTATTTTTCACTTATTGTCCATCTTACAGGAGCACCTGGTGCAGTTGAAAAAACGTTTACAAATGGTACGTATATATCATAGACAACTGAGCGTAAAATCAGCCGAGGTCGGTGGAGTCCCGCCGTCGATCTGTCCGCCCGCGGCCTGACGAGCCTCCCTCGCCGCCTGACCTCGAGTCACGGCCTCAATACAAACACATCTGTCTGCTTCACTTAGCTGTAATTGTTGCTCTACAGAAAATTGTTAAATATTTACTAATTTCTGAATCTATTTTCGCTTGCAAGATAATATTAATATATCAAAGTCAAAGTAAAAATTATATATTCACATAGAATGTGACACTTATGAATGTAATATTTTAAAGTTAATTACTTAATGTTATGAATTTACATATGTTGCAACAAATGTTTAAACAAGAAGAACTTAGGTTTTGATAGCACAGATAGTGTAGTAACCAAAGAGTAGGTAAGGTGACTTGGGGTAAGATAAAAAACGGGGAAAGAATAAAAAATTATAATAACGCCGAATATCAGGGAATTCTTTTAATGCTGGCAATATCGTTGTGGACACCATTTTGTCTTGGCCCGCCCCGCAGTCTGCGTCAGTCGCTAAGTGAGGGTACTCGTGTGTTATTTGACATTTTTCCGTACATTAAATTTGCCGCGTAAAATTGAGTTTTTCAATCTTACCCCGCTCGCTGTATTTCCTTACAAGGGTAAGTAACTAACATTTTGTTTTTACATTCGTTATTAGATTTGAAATGTAATATGCTCTGTAATGTGGTGATTAGTATATTTCACGTATTTTAAGATTTATAGTGCCTTTGAAACTTTCCCCGGCAAAATTTAACGGGGTAAGATGATAATATAAAACTTTCCATCTTACTACGTTTACTAAACTCATACAAAGGTCAGAGACCCTCAATCTTCTTCAGTTTTCAGTGATTTCTCGAGTTCTGATGAACGCAAGAACGGTGTTTTTTTATAATTATCTAGAATTTTAATGTCAATTTGGCAGTGATCATAATAGTACTGTTTACTAACGTTTATAAAGGCAAGAGTGTCTAGTTTTGTTGGTTTTTTTATTAATTATTAAGGGCCGCAAAATACGAGTACGTGATTTTTTATATTGTAGTTACTTAATTCTGCTTTGCGGAATATTGTAGTTAGGTACTTAATTCTGCTTTGCGGAATTACCAACTGATCTGATAAAGCCAAATTATTATTAAACATATTTTTGATAAGCGGTTATTTTTAGTTTTAAAAGTAGTACTTATAACTGACTGATTTTATTTAACTGTGATGTTTAGGAATTACCTCCTTTGAAATAATAATTTAATAATGTTTAATTGTATTCTGCTGTCGTGGTTTATTTTATGAAAGTAATTATAATGTACGCTACGGCGCTACGGGGTACTAAATGAAAACGTGTGTTTTATTCATCGACCCGAGTTAGACTTGACAGTCATGCATGAGCATGATTATTTAATTTTTTTAATATCCATAACATGTTGAGCACCCCTGACTGCCAGCCGTTTTAACGGGGTAAGATTGATATATTTTATTTCATAAATTATTTTTTCTAGCATTTAGAATGCGACTTTTTAATGTAACTGATTTTCAAGTTATTTAGTTTATTGAAGCAGAAGGTTTATTGGTCACCGCACAAGCATAATGACCATGAATACGATTTTAGTCACTATTTCAATCTTACCCCTTCAGCGTTTCATCTTTCCCCTACATATTCTTTTTCTTAAGACCAATTTTACTAACGTTTTTTTCATAAAATATTGTTTCAAAAAGATTGCTGTCAACATTATAGAAACAAGTTGACTATACTTTTTTACCCAAAACATCATTTCATGGATTTGACGTATATCTCTTTGTTTCACAACAGTTTCAAATCAACACTGTTTATGTCATCAAAAATCCATTCCGACTTACCCCAACTCACCTTATTGAGTATTGCGTATTCGATTCCCAGATTGAAGAACTCTATGCATGATCTACAAATAGTTACATCGAATATGGCTGTAATTAAAATGTTTGTAAATTAGCCTGCAATACAGGAGTTATTCATATTGCGTGAGTTTTGAATATTCTAAAGGGACTTTTATTTACTCGGTAGCATACTGCCATGTTCCATTTAATAGAAATACTATAGAATGCATGTCAAAAGTCAATTAACTTTTCTAAGCAAAACATTTTCACAGTGGCTGGTGTACTATGTAGAAAACTTGAATAGCTCTCGATATAAGTCACGTACGCTTCTAAAATCTTAACAAGATTTTACACCTACACTTCGCAAGCTATATATATATGTTAAATCCTACGTAATAGAAAGCAAGTATTCTTCTGTCAAGTGAGTGTATAAGATACTGCTAATAATATACTGCTATGCAGAGGGTCTCGGGTTCGAATCCACGGCACGCACCAATAAATTTTCGGAGTTAAGTGCGTATTAAATTGTTAATTATCGCTTGCTAATCGGTGAAGGAAATCATCGTGAGGAAACCTGCATGTCTGAGAGTTCTTCATAACGTTTCGAAAGACATATGAAGTCTGCCAAACCGCACTTAGCCAGCGTGGTGGACTATGGCCTTACCCTTCTCATAATGAGAAGAGGTCCGTGCCTAGGAGTGGGGCAGTATAAAGGGCTGATGATGATGACACCTACTTCTTTTCTCTCTGCACCACTCTAAGATAGACTAGGAGAGAATGCCCACAGCATTAAATCCACCTTTATGCTATTGTGTATGTAATGATTTAATAAATAAAAACAACCGACTTCAAAAACGAAAAAGAAAAAAATAATAAAGATTTAATATTTATTAAATACTACCTATTATTTATATGTGCTATTTACTAATAGGTTTGAAGTCGGTGCCAAGCCTTAAACAAATAATATCTAGTATTTTAATCACATAAATGAATACGAGCAAATTTAAACAATAAAATGACTACTTTAAAGATAAAGATGCGTAAATAAACCTAATAAAGAGCAATTAAATCTTAATGTTATAAGCAGCTTCCATCAATACGAAGAATAATTAAAAAAAATACGAAAATGTATTCAACAGAATTCCTAAACATGGTCATGTGAATTATGAAATGCCTTCTTTAATTTAATGGTTTTTGAAATTTGATTTGGCACCGACGATTAGTCTCCTACAGTAAATTTAAAGTTAAATTGTTAAAAGTGTTTACTTCAAGTTGAACTCAAAAGCATACTTTTTTAGTTTTCTGCTATTTTCTTAACTGTAAAATAACTAAGTACATTTAAAATAGTTTTACTACATACATTATTATTGTCAGTGCTATGCATACCGTAATTGTCATATATATCAGATGCAATGCCTTTTAAGTGTTTACCTTAACTGTATAAATATATATGATGTGGTTGTGCTAATAAATAAATAAATTAGTCTTGACGAGCACTTTGCTCGTCAAGACTAATCAAACGGGCCCAAACACGATAAAGTTTTGTCATTTAATTACTGAGTTCCTATGGCAACCTTTCGATTCCATCATCAGATCAGCTCTATGTCATAATAATTTTTCAATGTCATCTAATTTACATACGTATACAAAATTTCAGCTCAATCGGTAACCGGGAAGTGGATCAAATTTACTTGCGAGTTTTAATTTCAGACATCGGGATAGGTAAATAAATGAAAATTGCTCATAAAATAAAAACTACTGGGTCTACGTGAATCGATTTTTTATGGGACCAATTCGAAACTATTCCGCACCATACAAAAAAGAATCACGTAAATCGGTTCAGAAACCTCGGCGAACTCGGTGTACATACATCGAAAAAAAAAATATACCGGCAGAATTAAGAACCTCCTCCTTTTTTTCGTTGAAGTCGGTTAAAAAATAAATAGAAGAAAGAAAACTTTTCTGTCTGCGTACTTTTTTCGTTACACTACCAAGTACATTCATATTGTTTTTGGAGTACAAATACAGTACGAGCTTTCACCTGTGCCGATCGGGGCACAGGGAAGAGGTGCCTTTGACTTCCCTTTGTGACAGGGTTATCTAATCTACCGCAATGTATTGTAGTTGACGCGACTTAATCGCGATTCCCACCTCCCACGATCCGATCGATTTTTACTTTTTGGCACCATTTTAGTTTCTTAGCCATTTCTATAAAAACATGCTTTATTACAGAGATGTATTAAATGACTAGATAGCTATTATGAATAAGGTTTACTAAGTACTTTCTCGGTAAACGTAGGTGTACCACTCCACTAGATAGAACATTTAGTTTGCATCACCTATCGTACAGAGTTCGGGAAAACTGGCTGATATTTTAAAGTATTCGAAGATTAATTTTTCCCGGACCACCATCTTTGATTTCCCCTCCGCCATCTTGAATCACGAAATAGATGTTGTATTTGGATTCCCCATCCCTTTAAAAATCGGAGACGATACCCATATTGATTTTAAAAAAAAATCCCGTCCGCCATCTTTGATTTCCTATCCGCCATATTTGATCACGAAAGAGATGTCGTATTTGGATTCACCATCCGTTAAATCATCAGAGACGATACCCATATTGATTTTTTAATTTTTCCCATCCGCCGTCTTTGATTTTCCATCCGCCATCTTGAATCACGAACCAGATGTTGTATTTGGATTCCCCATCCCTTTTAACATCGTAGACGATACTAATATTGATTTTTTTTAATTTTCCCATTCGCCACCTTTGATTTCCCATCCGCCATCTTTGATCACGAAATAGATGTTGTATTTCGATTCCCCTGCCCTTAAAAATTCGATGGCGATACCCATATTGATTTCTAAAATTTTCCCATTCGCCATCTTTGATTTCCCGTCCGCCATCTTGGATCACTAAATCAATTTCATATTATTAACCAGCGTCCCGAAAATCTCGAAAACAATACCCATATAGATTGTATCCTATTCGTTTAGCCTTTTTTGCCTTTGACCCAACCTTCTCGTTTGACCATTTTATTATTTTTGTCTGGCCCCTAAAAGTTGTGGCGTAATTTTATATAGCCTATAGCCTTTCGGGATAATTGGGCTATCATAGGCAATAACAATTTTTAAAATCCGACTGCTACTTCCTGAGATTAGCCGACATTATCTTTTAGCCTTTTGCCCGGCCCCAAAGGGTCGAAGCGTTATGTTATATAGCTTATACCCTTCCGGAATAACTGGACTATCGTATACAAAAAGAATTTTCCAGATCTGCTCGGTAGTTCCTGAGATTAGCGCGTTCAAACAAACAAACAAACAAACTCTTCGGCTTTATTATATTAGTATAGATAGATAGATGTAAAAGCAAAATATGTTTATTGTGGGTTATCCTTGGAAGATAGACATATACCATTGCGGATTTTTTTGTAGATCTATTAAAGAGGTACAATCCCACCATACATTTGTTTTGTTATAACTCGAAAGGTTTTGGCAGCGTTTTCGAGGAAAGCTCCAGATCGGCTAAATTTTTGCCGGCGCGTTGAACTAATATCGTCGTAATATCGTCAGTTTGCACAAAACCTAAATTTATTATACACTAAAACCTTCCTCAGGGATCACTCTCGATGTTGTTGAAAACCGTATAAAAATTTGTCCAGTACTTTTCGAGTTTTAAGCGAACAGACAGACAGACACCGCGGCGGGGGACTTTGTTTTATAATATATATGTCGGAGAAGGATTACTTTCATCGACATTGCCATTATTGGTTGCGGACTTAATGGGCGTCATTGGGGTAAATGCGGGCACAAAACACAATCAGCTAAGTTTGACAATATTTTAATTAGCGTTGAACAATATTTATAAGTTTACACTGTTGCTAAATACAAATAATAGTATCAGACAAGACCGAGCAGCGGGTTCAGGGCAACTATATTAATTTACTTCCTTTATGCTCAATAATCTAACTCGATCTGCCGATTGCTCTCAAAAGACAATGCACAGAACACCATATACCAATGTCACCATTAGCTGTCAGTTCTCCTTTTAAATTAGATGACGCCTCGACCCCGCTCGAGACACACGTCCTGCTCTGATTGGTCATTATCTGAACTAGTACATTCACAACTTTTTAAATTACTAAGATAAATAAGGTTTTAAGCTATAGAAATATTTCACAAATCAAATAAGGTTAAATTATAATTTTAAAGTGAATTATTTATAAAATCAAGAATCATAGCTTCCTCCGACACGGCCGTCCTGACCTATCACACGTCCTCGTGTGAAGGTGAAGGCCGCGCATCATTGCTCCGACACGGCCGTCCTGATATATCACACGTCCTCGTGTGAAGTAGAAGGCCGCGCATCATAGGTATCTGCGAAAAAGAAAGATAATGGTGTAGTTCGGACACTCCTGACCAAGAAGATCGTGTACATTTTATCTTCTGCGAAACAACTTCGTTAAGAATATAATCTGAATTCTAATGTACTCCACACTACGTACTAAATTAAGTCTATGCAACAAACAAACAACAGCCTCCTCGCTGTTTATCAAATGGCCTCCACGCCTCTTTGATAATCTAAATGGCCTCCTCGCCACTCACTAGTCTACAGGGCCTCCTCGCCTCTCACTAGTCAACATGGCCTCTTCGCCACTCACTAGTCTACATGGCCTCCTCGCCACTCACTAGTCTACATGGCCTCCTCGCCACTCACTAGTCTACTCTACAGTCTACACTCTTACTGATTACATCCTTAAACGGCCACCTCGCCATCTCTTTCTGCCAGTTTCATTTTCAATGGCCTCTACCGCAATCATAACAAAATGGGAACTGCTCACCAAATTGCGTAATTATTCCGGTGACAGGTAACATAGCACACGTGTCCACTCGTTTCACAGCGGGTGGGGGTGCCGGCTGTGCACTGCTGCTCCCTACTGCCAATGTTTTTGTTGAGCACCGTGATGCCACGTGACCCTCAACACCTCACTTGTAGCAAGTCACAGGAACCCGCGTAGCAACGGCCGTGTAGGGGCCTTCAGGGGTCAGAGTTGCTTGCTGCTTGTCACTCGATCGACTGAAACATTCAAAAGATTTATAGCCAAGCTTTCCACTAGAAAAACAATTTGTTGAAATAGAACCTAGGACGTTTACTATCTTGCGCAGTGCTTGCTACGGTCTTTCTTATTTCTTGGTAACTCCGCTTGCGATAAGAAAAAGCCATTAGTTCACGTTGCATTTTACAGCGGGTAGTTATTTCCTCAGCAAAAATGTTGCGTTGTAACCTTGGCTTGATTTGTCCCTTATGCGCAAGTATTAAGGATACTACCATTTCGTCCTTGTCTAATTTGTTTCATCGTCACATCAGTAAAGTGAAAAGACGGCTTGCATATGCAGCACGACATTCACCTTCATGCGGTTTACCAGTAAGCAACTTCAATATCGTTGCTGCACATGTTTCTAACGTGCCGAAAGGAGAAAAAAAATATGAGAAAACCACGTAACGGCGGGGCCTTTCATGGCCTTACTAAGTATAAGAACCAATTTACTTCCCTGTAAACCTCGATCCGATAAGCAGATGACAGCCGTCGCCAGCCAAGCCCGGGCGTCAGTATTAGCATCTTCCGCATGAAATTTTGGCAGCGTGATGCTCTTATCGTCGGTGTTCGGTGGGTTTGTTAGCCCCTTCCCGAGAAGCCTCATGCTGGTTTGTTGCGCTTCGAATAATGCTCGCCAACCATCATTTGCCATTGCCTGTTCGCCGCTCACGTTTTGTGCCTGCACCGCGGCCACTTCTGATGTCGGAGAAGGATTACTTTCATCGACATTGCCATTATTGGTTGCGGACTTAGTGGGCGTCATTGGGGTAAATGCGGGCACTAAACACAATCAGCTAAGTTTGACAATATTTTAATTAGCGTTGAACAATATTTATAAGTTTACACTGTTGCTAAATACAAATAATAGTATCAGACAAGACCCAGCAGCGGGTTCAGGGCAACTATCTTAATTTACTTCCTTTATACTCAATAATCCAACTCGATCTGCCGATTGCTCTCAAAAGACAATGCACAGAACACCATATACCAATGTCACCATTAGCTGTCAGTTCTCCTTTTAAATTAGATGACGCCTCGACCCCGCTCGAGACACACGTCCTGCTCTGATTGGTCATTATCTGAACTAGTACATTCACAACTTTTTAAATTACTAAAATAAATAAGGTTTTAAGCTTTAGAAATATTTCACAAATCAAATAAGGTTAAATTATAATTGTAAAGTGAATTATTTATAAAATCAACAATCATAGCTTCCTCCGACATATATATATATATATATATATAGATATAGATGACAATAGTACTGTGAACCACTGTAATATGTTCCACATAAAACAAAAATTAAGATGCCCGAAGAAAGTCCGTAATTTAAAAACACAAAAATTTTCCTAACATAAAACGTAAGGAAAATTCCTCAACATCAGAGATCAGTTCACCCAACATTAAGGGTTAACTGGTAACATTCGGGGAATATTACCTGCCATCAGCGATAATTCACTATAGTGATAATTTGACCAACATCGGGTATAATTTTACACACTACCACACTCACACCCGTATGAAAGTAAGGCAAGGTCACCTTAAGGAGGCATAATGTTTTTTTCTGGCAGTTACCACAAGGAACTTATTAGATGCCATAAAAATATTTTTGAATTAAGAACCGTCCATGTAGAGAGAAAGCAGTGGAATCTTAAGAAATTTATAGGAAAATATTGAAAAATAAGTTCAATGTCCACACCTATCTTCCTTCAAACTTACCCAATTTAAATGAGCATACCATCAAATGAAAGAGCTCTTTTCAGCGCGTGTTTTAGGCCTATAAGGAAACGCCTACCTCAATGAGAACCAGACATATAGAAGCTGTTGAGGTGGACTGTAGTTTTTAATCTTCCAAAGGAATGAAACGCCTGGCTTGATGGTGAGTTGATTTATTTTGATCAGGATCGGCTTGTTGCTTCGGATTTCTTGAGAGAACTACTGCTGACTGAACTGAACTACATCGGTGCAACAAACCGTCCTGCTTATGTTCTATTTTACAGGGTGCAAGTAGTGAGTGGATGTGAGCGCAACGCATTCGGTTCGGCCAATCACAGCGCTTCGTCCGAGTTTCACTTGTGGTGGCGTTCGGACAGGTTTCGACATGTTCAAACCTGTTCGATCGTGCTCGCGTCCACTTTACATCGTCATGTTTTAATTTCTTATTTACTATGGGATAATAAAACAACCTTAATCGAATAACAATAAACATTTCCCTACTCTCAAATCGTTTTTATTGAATCATCCTTATATCTACTTAAGTCTACTTATATATTCATATTTATTTACATTATTTATGATCATTACTTAATTATATTACAAAGCTACGACGTCCGTAACATCCTCCCCCCGGCGCAGGGCTACCGTAGCCTTATCTTCCACGCAGAGGACGGCGAGCTTCGTCGTGGGACGCCGTAGGATGCCTGCTGTAGTCCTGACGTCGGCTGATCGCACCTTGCCGTCTGGACCGACGTATGTAGTCTCCACGACGCCTCGGGGCCACGTCCCTCGTTGCAGTGTGGGGTCGATGACGACAACCAGGTCGCCAACGCGCAGAGGTCGTCCTCGGTCGTCGGATGCCCCCCTGGGCACCAGCGTCGGCAGGTATTCATTTACCCAGCGTCGCCAGAAATGGTCGGCGAGCGCCTGGGCAGCTCTCCACTGTTTTCGGCTGACCTCCTCGCAAGGCCCAGTATAGGGAAGGCCTGAGGAGGTCCCGATGAGGAAGTGGTTCGGAGTCAACGCCTCCGGATCCTTGGGATCGACGGAAACGTGGGTGAGAGGCCGAGAGTTTATAGAGTGTTCGGCCTCTACCATCAGGGTCAGCAGCACTTCTTCTTTTAGCGCCCGCTGATGCAGTGTCGCCCCCAACGCCGTTTTGACAGAGCGTACTAATCGTTCCCACGCTCCCCCCATATGCGGCGCCCCTGGTGGTATGAACTTCCACTTCATTCGGTGTGAAAGTCCGAAGTGGGCGAATTCTTTGGCCCATTCTTCATAGGCCGTGCGCAGTTCTGTGTCTGCTCCTCGAAAATTGGTGCCATTGTCGGAGTACATTACTCGGGGCCAACCTCGTCGTGCTGCCATTCTTCTTATGGCCATTATAGCCGAGTCGGTCGACAGACTCGCCACCAGTTCCAGGTGAACTGCCCTGGTCACCAGGCAAGTGAACAGTGCTCCCCAGCGCTTCTCGTGTCTTCTTCCTATGACCACTGTCATTGGCCCAAAATAGTCGACTCCGCAGTGAATAAAGGGTCGCTGCGTCTCTGTTAGTCGTTCCATCGGTAGGTCCCCCGTGACTGGTTTTACTGGTGTCGCTCTTCTGATGCGGCAAAGTTGGCATCGCTGCGCTATGGCTCTTACTGTAGGGCGCAGATTGATCACCCAGTACTTTTGCCTTAAGTCGTTGACCACGCGTTCGTTGTTTGCATGGCCGGCCCTTCGATGGGCGTCTTCTATTAGCAGTCTGGTAAACGGGTGCTTGCCGTGTAATATGACCGGCTTCTTCTTCATGTCTGGAACCGCAGCGTGCCCGATTCTCCCTCTCACTTTGAGAATCTGGTCTTCCAAGTAAGGGTCCAGTTTATACAGGCTACTGGACTTGGGCACTGGTCTTCCTTTTTCCAACAGTCTTATTTCTTCTGCGTAGTCGTCGAGCTGCGCTTGTTTCACCCATGTCTTCTCAGCCTTTTCTATCAGGTCGACGGTCATCTGGCTAGCTCGATTTTTGTACTTTTCCTTAAAGAGAAAGAGTACCGCTGTAGTTCGTATCAGCTTCTCATATGAGGAGAATCTGCTTATGTCGGGCAGATGAGAAGCGTGTTTCTTTTCTGTGACTACATAAGTCACTTCTTCCTCTTGGTCTTCTTTCCTGGCTTTCTCTTTCGGCCAGAGTTCTTTTTCATCATATAGAAATTCAGGCCCGGTGAACCATCTGTCTTCTGGTTTCATTTGTAGTTTATAATTAGGGCGCGTTGCATCATCTGCCACGTTTTGTTCCGTGGGCACCCATCTCCATTGATTGGCGTCGGTCAGCTCCGCTATTTCGCCCAAGCGGTGTGCCACGAAGGGTGTGTACTTGATGGCATCTTTTTCTATCCAACGCAGAACGGTTTGTGAGTCCGTCCAATACGTCACGTTCTTGGGCTTGTCTCTATGCTCTCTCACGATTGTTTCCGCTAATCGTGCGCCGATCACTGCCGCTTGGAGTTCGAGTCGAGGGACGGTTACTGGTTTTAATGGTGCGACCCTTGCTTTTGCCGCAACCAGGCTCACAGTCACTCTTCCATCTGGTTTCAGGATCCTCCAGTAGGCGGTCGCCGCGTATGCTTGTTCACTCGCATCACAGAAGACATGGAGCTCTATGTCGTCTTCAGAGCTTTTGCCGTAGCATCTTGGGACTCGCAGTTTCGTGGCCATGCTCAAACCTCGGAGCCATTCTTCGAAATGTTGTGCGTCTTCTTCGGGAATCACTTCATCCCATCCCACTCCATGTCTCCACAGGTCTTGAAGTATGATTTTACCCGTGATAGTAAAATGGCTGATGAGACCGAGGGGGTCGTAGACGGCCATCACTGCTCCAAGGGCTTCTCTTTTCGTCGGCGCTCTGTCTCTCATCCTCACTTCAGGTGCTAGACGGCTAAGCCCTGTGTTGAAGCCTAGTTCATCTTGATCCGTATGCCAAAGTAAACCAAGTGTCTAATCGGAGTTTTCCTGTCTCTGACCAAGCTTCACTTCGGCTTTGAGCACTCGTTTTTCTGTAGCCACGTTGTCCACCACATTAGGCCTGTTAGAGCACCATCCACGGAGGTTGAAGTGTGCATTCTCATGTATCTTCATGACCTCTTGTGCTGTTCTTATAGCTTCTCGCTCTGTGGCGAAGCTATCGACGTAGTCATCCATGTAGTGGCTCGATGTTATTGCTTGCACAGCGTTGGGGTATGCTTGTGCGTATCGTCTCGCGTTGGCATCTCTCACTGAGTGCGCGATGAACGGCGAGCACGATGCCCCGAAGATCATTGATATCATCTTGTACTTTTTCGGCGGCTTATCACGCTCTTCGTCTCGCCAAAGAAACATTTGAGCTGCTTGGTCTTGTGGTCTTATTCTTACTTGGAGGAACATCTCTTGAATATCTGCTGTCACGGCTACCTGACGTTCTCTGAATCTGAAGAGGATTCCTGGTAGCGATTTCAGGAGGTCAGGTCCCTCTAGTAAGTGATCATTGAGGCACACTCCGCTGTATCGGTGCGCCGCGTCAAAAACCAGCCGCATCTTTCCCGGCTTGTTAGGGTTCACGACCGGGAAGTGTGGCAGGTACCATATCTTCTTGCTTCGTTCCTCTTGTCCATCGCACTCTTGGGCATAACCTTTATCGAGGAGGTTTCTCACTTGAGCGCGATACTGTGCAGCGAAATCCGAAGAGGCGTCCATCTTTTTTTCTATCATCTTTAGTCTCTTCACGGCACAGTGATAATTATTGGGCATCGGAGCGTCTTCATCTCTCCATGGCAGACCCACTTCGAAGTGTTCACCAACCTTCCTCATTGTTCGTTGGACCACGTCGATTGCCTTTTGGTCTTCTGGTCTGACTTTCTTTGCCAGGGAGACTCCAAGGGCATCAATCCTGAAGTGTGCTTTCACTATTTCTTCTACGCGCCGTACATCTTCTGTCTGTTTGTTCGCAGACACGTCGTAGATATGAAGCACTAGTTGACCCTCTTTTTGAGTCAACGCTGAGCGTGGCGCCGTCCCATGAATTACCCATCCCAGTTGGGTATACGAGGCCGCAGGCTCATTCTTCTTGCCCATGCGTAGTTTTCGCGTCACGATCAGGTGCCAATTGTCCGCACCTATCAATACTTTCGGTGTGGCTTCGTCAAAGAATGCGTCCTTTTGCATGTCTCGGAGGTGTGGATATTTGAGTAACATTGATTTATCTACTGTCTGACCATGAAGTCGTAGATCCTTCATCGTTCGTGCGCGTAATTCTTGATAGTCGCCGTTCTGACCACGAATTTGTAGTTTGACCTCTTGACTGTGTTCTTCGTGTGGCTGTGAGGTCACTCCTTGTATTTTGAGTGAAGAAATTGGCCCTTTCACTTGGATACGGCGTGTTAAATCCTCGTCGATGAGTGAGATCGTCGATCCTTCGTCCATTAGCGCGAACGTGGTCACTTGACCGCCTGGTCCTTTCAAAACGACGGGGCACATCTTTAAGAGTACGCGATGCGGCGCGTCGCTGCTTGCTGAGACAGTCATCACGGACTCCGCTGTCGGTTTGGCATCCGTCGCTTTTTCTTTGGTGTCTCGTTGCAACATCTCTTTGTGGAGCAGCGCGTGATGCGGGCGGGTACAGTTTTCTTTGCCACACCGCTTAGCTCGGCAGTGCTCTCGCCGGTGGCGATTATTCAGACATTTAAAGCACACTTTCTCCGTTCGTGCCCATTCCCACCTGTCGTCGACACTCATCATTGAAAACTTGGCGCACTTAGGCACATCATGGTCCCCAGCACAACACAGACATACTTGTTTCTTTTCATCTTCTTTTTCTGTCGTGGCGTAAATAACTTCTCTGCCCGCTTTCCTTTTTGTGCTTGCTTGCACCACATTTTTCTGTTCTCTCTTTGGTGCGGGCGTGGGCGTCGGGTTTGTGAAGGCGTACTTCATTGCACGGTCAGCCTCCCGCATCAGGAACCGAGATAATATCGTAATTTCAGGCTCACGTGACGTTTCCACTGCCTCAGAAGCGTAGTCGCACCACCTTGATTTCACGTGCGGGCTTAATTTGTCTACAACTTCACGCACTAGCATCGGGTTCCACAAGTATCCGCGGTTGTCCATATTGGTTAGCACACACACTATGTTCTGTAGCTTCACTGCGAACGAGTTTAGTTCACTTGCCACACTAGTGAGCCGAGGCAACTTCTTTATGTCCTCCGTCACATGGTCCATTAATATCTCCGGCCTTCCATAGTATTGTTCTAGCGTCTTCATAATTGTCCGTGGGTCAGACGCAGAGTACAGGAGCGCGGAGACTGCTTCCCTTGCTGGACCTCTGACGCAGTTCCTCAGTCTCGCTAAATTTTCCATCGCGGTGAATTTGTAGACACTCGATGAATCTTCATAAGCTGCCTTGAATGGCAGCCATTCCGTAGCTGATCCGGTGAACACAGGTAGCTCAGTCACTTGTCGTGGCGGCGGGCGTACACGCATCATTTTGTCCAGCGTGTCGGCCAGTTGTTCGATGCCTCTTCCTACTCTGCGTTCCCCTCTTGTAGGTGAACGTGAGATCGAACGTTGTCTCCTGCGTGGCATGGCAGGCGTTGTAGCGTCGACACATGTGTTCGGCTCTGCGGCGGTTCTTTGGGCGGCGGGGTGCGTCGGCTGAGTTCTCTCTTCGGTGACTGGTGGGTGGGCTTGGTCAATACTTTGCAGCCACTCATCCACCCTGTCTTCACTCCTATGTCTGGAGCCCTCTTCACGAGCCTCTGCCTCTGCTTCAATCGCCGACACTTCATACTCGAACCGTTTGTTTACTAGGGCCTTTTCAATTTCCAATTGCTCGTTCCTAATTGCAGCAATTCTTTTTTGTGCCTCATATTCCGCTAGTTTTACTCTTGCCACATCACTGCTATAAGATCCCCTTGATCTTATCGTACTTGCGGTGTCTCTCATTGACCTATTTGCCATCATTGTTCTGACAGAGTCCTGAATTCTTGGCTGGAACGACGTGCTTGGAGTGACGAGTTGTTCTTCACGCATTGTTACGCTCGCGATCGCGGTTGCTCGACTCGCCGGTACGTGGCGTGGAGCGGGTGCGGTAAGCGCGGCGGACGCACCAGACGGTGGCACAACTCCTCCCGTCGCGGCGGTGGCGGGCGGTGCGGTCACCGACACAGCGGCGATGGGCGTGGCACTGTCGATTCCACTTGCGGGCACTTCATGTTGGACGCGCGGCAACGCGGACGCAACGGTTGAAGGTGATCTCGGCGGCTCTTCGAATGTTCGGCGACGTCGGCTGTCGTAACCCGATTCTGCCTCACTCTCTTTGGCCGCAATACTCCTAGTCTTCATTTTTTAGGAACACTGTACTTGCGTATTTTCTTTGTCTTCAACTCGTCAGGCGAACGATGATCCGACTGTATCCGGCGAGCGTAGGACCAAACTGTTGAGGTGGACTGTAGTTTTTAATCTTCCAAAGGAATGAAACGCCTGGCTTGATGGTGAGTTGATTTATTTTGATCAGGATCGGCTTGTTGCTTCGGATTTCTTGAGAGAACTACTGCTGACTGAACTGAACTACATCGGTGCAACAAACCGTCCTGCTTATGTTCTATTTTACAGGGTGCAAGTAGTGAGTGGATGTGAGCGCAACGCATTCGGTTCGGCCAATCACAGCGCTTCGTCCGAGTTTCACTTGTGGTGGCGTTCGGACAGGTTTCGACATGTTCAAACCTGTTCGATCGTGCTCGCGTCCACTTTACATCGTCATGTTTTAATTTCTTATTTACTATGGGATAATAAAACAACCTTAATCGAATAACAATAAACATTTCCCTACTCTCAAATCGTTTTTATTGAATCATCCTTATATCTACTTAAGTCTACTTATATATTCATATTTATTTACATTATTTATGATCATTACTTAATTATATTACAAAGCTACGACGTCCGTAACAGAAGCAGAAAGTCATTGAAAACGGCTAAGAAAACGTAAAAAATGTATGGGAGAAAACTGTTTTTTCATATAACTTGATGAATGTGCAAGTTAGGTAATTTCTAATGCTTGATGACAAATCTATGCAGCGAGAGCTTTCATTTAAAAAAAAAAACATGCGAATCGGTTGGGTAGAACGGGCTGGCCGACTCGTATTATAAAACACAAATTCTTTTAATATATAGATCAATTTCCAATGAAATTAACCAACTGTTTACGAAGTTTATAGTGATATATTGGTTTGACTGACATTTAAACCAAATGATGTCGAAACTACATTAATTAATATTGATATATAGATTATCCGACGTTTCAGCTGCTTTATAGGCACCGTGAACACGGAAGACTGTGACTAATTTCCAATTACTTATTTTACTATTGAGACAACTTAATATAATGAGACGAACCCAGTGAAGAATCTATTCACACTATGTCAAGGGTTTAGGCCACAACGCTGGCCAAGTGCGGGTTTGAAACTTTGTATGTCTTTCGATTACGGAGAACTATCAGGCCTGCAGGTTTCCTCAATACGTCTTCCTTCACAGTCGTGCACCTGGCAGATTTGAAGTCGAGATCCCAGGCGTAGCAGTCTGTTCTTCCCTCTACTATGCTATAGCTGCTTTTTCTTTTATTTCTTCATGCCTAGCAGAAAATTGGCGTGACACGTTTAACAGATTTAAATGAAGAAATAAAGGAGACATATGTAGATTAATTATAAAACCGTCCTACAAATGGCTACCGGAGGATCAAATTTAATTAATTACAGAATTATGTGCACGCCGCCCAAATTAAAGTATTAAGTGTTTGAATATGTACTTGTAATTATTTTCCTGAGGCATCATGTTTGACGTACTGTGTAAGAGGGCTTTCACAATGGCAATTTAGCAGCGTTATCCAACCTGGTCTTTCGTATTGGAGACCAAGGTTTGCTTATTGGTCTAAACATATTTGCCGTGTGGTTGACGGCATAGAATACAAGTGTCACCACCCCCTATCTTCCCGTGAGTGTCGTAAGAGGCGACTAAGGGAAAACACGATGCAAATACTATCTTTGCATAGAGACGGAAAACTCGACATCAAACCCTATACGACTGCCTCGTTGGTCTCGCGGCATAAATGTGCGCGTCGGGATCGGGAGGTCCCGGGTTCGATTCCTGGGCCGGGCAGAGTTATTGGGTTTTTCTGTCACGAAATTCTCAGTAGCAGCACGGAGTCTGGAAATGTGCCCGGTACGGCAATAGGCTCGCCCCCTATTACGTGGGACTAAAGTATATCTGGCGAAAAGTGGGTGTAGAAATACACCTCTGCCTACCCCTTCGGGGATAAAAGGCGTGACGATATGTATGTATATTTGTCAGAAAGTTTGTCTACTGCAATATAATACGTAATCATATCTGTGCCCAAGGTGACAGAAATGAGAACCATTCGTGTTGTAGCACGATTCAAGTTGTATTTGTCATTATTGACTGTCTTTAAATCGTATCAGGAGTCAGTACTTACCTTCTAGTGAAGAAACTGACAGCAGTCTTAGCGATAAAGTATTGCTATTCCTCTGGATTGCGGTGCTCAGACGGCAGTCGCTCTGTGGAAAAGCTAATGCAATTATTTAATTTTGTTCTGTCTGCATGAAGTAATATCGCGAAATAATAGAACGCAATTTTCTTAAGCTTGCAAAGAAAATGCTACCTGTTATCCTACTGAGTTGCATTTACATGTATTGTTATAGCATTGTTCTACAATACAAATGTAAAACTCAGTGAAACGTCGAGACGTTCTGTATTTGTTTATTGCTGAAAGTAATCGTACAAGTTATTGTGTATTACAATTTATGGTAAATCATACATTTGAATGAATAGAATTTCGAAATCTTGAGTTTGTTTTGTAGATACAAACAAATGTTGATTAGCCGATTTGCTGTTCAGAGTCATGTGATACATGACGTAGGGAAACTCTTGATCTTGTGAGTTTGCTTGTAGTAGAACTGGTAACCAGAGTAATTCTACGCAGCTAATAACATGAAATTTGAACAGTTCTTTCTTCTTATCGTGTAGGCATCTACTAAAGAAATATTTTTAAATATTCTACTTCAAAGGAAGGAAAATAATGGTAGAAAGTTTAGGGCAGGCTAAGCTGCGGCACTGCCAGTGTTCGATAATAGTATTGTGTCACTACAATATGAATTAAAATTTTAGGAAAGTTGTGTGTCGATCGAGACAAGCTTACACTTGACCTAAAGATAACAATAAGGGCAGGGATGTGTTCTGAAAACATATTTTTACACATAGATATAAAGCACGTATTCTAGTCTCAAGTAATTAATATTCTGGCACTGTTGCAAGCGCCATAATTACTTAGATGTACTAATATGACACAAATCGTGTCCGTGCAAAAAATGTCCAGTGTGAAAGGCATTTATTAAGATTGGTGTTTGAATGTGCGACGTCATTTAAATCTTCTGGCAGCAGTCAGACATTCTCGTGGTATACCATCAATCTACCAGTGTACTTTAACATTAACATACATTTTCTATTCTTCCGTAACATTTTTATGTAGGGTTGGTAACCTAAAGAGCAAAAACTTGCAAACAAATTGCTCTGTCGTTCATTATAGCTACGTTTCAAGTGAGCATGAACCATTAATTAATAATAAATAATAAGTGGCTACAATTTCCAGTTCACGCTTCAACGGGAAACAATAAAGTGCCTTTTCATTTATTCAAATCATAGATATTAATAAATTGTAAATGATTTGTAGCGCTCGATGCACAACCTCTGAAGTTATATCAACGGATACGAAATCGATACTTGGAGTGCGAAATTCATGATGGCATGAAGGCAGATAACGCTGTTTTATTAAGAAAACAATCTAGAGCCTAGTTTAGGAAAAGGTTCTCAGTACCGACAGAATAATACATCTTCAGAATGAGTAAATAATAATGTGTCTCCAGCGAATGAATAGTGTTTTTTTACATCAATCTTAGTCAAAAGAACAACAAACATTACGTGAACTTTAAAGGCCCGCGACTCTAAGGGGCATACTGGTCTACCTTGGTTAGTTTTGCCAATTTTCAAATTTACCAATTTCGTTTGACCTACCTTTTTGGTTTGGTTGCGCTTCCAACTGTGGTGGATATCATAGTTTATATTGGTGGATTGTGGTTTGGTTCGCTGCTTCGGAGTTAAATTCTTACGGATGTTCTCTCGCCCAGAAGATCAACTTATTGGGATACTGGTTTATTCTGCAGACCGTTAAAACACACTTGGCTAATTCCAGGTGAAATACACTTAAACCTATCGCTTCAGCGTAATTATACGTAATTGATACGAGTAATATTAAAGACATATTTATTTCTGCATTTTGGTTGTTTACAACACTTATACATGTCAAAACCCTATTCTAGATGATGCCGGCTTTTCCTAGCTAAATGACTTCTTGAGAAGAAAAGCCGAAACAAACTCAGAGTCATTGTTGTTTTTTGTCACTTCAATTTCTTTAGTCTTTTCTTGATCTTTTAAAGTCCAGACAAAAAAAAGGGTTTAGTATGCAAGTACAATGCAGGAAATCATCTGACGCTTTTGACTGACTCGGCCCACTGATGGCCCGCATTCAACAGCAATCGTACGGCTCAACCTTGATTGAGGGAGCCAGCACGATCTGTATCACTATGCCTCCACGCCATCAGAAGGTGTATGCATAAGCATGTCAGCCTAAGCCATCAGACAGGTTGCCACAACTATTTGTTTATATGTTTAATAATGCCCACATCGTACTCACAACTTTACATGCTAATACATAGTAAAATACATGTTGTAAACAATATGTAAAATTATAAAAATTTAAACAATAAAATGTCATATATTTAAATGTCAGAAAATATTATTGAATGTCAATTTAAGAATGTCTAAAAAATAAAATAATAATATATTACTTAAGTAATTTTAAATGTCAAAAGGAAATAATGTCAAATCAAACAATGTCAAAACAAAATAAATAAAATTACAAATGTCAAATCAAAAATGTCAGAATGTAAAGATATAAGTACTACAAATGTAAATAAAAATATTATGTCACTAATTTCAAAATGTAAAAATTCATAATGTCAATTCATAATTTAATGTCAATTCATAATTTTTAAACTCAATTCCAGGCGTTTTTGTCTGCTAAATAATCTTTAACTGTGTAATAAGCTTTTGAACACAAGCTCTGTTTAATAAATTAAAAGTAAAGTAGTAAAAAAAGTATTTATTAAACAGAATAAATACTTTGAATTTATTAATACTTAGTTCCTGAATATTGCCTGGAATGTTGTTTTAAAAACGTATGCTTTGACACTTGTATGAGTTACTTATTTTTTGTAGTCTAGTTGAAGGTAGAACAAGTTTGTTTTTGTTTCGTGTATTTAATTTATGAATGTCGCTGAATTTAGATAACATATTTATATTTTTCCTGACATATAACACGTTCTCATAAATGTATTGAGATGCGACAGTCATTATCTTAATTTCTTTAAATTTTTCCCTCAGTGAATGCCTTGAACCAAGACTGTAGATTGCACGAATAGCCCGCTTCTGCAGTACAAACACAGTTTGAATTTCAGCTGCGTTGCCCCATAATAAAATGCCATATGACATTATGCTGTGGAAATAACTAAAATATACTAATCTGGCCGTATCTATATCAGTTAACTGACGAATTTTATAAACCGCGTACGTTGCAGAGCTAAGTCTATTCGACAACTGACCTATATGTGGGCCCCACTGTAGCTTAGAATCTAAGGTTATGCCTAAGAATACGGTGTTATCTATAAGATCCAACTCTTCTCCATTCAAACATATGTTAGGTTTAACTTGTTTTACATTCGGTCTTGAAAATTTTGTTTTTCTTTCATTTAACAGTAAATTGTTAGCAGTAAACCATTGAACTACTTTAGAGAGAGCGTTATTTACATCGTTATTATTTGATTGTTCTTGTCTAAGTTTAAAGATAAGTGATGTATCATCAGCAAATAACATTATCTCTTCATTATTTTGCATAATATATGGCAAATCATTAATATATACAAGGAAAAGGAATGGACCAAGAATTGAACCTTGCGGCACTCCCATTGTGACCACTGAACTCATAGAAACTTTTCCATTTACCTCAACTCTCTGTATCCTATTACTTAAATATGATGTAAGGAGATCCAAAGCAGTGTTCTTAACTCCATAGTAATGTAATTTCCTGATCAATGTTTCATGAAAAACGCAATCAAAAGCCTTAGATAAGTCACAAAAGACTCCTAAAGCATCATGCGACTCCTCCCAGGCATCAAAAATACTATCTAAAAGCTCAACTCCAGCATCGGTAATTGAGCGACCCCTAGTAAAACCAAATTGTTTTTCATGTAACAGCTTATTGTTATTAAAATGGGTTTGAAGCTGGCCTAGAATTAATTTTTCAAAAATTTTACTAAACGTCTGTAGCACAGATATTGGCCTATAATTTGTGGGGTCAGATGTGCTACCTGATTTAAATAACGGAATTACTTTACTACTTTTCATTTGATCAGGAAACACACCACAGTCAATGCATCTATTGAAAATAATTGCCAGTTCAGGTGCTACTGTGTTGATTATGGATTTCGTAATCACAACAGAATTGCCCCAAAGATCACTAGTCTTCTTCAAGTTAAGGGTATTGAAAGTTTTTACAATATCCTTGTCAGTGACACAACTAAATCTAAATTCAATGTTACACCTATTGACATTTTTTTTTAATAGAGATTCGGCGTCATTGGGGGATGAGTTCAGGGATTTAGTGGTTGAGACTGGAATGTCTGTGAAGAAATTTTCAAATGCTGTAACTATTCCCACGCCATTTCTTTTTCCTTCCTTTCCACTTGGTTTCCTGTAAACACGTCACATTTATCCGTCGCCTTTTAAGTACATCCGCTAATTCTGTGGCTCTTCCACTCATCGTCCCAACATTCCAACTAGCATACCTCATTTTCACTTGCTGGGTTAGCTTCTTACGTTGCCCCCACCTGGCTTGGTGCAACAACCCTTGTCCATTTCTCACCGCGGCCGGGTGCTGCCTCGGCGCGTCGCCTATGGGGTACGCCCTAGCCCCATCGCGCATCGTATCGTTCATTCAAGCCATTCTGCATAAAAGATTTGGCAAGATTTTATAGTCGGCCGCCTGCCTGACACCAACCCTCCTTGGGAATGCTATTGTCGGTGGTTTACCCGCCACCGCTTGGGAGACCAAATGTGCTGTTAAATATGCAACTGGTCCCATGTGCCCATTGGTCGCCTTCTATGACACCCCGGAAAGAGCAAAGGGGGTGGTACTATTCTATGCGGCCGGCACCACACGGCATAAGTATTGAAAGTATGTATTTATTGATATACATACATCTGTGAATGAACCGCGATGCTGAGAGCCAAATCGTGCTACCGTAGTTTGAATACATGTTCTTGACATTAGATGGAAATGACGCGGCACTGCACGTGTTATTCCTCAGTTCAGTTGGTGCAGTTCAAAATAATACAAGAGGTTTTGTTGTGTTATGACTATACTAAATTTGAACTATAAGGCTTCTCGTTCACTCACTTGTTCCGGCTACAAACCGTGAAGTATATTAAATAGATTAGAGATTATTATTACATTATTCTGAATTGGCTAATTATGTTAAAACTCTATGAATAACAACACATTTCACCAGAAATATAATCCGAATGAATTCTCTTTCAATTACGTAATATTTCTGTAGTAAAATCAGCCTTATAAAAATACACAACTTTTATGCTCAATAGCTACACAGTGTCTCTGTTTAAGATTTGCTCCTCATTTTGTGAGAGATCTATAATTAGTAAATAGGTAAAATATATTATTTTTAAATTGCTCCTTCCCGAAGATATATTTATGTTTTAGCAAATTCTATAGGTACCCATTATACTTAATTGTAGAAGACGAGTCCATGCTAAAATTAAAATTGCTTTGCTTCTGTTTAATATAAAAATTATGCTATCGATAACATTTAATCCTAGTGTTATGTGAAATTATAAAATATAATTTTATAATACGTTCAGTAGCATGCCATTGGAGAGGCAGTGGACTATGCAGGCAGGTGATGATGATAGAACTGATATGTCTAACTGAAATACGTTAGTATAAATCAAAACTATTACCACATTCAGCTATGCTATTTATGTATAACTTAAAGTTGTAGTCATTAAAGTGTACCTATTGTTTCTGGCGAGGCATCGACAGTCGACTTCAAACAGAACTATTTTGTTCTGAGGGGACATCGTTGGCTTCGTCATATAAATGTCTAAAATATATATGTGTTCTCTTAAAAAGAACATCAGTCTATACTTTCCTTTGAATATAAGTAATTGAGAATTTTTATTTATTGCCCTGAGGCTAAAGAAGTAAAATACACCAATGTATTAAAAATAATTTCATGCAGCAAACTTTCATGGTTGTGATTGTAGGCGCTGACACTTCTTTAAGTAGATATGTATCAAAATATATTTTTAACGTCTTTTCTTATGACCATGTCTTCCTTTTACATTAACCAGAAATAAGGCACATAAGGTCGGTATTCCATATAAAACTCAGATTCAATATTTTCTCTGAATGATTTCTATTTTACACAACTTAAAAGACAAACCCGCATACATCAAAAAACTTCCCACGCAAAAAATAAGGATAACTACAAGTAGTTTTTTGATATATGGGTAGAGGGAATTAACAAAAAATTAACAATGGCTAGTCTTTTATTTTTTTAAATTTTGCAAACTTTCCTCTATTGCACGTGACACATTTATCCCTAACTACGTAGTTTCGATTGAAACTACGGGTTAATGAGACAAGAGGTAGCCTATATGATAATCTGACTTAACTAAATTCATAATTTTTTCTATATTCATCAGTTTTTGCGCGAAAAAGTAACAAACATCCATCCATCCTCACAAATTTTCGCGTTTATAATAGCAGTGAGACGACATCCTTATTTTTGGACAAAATATAAATGCAATAAGGAGACCGACAATGTATGGGACTTTGGCCTGGGCGTGAACAATTTAATATTGTAATTATAATATTAATTTTCAATAGCCTAAACTAAGTAGAAAACATGATTCTTTTAAATTTAGTACCGAGTCAGATGAATAATAAAATAAAACACACGTTAAAAATAAATATTTATTTTCAATATTCACTCGGTTGGCATATTTTTTTCACACACTCCATACTCCTTATTTCTTATCGGCTAATAGCTATGACTAATAGGAGCGGTCGCACACAAAAGCTAGTTAATCACATGATAACTTACTTCATGTGGGTTAATCCATTGTTCGGATATGTCGCTCACGTTCTGTACCACTAATGAGGCTGTGAGACCTAATTCTCATCAGCGAAGTTCTACAGCTGACACATAATTTCCCTGTGACGACCTGAATCAGAACTTGCAGCTTCTTGTGATGGGTTTGCGATTTGTGACATACGGGATATGTTTAATGCCACAGTCCAACGAGAATTACATATGTACTGACTATGAGCCTCGATCTGTTGACAAACCAAAATAAACAATTATAATGCAAGTAATTATAATACCAATTTAATATTTGGATTAATTAACATAAATATGTGAGTAAGTTGTTGAAATACCAAATACATACCACTTGCAGTGCAATCCATTGAAGTATTACTTGTCGTACTTCCACGAGATTGAGAATATATCTTCTCCACTGTGTAATATTGGTACCACAATTGATGCAATGCATTGATTCATGATCATGAAGCGGGTACTGGGTCCGTAGGCAAGCCATGGTCGTCATGAGGAGAATATTCGGAGTTCATTTTAGAAAGCACAAGTAGAAAAAGAACAGCTAACACAAAATCAAATCCACAATACGATCAAAAGAAACGAACGCCAAGCGAATGACGGAAACAGAATTGACAAGGTAGTCAAGTGTTGCTAGAGTATGAAAATAAATACCCAACATACTTTACCATTTTGATATTATTAAACATAATATCATTATTTTACGTTAATTATGACCATCGTCTGAAAAAAAATTATAAAAAAAAATATCTACGTACTTTCAGGTTTTGGCAATCGCTTTAAAATGTGATTTTGTTAAACACTTTTTAACGATATTTTCCACCGATTACTTACAAGGCAACACAAACCAACCACTCAAATAGTCCATTGAAGTACCTACACGTTTATAATCAAATGAAAATATTTTAAAATCCATTATTATAATGTGTTTATTTCATACTACTGGATAGCGATCAATATTTATAATATATTAAAACAAAAACTTTGAGTAATTTACTTTTTTTTAAGACAATTGTTCACGTTCAAGCCAACTTTGGCCGGTCTCCTTTCGTCATTATTTTCTAGCTCTTATTTCTTTCCATTCTGTATAATAGGTAAATCATAATCTCGTAAGTAACGGTTACTTCAGAATAATCAATCCGAGGCAACCACTAAGATCACTACGCAACCCGTGAACTGAAACAGTAACTTGTACTTCAAAAAGTATAAAAGCAAAGGTACAAAGTCCATTTTATAAAAAAGTCGATGAAGAATAGATACCTATTGTATATGTATATGTTCATCTATTCTAGATTATTGCTGAATTATACGTATAATTGAAATAAAAGAAAAAGCTTATATTCAGCCAAATTTGGTTAGACTAGTAAGTGGACCCCAGGCTGAAACTGGGATAACGCTAGGAGGATGATAATGGTGAAAACTGTACAAAAAGTGATTTGGTGATTTTTGAGTTAATAGCGTTCGTCCAGACAGGCAGCACGGCTGAGGAATTAATTTTATAATATGTATAGATTTTTAATAGGCCGCGTTATATAAGAAATAACTTGAGGAAATAACTATAAATAATACTTTTGCCAACAAAACAAGTATCAAAACACTACCAAAAGTAAAATGTATTACTTTCTCAACAGTTGAAATTCAACCGTGAAACATCATAACTTGTGGGTGTTCTTATTGCGAAGATTGCTTGACAGGTTGTGTTATAAATTAAAGCTTACAAGTTTTTACATGCCTAAGATGTTTTCTCCTGTGTTTTGTTTTTTTTACCCCTTTTAGGTACCACTCCTCTGTAACTGAGTGACGGGCCCATACCGCTAGGAGAATTTCAAACAGTTGAAACGAAACAAATGCGATGAAGAATGAAACCTACAATTCCTTTTAACCACGAGTTACTGTTGCAAAATGCTGTCCTAATCAATTGATTAATATTTTTGTTTAAAAAGTTGATATCAAATTCATTTATTTACTGAGGTTGAAAATAATACTAGATACAGGATAGCCTACGAGCAGAACCTGGAAGGAACTCTTTTAAAAAGCTAGTACCAGGCACGAAAAGTGAAATGCATGTTAGTTTAAAAAGGCTATATTCATTTGGTCGATCAATACATAACTATTTGGAATTGTATCAAAGACAAGATAAAATGAATAATAAAACATAATTTCCAGCCATGACAAAATGTACAGTCTGCACTGCTCAAACAGAACTTGGCTGTAAATTGCATGGTTGACGAAAAAGTATCCTATTCCACATTTATATTGCGTTATACTGTAGATTTACAGTATTTCTACATTCTTATAGAAAGGACGAGTGGAAAGGGAATTGCAGACATTTTTCGTACCGATCGAAATGTAACAATGCGAATATTCCACATCGATATACTGATACTTTCAGTGGGCAGTAACGCAAATCTTATATATAAAATTCCTAGCGTAGCGGGCGTAGCTGCAGGCATTAGCTAGTTTTATATGTATACATAATTATTGTCGATTGGATGTATGAAAAAGTTCTGTCGAGAATAACCTGTCCTGCGACTCCGGATTGTCGATCATGAGTATCTATCCATTATATAAAAGGTTCATTGAAACAAAATCCGGACTCCTTATAAAACTTTTATAAAAAATAGGATTACGAGTACAACTAAACGAAGCAACCTTTTCTTTAGCTTAGTCGTATTGACGGGTCCCTTTTCATTGCTTGATAAAGTATGATTTTTTAGAGATGACGCGAGGGTTTGTGTCAATGGAGTTACCGCAATTTTTCTCCTGATGCCGTTACTGTACATCCACCATCAAAGTAGTTTTAGACGGACGTTGGTTGCCAGCTACCTTCATACCAGACCAATATCTACAAAGAAAGAAAGAAAAGAAAGAAAGAAAGAAAGAAAGAAAATACATTTATTTGCAGCAGATTATGCAATACACAAAACACAGTTAATTACAAAAAGGAAAGAAAAAATAATAATAATAACATACTGCAAAATGGTCGCAACTCAGCAAAATGCTAGTTTAAAAAAAAAACTAGCGCTGGTCTTCCGTTGCGACCATGTTGGTTACTAATATATCTAATAAATTCAGC
This sequence comes from Euclidia mi, assembly GCA_944739405.2. NCBI lineage: Eukaryota > Metazoa > Arthropoda > Insecta > Lepidoptera > Erebidae > Euclidia > Euclidia mi. The sequence continues at coordinate 36,885,074 of OX123191.2, forward strand.
ACAACTAATACATCATACGACATAAAAAAATAGTAATATTGATAATAATTGCGTTTTCGGTAGTAATATTTAAAACAATACAATACTTATTTTTTTACCCCATTTAAATCTAGGAATTAAAATAGACATTAAGCGACTATAATTTGTCTACCTAGTTATATAGCACTTGTGACATGCAGCTGTGTTTCCTGGCCTTTTTGGTGATCGAATAAATATTCCTTTAGTGTTGCCCTAAAACGTTGAATATGTTGCAGGTTCCTAATCGGGGGTGGAATGTTGTTCCAACATTTAGTTGCAGCGTAGCGGAAAACACAACCATAGCAACTAGCAAGTCTGTCTTGGAAAAGAACTTGTTACCTATATGTCATGCTAGAGTTAGTAGTAACTAGAACTTATTTAATTTGAAACCACAGTAAAAGTCGTCACGATAATGCCCGAAAATTGGTACTTGTCATTCTTCAAATACGGTTTATGCAAAGCATTTATTGTACCCAGGGACAAGTAAGTAGCGGCTTAACCGTGTAAACCCCTGACATTACAAAAACTATTACCAACGGTTTGATAACAGCAATAGAAAAGTCCATAAAATATAACAACATTTTCAGTTTTATACTCTATAAGCGAAAGCTTTTCCACAAAACAATTTTTGCCCAGCTCCACCTATATTTATCCTTCATATATTAATAGTTTCCTTAATAGTTCGGGCGTGGAATAAAAATACCAGCCAGGTGTTCCCGTTGGAAAATATGAACGATATGCTTTGATATACATTGAAGAGTGCCTATAAATATCTGTACGCACAGCTGGAAAAATTGGTTCAATAGTTCACGAAGTTATTGCGAAAGTTGATCAGCTGTGAATCGATCAAATTATTTGGTAGTTGGAGCGTGGGTGTTTTCTTAGGACTGAATAGATAGCGTATTTTTATGATGACGAGAAAATATTAAGTAAGATTATATTAAGTAGGTACTCCGTAGTATGGATTGCTATGTAGCTCAGCAATTCTATTCTTGACCAACTGAGAGTAAAATGGAATTGTAATTTGCTACCAAGGAATTCTGAGTGATTTTGGTCATATTTTCTATTCTACTTTGTTATGATTTCAGCTGTTATGTTTGTTAACGTCTTGGTTGTAAGATGGTTTATGATAGTTTTTTGGCATCATAATATGGTGTCCTCTGGTGGTCACAAAATTCAGGATTAAAACAATAACGTTTGTAAAGACAACTGGTACTTAGTGTAAACATAGTCCATACGTTATATTACTTCATACAAGGTAGGTCGTAGTGAGTATTTAGTTCCTGTATTTTGTAATTATATTTATTTATTTATTTATTTATTTATCACATAACTTTGCCATTACAGATATAACTTAACCTAATTCGACAAAGTACCTAACTTAAAATATATTTCCTTAACTATACTTCCTTACATACTACACAGTAAGTGGCCCTTGTGAACTCGCTCAGTGTACAGTTAAATATGTCAATCCCATCAGCCTCCGTGTTGAGAGTGCGCAACGCGCGAGTGAGCGGTGCACGCTTCAGCAGGTTGGTGCGCGCACGCGGCACCACCAGCAGCCGCGGCCTGCGCCGCCGCGACACGTACTTGTCCGGAATACAAAAACCTATCTCTGAGAGTATACCAGAGTTTTGTATTGTACCTCTCAAAACTTTCAGAAGATAAGTTGCCAATGCCACTTCACGCCTGACTTCCAATCTGAAATACCCCACCATACCAAGGCAGAATAAGGTGGGGTACAGTAACGGGTATCCCGGATATATCCCATATAATTTTAAATACATAAATCTAATATATTTATTCTGTATCCGCTCGAGCATCTTTTTATATTTAATTTCGCTCGGACTCCAGATGGCCGCATTGTATTCCAGATGACTCTTCTTCACAAGAGCCTCGTACAAAGCCCTTAATGCACCGATGTTCGTGAACTCATTCGCCCGACGCAGCATAAACCCCAGATTACGGTACGCCTTCTTACAAATATGTACCACGTGTTTACGAAACTGTAAGTCGCTGGTGAAATGGATGCCTAAATCCTTTACCTCCGTGGCACGCTGCAGCAGCTCCCCGTTTATACTGCACTGGTAGTGTTGTTGGTTTCGTGTGCGGGTGAATGAAAGCACTGAGCACTATGAAACATTGAAGTAAAGCTTATTGCAGTGACTCCATTCAGTGACTCTATCCAAGTCGCGCTGCAGCATGTCACTATCAGCAGTGTTTTTAATCACCGCTGACAATTTAAGGTCATCAGCAAACAGTAGACATGTTGACCTGACCATCGTCGGTAAATCATTTACCATGATAATAAATAATAAGGGTCCCAGATTACTGCCCTGACTGACTCCCGATCTTGTGTAGTAGGGCTCCGAGAAGTGTACCCACAGTCGACATACTGACGCCTATCTCGAAGATAACTGGCGAAGAACTTTACAGTATGAAATGTGCAGCCCATACTAGCCAGCCTCGACAAGAGTATGTCGTGGTCGACCGTGTCAAACGCCTTCTTGAAGTCCAGGTAGGCTACGTCAACCTGAAGCCCAGCGTCAACAGCTGGTACCAACTGCGTCATCAGGTGAAGTAAGTTTCCCGCTGTACCGCGTCCAGGACGGAAGCCGTGCTGCACATCAGACAACAGCCATCTCGAATACTTTGGCTGGTGCGCTCAGCACCGCAATAGATCTAAAATCACTGACATCCGTGCCACCTCGACCTTTTGGTATAGGTACCACCCGAGTCAGTTTCCAACGAGTCGGAAAGTGTGCTACCGATAAGCAAATATTGAATATGTGCAGCAAAGGTCCCGCAAATACTATGCGGCAATCCCTCAAGATGTAGGGTGGAATCCCATCAGGACCCACTAAGCGCTTAGGCGGCAAACAAGTGAGCGCGCGGCGAACGGCCGCCCTCTCGAGGCAGGCGAGGTGCGCGTACGCGCTGCTCGGCGCTGCCTCCCTGCACGCCGCCTCTGCGCTCAGTGTGCCCGCCGCCTCGCTGTACACAGAGTGGAAGAATCGTGCATACTCCTTAGCAGATTCGTCACCTAATAGAACTCGTCCCTCTTTAATCAGTTTGTACTGACTAGACGTGTCTTTGTTCGACCTTACGTAATTCCAGAATGACTTAGGGTCAGTAGCGAGATTATTTTGTAATCGTTCTTTATACCTGATGTGATGTGGTGGTGACAACTCGCGGTAATTAGTGTCGGACAAACCAGGGCAGTGAAAAAGACAAGATGAACAATGCAATTAGTGGTAAGAAACAAGTTGATTCACTTCCAGGCGCTTTTAATCGCCATATCTTCTAACATTACTTCACACCTTTTATCCCCTAAGGTCCGTGTGGTGACGGATTAAGAATACGGATTGTCACCACCCCATATCATCCCATGGGTGTCGTAAGAGCCGACAGAGGGACCATATTATGCAGAGAACAGCACTGTAAGAGAAGGAAAACTTGATACAAACCCTATACCAACCCGTTTGGCCAGCGTGGTATAGTAGGCTAAATCCTCCTTTCAAAGGAGAGGCCTAGTCCAGCAGTGGACTGTTAAAGGCTGATGATGATGATGATGATCCCCTAAGGAGTAGGCAGAGGTGTATTACACACCCACGTTTCGCCAGTTACAATTGTCAATTGTCACTTTCCGAAATGCACACTAATATGTAAGTAATAGACTAAAACGTAGTATTAAAATATTCTGTGAGAGAATAATAGCTTCTTATTCGACAAAAAAGTAATTACCGTAAAAAAGAAGATTAATATATTTTCTGTATGTAATGAAATAATATGTTATGTGTAATGATAATAGCGACTGTTTTATTAGAAACATATTTTATTCTATTCTTAATTCATATATGGAAATATGGAATTATAACTACATGTTTTAAGATTTTGTCATTTATTCTTCACAGTATCATCAGACTTGTTTATTTATAAACTGTCTAGCTAGTAGCTACAGGACTCTTTTCATTATTAGAAGGGTAAAGTTACTTGTCAAGTGCGGGTTGGCAGACTTACCTAACGTGTTAATCGAGAGCATTTTGGAGAACTCTCTGACATGCACATTTCCTCGTCTCTGTTATTCTTAAAAAATAATTGAAAAACTCGAGTTCAAACCCACAAACTCGAGACCGCGTAGCAGTCAGTCAGTCTCCCCACTAGGCTATCACTGCAACAACTCTTCAAAAGAATCAAGAAACGATATGCTCTGTTACAATATTGTGGTTTGCAAGAATGGCAAGGCCACAATTGTAAATATACCACACTCACTCACAGTCTACCAGTCACATACTGATCCGATGACGTATCAATCACGAACGCGAGGATTAATCACATATCACCTCCATATACCAGACTAAACGTTTTAGCTGCTAAAATATTTGGCACGTGCAATTTTCAGTCTAGGCGTCCAATTTCCTAGCGTAGCGTACGCTTGTGTCTGTGTGGGCTGATATCAAATGGTATGACGGAACCGGGTCTATCTCGAGTGGTCCCAGTGGCCAGTATGATTTTTATCGTTACTAATATAATACGAAATAATTATTACAAACGTCGAATGTTTTGGGTCGAAGTACTGGGTTTTATCTGCGGGAAAATGCACCTCAGATTGTTGGTTATTTTTCAATGTGGAAATGCTATGCTGCATATTGTTATTATTTGGAATGCGAAGTAGTACAAACTCAGTACAGTAATGTTAGGAGATACGGATATTTAGGTACATACCAAACAGGCGTAAATTCTTATTATTATTAAGTTTACAATCCGTTTTGGTGAAATCTAAAACGATAGGCGTTATTTGTGGATTATAAGACCTAGTAGTAGTTGCCGTGAATCCAGTGTTCATTGAACTCAGACTTCACAAAAAGGGTTCGATTCTCACGTAAGATAAAACTATGTAGCTGCCACAAATTGTTGTTCTGGGATGGGTATTCTTTCGGTCTGGCTTTATCAGCCGTCAGCTTGCCATAATACATTGCCGTTAAGGCAACTCCAATGGCCCGCCACTGAGCCCGACTTTCGGCTTTTCGTGTCCAGCCGCTGCCACTTTGTGTATATCAACACTCCAACAACTTCGAAATATAAAGTTAAGCATTTACACCGTAGGCATAAACGTTCTAAATATTTGTTAGTACAGATACAGCGGCGCGACTGCCTCCGTGCTCCAGTGGATAGCGTATGCGTCTGCTGATCGGGTCCTGGGTTCGTTTCCCGGCTTGGGCAAAATAGTTAGTGGGTTTTTTCGAATTCTCAGTACCAACACGGAGTCTTGCAATGTGCCCGGCAATAGGCTCGTCCTCTATTACCTGGGACCTACAATATATAATGGGAAATGTGGGTGTAATATTACACTCCTGCCTACCTCATTAGGCGTGAGTCTATAATAAAGATAAAGATGCAACGTACAGTTCTACAGCACTTCAGCTTACGGACAGCGTAAGCTGAAGTTATAGACATTCCGTTTTTTATGTTTCTCCTGTACTATAACTATAAAAGTTATGGAACACCGGTCTCTAGGATACGACTGTTTGCTAAGTTTTAACGTATTAAAGTTACGGGTGGGCGGTTAGGCTTTGTGGAAAGCATATTTCCTTTGATTGTTGCGTATACGTGTAGTTGTAATGACGTGCTCTTTTAATTAGGAGGTTAGTTAGGTAGGTACTTGAAACATTCTGTTTCGTAATATGCCAGGGCAATGTAGTGATAGAACATCTGAAGTTGGCTTATGATAGTGGCTATGAGTGCAAACATTTGTTCACAAGCGCCATTCCAACCCTGGAAGTATCTTTGACGGACGTAACCCAGAGGCACATCATGATTGAAGTCGCGTCTTCTTTGCAGCAAACTGGCAGAGACATTGCCGTAAGTCAGGAACGACAATCTCCAGTCTTAGGAACTTCATCGTCCGCAGAAAGTTTGTCTTAGCCAGTTTGAAAACAATCTGAGTCCTGGCTATCGATTTCCCAATAGTCTTTAATTATGACGAAATCTCTCCTTCAATGTATGTTTTTCTTAAACTTTTTATAACTTTTGTTCATTCAAAACATTTCGTGACATATTTACAAAGAAATAAAATCAAGAGAATATTTTAGCAATAAAAAAAAAACACTCACACATCACGTCGCGCAAGGGTCGAAACGACCCATTCTCACTTGATAGGTCCATACTGTCCAAACACCACGCGAAAACAGGCTGTGGCTGAGTGTGTGGATAACCTATAAAGTTACTTAGTAGTTAGTAGCTAGCGCGACGACACGAATAAACTTATACAAACACTAGATGATGCGCGCAGCTACGCCCGCACATTTTTTTAATTTACCCGTTTTGCCCAACCCCGTGGGAATTTCGAGAAATCCCTTCTTAGTGCACCCTTACGGTCCCCAAGGAACATACTGTCAGTCAGTCAGTAAAGCAAGGATTTTATATATACAGATAGTTATGGTACAACAACTAGAGTACTGGGTCTTTTCGACCCATGCGTGACTACCCGCGTGTTAAGGTCACAGATATTACAAAGTTAATGGATCAGAAGGCAACCGCTGCCAAGATATATATATATATATATATATATATATATATATATATATATATATATATATATATATATATATATATATATATATATATATAAAAGGAGCAAGTTAATATTTAATGTAAGGGAAATAAAAACCTGATGACGCAAATTCTAGGATGGTGCCAGGTAGCGAATGTAGAACAATATTTGTGTTATATCATTTATTATTTACTAGCTGTTCTCCACAGTTACAGCGCTTGCCAAACTAATAAAAGTATGTTTGTATGCCATTTTTTTTTTAAAAGGGTAGCTTTTAAAAAAACCCAAAAGCTCCCGCACTAGAACTAAATCTTGTATCGCGGGTGACTTTACAAATATGCAACCAACGGATAACGAGCAACAATTTGGAGATCACACGCGTTTTGTCTCGTGTGGGAATCGAACCCACAGCACGCGGCACAGTGTCAAGCGGAGACTAGCCGTGCAGTCAAGTTTAAATGACAAGTAATCGCTGGGTTGGAGCGGTGCCGTTGCGTTGCTTGCGTAATGTGTCATGAACTTAACGGCGCTAGTTTACCACCTTATTGAAAAAGGAAAGTTTCGGTTTCATGTTTTACGATGAAGATGTGCTAAAGAAGTAAAACTAATCCACAATTCTTCAATTCAATCTAAAATTTCCAGTTAATTGGAAACTTTACAAAGTATACTATCACTATAACTTTGATACTCTCACACTATGATAGCTCACATTACACTTGAAGCCTCCACTATATACTGAGTACAAATATTTGCCGACAAATTACAATTAACTCTGGTTTGTAGGAGGTCCGTGACGTAGGTAATTATAGAAATATATTTGTCTCTCTCTGTTTGGTGAATAAGCATGTGAAATGATTAGCCAGTGCCCATGGCAACTGTGATATGTAGACAGAATGACTCTACCTTTCTTTGGAGTTAGTAAGGCACAGATGATATTTAGGTACGATCGATCGAGCATTATCGGGTGATGTAGCTTCATTATTTAATTAACTTACAAAAATACGTTCATAACTGTCACATTGTGACTTAATTGGGACGTTTTGACTTTTTTGATGGGTCAGTTACAGATGACAGATACCAACCTTACATAGGTAATAAATTTTATTGGGCAATATTTTCAAAACTTCCAATCGATTAAACAATCTACAATTAACCTACAAAATAATTATGTTTGCAAAGAATAAAGCTGACAAAAAACTATAAAACCCGACTTGATCAATGAGTCCATCTCACTTTAGATGGTATCGCAATAACTCATGTAAGATCATGCAAAACAGCCAAGGAAGCTTGGGATGCTCTTTCGTCCACTTACGAGGACAAAGGTTTAGGGCGACGTATAAGCCTCGAACGGAAACTATACAGGTACTGTCTTAATGATTTTGATTCCAATATAAAGACGTACATAAATGCTGTCATGTCAACTGTGCAAGATTTGGCCGATGCAAAATTATAGAAGATGCTTCAATAGCTGCGATTCTTCAAGGAGGTTTAAGTCCTCAATTTGCACCTTTAGTAATGGCCTTGGAAAATTCCAACATAGACATTACAGTGGATTTGATTAAGACAAAATTATTGAATGAATTGAATAAACTAGCTGTAGATAACCCAGATACTGCTCTTCGTACACGAATGAACCAGAACAAACCTCATACATCCAAATCGAAGAAAGCTATTGTTTGTTACGACTGTATGAAGCCAGGACATAAGCGTCAAGACTGTCCCCATAAGAAGGACAAGAAGAAGAAACTAGTAAATCACAAGAATTCTCTATGTGCATTAAATGTCAATGACGGATTAGAGCGTGATAAATGGTTTATAATGGGTTTATAGATTCTGGAGCTTCAGCGCACATGACGTCACGAGCTGAATGGATGGAAAATGTGAGAGGTTCATCTCTTGGGACTGTGACTATAGCAAATGGAGATGTACTGCCTAGTAAAGGCGTCGGAGATGTTTCAATCACTAGCTGCGGTCAAAATACTGATATAAAGAAGATTACTGATGTGCTTCACGTACCGAACTTGAACTCTTGAATCTTATTTCAGTGAAGAAGGCGATAGATAAAGATTAGATAAAAATTTTTATGATTCTGATGTTTTTTCCTGTACAGGCAATGTTATTTTACATGGTTCTATATGTGGTGGACTGTATTCTTTAGATTGTACGGTCAACCCAATGATTCAACTATCCGCTTTTGAGACACACTCTGATGTTTCTAGCTTCAAGCTCTGGCAAAGACATTTAGGTCATTTATGCCGCATCGGGATGGATCAACTGAGGAAGGGACACGCAGTGGGCGTGGACTATTCAGAAGTCAATGAGGAACCATGTATCCCCTGCATTGAAGGTAAGCAGAATAGGAAACCTTTTAAGAAAGTTTCACATAAGAAATCAACTGCTGTTCTGGAACTTATTCATTCAGATATTTGTGGACCTTTGCCTGAAACGTAATTTTAAGGCAATAAGTATATTTTATTTTTTATTAGATGATTTTTCTCGTATGACTTTTGTATTCTTTATTCCTTCAAAAGCGGAAGTAAAGAACAAGTTTCGTATTTTCCAGTCGTCCGTAGAGCGGGAAACAGGAGCTAAGATTAAGATACTGAAGAGTGACAACGGGAAAGAATATGTTAATGCTGAATTTACGAACTATTTACAAAATGAAGGGATTCAACATCAAACAACAGTTCCCTACAGTCCCCAGCAAAATTCTATTGCCGAAAGAACGAATCGTTCGATTATGGAGAAAGTAAGATCAATGCTTTCTGACAGTTCTCTTTCTCCGGCTTATTGGCAAGACGCTGCAGAGATGGCTGTATATCTAAAAAATAGATCTCCTCACCGTGCTCTCGAAGGCAAGACGGCGTACGAGAAATGGTATGGTAAAATACCAAATCTTTCTCATCTGCGTGTTTTTGGATGTAGAGCTTTTATCCATGTCCCCGAATATAGTCGGAAGAAATTGGACATGAAAGCATCCGAACACATTTTCGTCGGATATTCAGAAGATCCCAGAAGTTATTATTTCAGAGACATTAGATATCCCAGAAGACTTATGAAAAGCAGAGATGTTACTTTCTTTGAACATGATTTTCAAGATTTGAAAGGGAAGAAAAACTGTAAGTCCGGTAATGATTTAACTGAACCAGCAGTTATACCTCTATTGCTAAGTTCACAAGTAAATTCGTCGGATAATTCAGATAGTCGAACACCAGTTGTCATTGAAGATGAACAGATTCAACCTGATATTGCGCAAGTATCAGAAGATTTCCAAGATTTTCTGCTATTGATGTTGTAGAGCAATTGCATAATGCTGATACTCGGAATGCGTCAGTTCAACCTGTAATTGCATCTTCATCAGAGGATATGGAATCTGATACTGAGTTTGTAGAACCAAGGTACAATTTGAGACCAAGAAAGCCTAATTCTGCTGCCAATTGTGTCTGTATGCAGACTTCATCCCCTCAGCTGATGGATGAACCTACAACTTATACACAGGCTATGAATGCAGATGATAGAGATAAATGGTATCAAGCTATGCAAGATGAATATCAGTCACTGCTTGAGAAACAAACTTGGGTTCTCGTTAACAGACCAGATAAGAAGGTCATACCTTGCAAATGGATCTACAAATTGAAGAAAAATGCGCATGGTGACGTAATCAAATATAAAGCGAGACTTGTCGCGAAAGGCTTTAACCAAGTTTATGGCATTGACTATTTAAAAACTTTCTCTCCAGTCGTCCGGAATTCTTCTTTACGCATGTTGTTTGCATTGGCTGCGGAAAAGGGAATGAAAATGTACCATTTAGACGTTGATACGGCATTTTTAATGGATTTTTGGAGGAAGAGGTATATATGAGTCAGCCGGAAGGTTTTTCTAAACCTGGTCAAGAAGATAAAGTATGTTTACTAAAACGTTCGCTTTATGGCCTCAAACAAGCCTCGCGAGCATGGTACAAAAAATTGACCGAAATTTTACAATGCATTGGTTTTAGCCAAACTCCTTCGGAAGCATGCATTGATACTAAAAAGTTTGGTAGTGAGTTAATAATACTCGCTTTCCATGTCGATGACATTGTCATTCTGTATAAAGAAAATAAAACGCTTGACACTGTCATAACTGACTTACGGAATTATTTTAGCCTGAAAGTGATAGGCGAACTATAGTTGGTGCCACGAGAAGATAGACTTTTTGTAAACAAACATTCAGGGCTTCACAACCTTTTTTCAAACAGTTGTGTTTTAGATTTTATACTTTTTGAACAGTCTTTTTTTTCAATGCCTAATTATGCCACTATGTTTTTAAATGTATATTGTTAAATTTTACTGAAATAAAAATCTTTGATTTTGTGTTTAAATGGTCTAATGTTCATAAATTTGCCGATTTTTTTGTCGTTTTACACGTAACTTATTCTGTAAATTAAGGAAAAATAGAGTACCATATATGTAAATGATAGAGTACATACATGTTACTCTATTAGTGACAGGATTTTTTTAAATCATAGACAATAAATCATTTGCTCAAAGTAGCCTACCTATCCTAAAATATTTAATTATTGACCAACAATGTATAATATTACAGATAACTAGCTAGTACCTTGAATAAAAATTTCTAGGCCTTCAGATTTTACGTTGTCTATGAATGAAATCATCAGAATGAACTTAAACAAAATCCATTAAAAGTTGCGGTAGTCTGAAAACGCAATTTCTTGTTTAGGTATAAATAATTTTCTGCGTGACTAGTAGTTTGCCATTTGCTATTCTGCACCAGCTTTTTCGAGATGCCGGCAGCGGGAAGAGCATTGTGATCCTATAAACTTGTATTTTATTTCACATTTACATTAAGAAGGCTTAATAATTAAAAAAATATATTTTGTCCTCTAATAAATGCATGTTAAGCCGTAGAATGTAACATTTCAATGAAGTAACGCCAAATGTTGACATTCTAGGCGTCAGTACCTAAAAACATTAGAAGATCGTGTTGACAGCGCATAATATCGTTATAAACCTGATCCATTGACATATTAGTTTCCAATGACACGTGTCTATGTACCGTTGCGGTCATTGGATTTGACATTATTTGTTTTTGACAGAACTATCGCTAAGTCACTTAGTAGAAATTCTTTGTTTACAAAAAGTCTATGTTCTCGTGGCACGGACTATAAGTTATTATTTAGGTTTAAATATATACTGTAAACCTAATCGGTCTTATTAATAAAAAATGCTTATTCTTCTCTTACTCCAAAGTAACACCGGGGATAGTTAATTTTAGATTAGCTATGGAATAGCTACATGTTAATAACGGTATTAATAAATACGAAGTAAGTTCGGAGTAACAATACTATTCTTACCCTGAGATTAAGGTATACGTTATGGCAACCCACTGATATTAAAAGTAAAAAGAATGAACAAAATGACCTGGTCGAATAAAAACTTTTTACTAAACACTTTTATTTGACAACTAGCTTTTGCCCGCGGCTTTGCGCGCGTATTATTCTTAAGACTTCAGAAACTATTGGGTACAAAGTAGCTCGATCAGTAAGTATTCATGACACTATATATACCTAGTATTATATCTACATAATAACATCGCCTTGCATACAGTCAAATGTCATTCATCAGCCATGTTCCAATACATGTCCAATATAATATCTAATAAATAATATCTATAAACACTTTCGCGTTTATAATATTAGTAGAGAAAACTGTTTCAGCCGTTTAAGCGTAGTACTTATATAATTATTAGTTTATATATGCGAATAATGTAATCCGTACCGTGCACAATATGACATTATATTGTATGATGTGTCAGTACTGACAGATATACGCACAGCGCACTAAATTATCATAGCGCATGCGTTCTTACTTCCAAGAGGTAAATTTGTGCCGTACAAACTTCTACCCTTTGCAAGGGCAAGCGTTTGTGTTGGTTGGCAATCTTCAATGAAATAATGTCTATTAATTTTAACCCACAATAATAAAATTACAAAATCAGATACTAGTAAGTACTCTAACGAACACCAAACAAATGTGAAAATATATTTGGGTTATGTATATAAATCTCAATGAAAGTTGGAAATACAATATAAATCTACGAGCTTTTGCCCGCGGCTTCGCTCGCGTAAATTCGAAGTAACACAATTCTCTCATAATAGACGAATACTTTAATAATCATTGTCGTTTAAACAAACTGTTTATACCGATAAGAAATATATCTAACTGCAAGAAGTATTTACACATGGTATACAAACTACATAGTAGATACTCAACATGACTGTTATTCGGTGACAGTGACTTTTCTGTCTTTTTTTAATATTATAATTTCTAATACTGTCAAAAGCATTAGAAATTAACAAAATACTCGACAATCCGAATTTTGCGGATATGTGTTGTCGACTCGAAATATTTATTTTTTATGTTTTAGTATTCAGGTAAAGTTTCGAACTAGTCTACCGTACCCCGTGACAAATAGATGCTCACTCCTTGCTTACTCCAGCGTTAAACCATGGGTCTCCGCGGAGTAACTTTTATTCCCGGAGTAAATTATGAATAGTTAACTCCGTCCTTACTCCTAGTTTATTAATACCATAATTGCCTAATCTTGGCTTAAGTCTTGGAGTAAAGTTGTTCTGACGCTAATCCTAGTTTATTAATAAGACTGAATGAGATTAAAATATCTCAAGAAAGTTACATTCGCGATTTGCTGCGAAAGTTCAACATGTCGGCATGTAAGGCCGTTCCTACACCGTTGGAAATGAAACGTTTGCTGCCGAGTGAGAAGAGTGATGTAAGTGAATCTTCATTGTCCTATCCGTATCAGCAACTGATAGGCTCACTCAATTTTCTGGCCGTCAATACTCGTCCAGATATTGCTTTTGCGACTTCATATTTAAGTCAATTTAACACTAAATATGATAAAAGTCATTGGAAGGCGGCAAAACGTGTGTTACAATATTTAAAAGGCACAATCAATTTGGGCATTACTTATAGGAAAGGCGGTGGGTATCTAATTGGCTACGCGGTTGCATATTGGGCCAATTGTCCTATGGATCGTCGATCATACACCGGATTCTATTTTTCTATGGCCGGTGGAGCCATTTCATGGGAGAGTAAGAAGCAGACCACCATTGCCTTGTCATCTAGCGAAGCGGAATATATGAGTTTGTCGAGTGCGGGTAGAGAAGCTCAATTTCTGAAGCGATTGTTGTGTGAACTTATTGGTAAGTCAACTGTTGTTACCATTTACAATGATTCACAGTCTGCCCAGAAGTTGGCAATGAATCCAGTTCACCACAATAGAACCAAACATATTGACACGAGATTTCATTACATACGCGACTTATTAGCTAACAGTGTCATTAATGTTGTATATACTCCTACTTTGGAGATGTGGGCTGATGTACTTACTAAGCCATTGACTCGTATCAAGCATCAGAATTGTTTAAAAGGAATAGGTTTGTCTTTATAATTCTTGTTATGATTACGGGGGAGTATGTTGTATAACACTGGCTAATCAAAATTTTGAATTCATATTCCTGTATTCCGTTTGATGTATATATGTCACTTCATTAAATAAAGTCTGTTCCAACACAAGTCCCCCACACAACATTTTTTATCACACAGTTATCAAAATATGGTAGGGGTGCATAGGGTTCCCATCAAGAACTTAGGGTCCCAAGCCAACCTCACCTGCAAGTGGTGCACCTGCCGACCAACGGACGAGGCTCTGGCAAACAAAATATCCCGATAAGCGGCAATAGGCGCGCCACCTATTACGTGGGGTCAAAACACTGGCGAAGAGTGAGCGTTTAATATGCCTCTGCCTACCCTTTCGGGGAAACAGGCGTGAGTCTATGTATGTATGTATGTTATCAAAGTCATGTCAGCTAAAAATAGTTACGGATCACTCTCAATAGTTTTCGCTTTGCGATCGAAATTGCCTCTCAACTTCGTAAAGTATTTCAATCAGCCGTGCCAATCCAATGCCTGAATCTCAAATTGATTTTAGAATTCATTTTCTCAAGTGCTTAGAGCAAGAAAATCCTTTCTGTTCACACATAAAGATAAACCGCAGAGTATATGAAGTCATTTCATTGTACTTAGTGTAAGATAATTAGTATGTTTGTGCCAATGATACTTAAGTACCAATTTCTTACACAGCTTTATTCTTAGTATAGGGTACTAGGTAGCCTTCCTAATATCAGCATGAATGGGCCCGGCTTGATCGGGGCAGTACTACCCTCTCACACAATATCGACGTAAAGTAACAGTATACTGTTGCGTTTCGTTCGGTCAGAGTACCAGAGGCTCCATCTCCTTATCTTCTTCCTCAACCTCCTCATTAGTCGGATTTAACTCAGACACAACAAATAATAGTGCTCATTACACAAAGATTTGTCTTGGGTGGGAATCGAATCCACGACCTTCGGGGCCACCAATAGGCCAGTCAGCATGTTGATTCTAAAATCTAGATTGCGTTAATTTTAGATAATACAAGCTCGATTTACATAATGTTCTTTTTGACCTCTAACACGGTAATACCGTGTCTTAAATTCAGTTAGCGTTTTAATTTAAGAATGATTTAGCCGTTAACTGTTTTTAGTTAGATCTAATATTTTGTTGGTGTTTGAATAACGTCTGAGAATTCTTGTTTTGCTTCATTTTATTTGAAGTACTTATTTGTTCTTTGTTGAACTAATCAGTATTATTACATTTATACGTATGTGGCGAGATTATAATCGGTGATGGCGGGATGAGTTGGACTCCTTTATGAGGGATTGGTGCCAAGAGGATATATATATAGATGGAAGAACAGTGGAGAGGCCTTTGTCCTGCAGTGAGACGTCACAGATTCTTAAAAAAATATGAGAGTGCGAAGCGTGAGATATTATAACATATTCATTCCATCTGCAGTTCATTTAATGTACCCTGTAATAGTCACACAAGTGGATTTCGACCACAAATATAAATAATTTCATCAAACCTTTTTGATTTATAAATTCATCCTGAACGATCTGACCGAAAGGTTCATTTAGGAATACTTTGTACAAACAAGGTTGCCAATTTAGTAGCGAGTGTAAAACACTTAGTTTTGTCATGATTGTTTAGAACTGTCGGAAGTGTTCCTACTTCATGGGTTCACGGCCATTGTATAGTATGTTAGGCTGCCCGCTAGGCTGTGTGCGCTGCTTATTAAGAATAGGAAGAGGGTCAAGGGCTTTTATGTATGTGTATCGTATTATTAATAATCAACTATGATCAAGGTTTTTGTTTCTTTGTCTAAAAATGTACAAGATATTGAGAATAACAATTAGTTCGCCAGATATAACCATTCAACATCACGATATTTTATGCTTCATGCTAGTTATGCTCTGGCGCACGGGAATCTTATTGCTCTTTATTACTCAGGGTTCTACAGACTGCAGTCATTTTGATTTCCAGTGCGTTTGATATCCATCTTGTAGCTTTCATCCACCGCTGTATACCTATGTATGTGATATTTCTAAGTCGTAAGTAAAGTTATATAAAAGAGTGTTAGCTGAGCAATAGTTAGTACCATTGTCGAATAAAAATATTTTGATAGTTAAAATGGCCTGAGCCTTGCTGGCAACTAATCTTATTATATCACCAAGGGCACAAAAACGACCCATCGGTACATGTCCAATAGAAAAGCGCCATAAGTAAAAACCGTATACTATTTTAATAGTTTAACGCTATCTGCGAGTTGTCGGAAGAACTACGTACGTTGTAAGTGCGTTACATTATGTCAAACTAAAACAAAAACATTTTAAAATTAGGAGAAAATGGGGACACGTTTTTTTCGTCGAAAATGTAAGACCTTCGCTGACAAAAATGTAACTACTTATTTATTTGCTTGAAATGTTGCAAGTATTGTTAATTAATTAGTAAAATGAATATATTTAGATTGTATGTAACATACCAAATCTGTACAGGACTATTTCTTTTTGCCGGTTGTTGAATGGATATATTCTCTGTAACGTTGTTATTGGATTCTTCATTGCCTTGTATATGTGTATCACCTCAGCCGGGTCAAGAAGCTGATGACGGTTAAAGCATTTATTACATTCTTCGTCTCCTGAGTCAACATCGGATATTGAACCCCCTAAAGGTGGGTCCAAATATATGTCAACGCCACAAAAATCATCACCATTAGTCAAATTCTTCAAGACATCAGCAATTTCATTCGTTGAGAGCACGCGCCGTGACCTGCGAACGACCACCTGAAAAAAAGTTACTTCCAGGTACTGAAATTGAAAATTACTAGTTTTCGGTTTATTAACTTCCATTAAAGACAACAATATCCAAAATTCATAAAAATTGATGATCTAAATCTTTCTGGGCATATGTATATGGGTTAAGTTGTCTAGAAATTCGATTCAGCCTAGGAATATAGCACTAAGTTGGATGTACAGTACAGTCTCTTGTAGCGAAGAAAACTGATTGCGTAAAACGATTGCTTACTAAGTGCTTAAGACATTGAAATACTAGACAAGAAGTTTCAACAAGGAATTTTCATTGATATACTAGTAGTATCAATATATATTTTTTCATTGAGTAAATGGTAAAATAAATACGGGAAAACCATGGGAAAGCCAAGAAGATTTCTCTTTAAAATTAGCGGTTATGCTGAGTACAGCCTTCCCGGTTATTTTCGTAATAAAAATATTAAAAACGAATATTAATGCCAAGAAAGTTTACCGAGTTAATTAGATGAAAAAAAGTTTCAAGTTTATTGGTTTAGTTAATTTAAAAGTTAATTAAGCGGAAACTTTTGATAACAGATAAAATACTGTCTGGCATTTTTCCGGATGATGCAGTACCCTTTTTAAAATTTTTACGGGAAAATCTTTTCCACAATAATTACGTTTCTGGGAACTTAATGTATATTTTGGATAATAAATACTTATATTTTATTACATTGCTTTTCAAAAAACGAATCGCATGTGAAAGTCTATGGCTTACAGCACTATGATTCCTTATCGAATACAGTAGTACATGTTTGCAATTTGCATTTACGTTTTTTTGAAGTTACGAGCCGATTGGGACTCTTTCTGACGCCCAACTCCAAAAAGTACTAGAGAGAATAAGAATAAGAATGAATTTATTTGCACCAACACA
Organism: Euclidia mi; assembly: GCA_944739405.2. Lineage (NCBI taxonomy): Eukaryota > Metazoa > Arthropoda > Insecta > Lepidoptera > Erebidae > Euclidia > Euclidia mi. The sequence goes on from OX123191.2 coordinate 36,902,786, forward strand.
ATATTATGTCAATAATTACAGGAATAAATAAGAGCTAAAGAAAGACAAAAAACAAAGAAGTAAGATGCGCAAATTTCTCGCTGGCTGGCGCCACCGCAGGCACGGCTATATCTACTCATGTAGCTTCGGCCCGTGACTTGTGACTCAACGCGCGGGCCCGCCACAGCAGTGTTGTCAACTTAGCAACTTTGTAGCTAGATCTAGCTATTATTTGGTGACAGACAGCTACAATGTAATGAAACTTGTAGCTAAACTTTTTAGCTACATTTTCCAGCAACTTTTCATTTCATCATGAAACCCGAGGCTATCGAGAATTACACCGGAAATAATAGATAAAATAATGCAACAATGGCAAATTCTACATTTAAATAAGTTGCATTCTCAAGAAATAGTTCAATTTTGGGTCGAAGTAAAAATTTTGAAATTCTTCCAGTGTTAACATATACCAAGACATAAGTACTCTTGCGGACTCTTGCCTTATCTTGCCTTTCACTGTCACATTCTAATGCAGAGGTAAAGAGGTTATTCTCTCAAATGAATTTAGTTTAAAATAAGGAAAGAAACCAAATGAGTTTGATAATTCTAAACTCAATCTTCTGCATTAGATACTCCCTCAGAAAAAGTGGTAAATGCTGCTCTATCTGTGTTTTGCTTAAAGATGCATGTCACCGCCTCGATAATAAGCCAGTTTGATACTCAACGACTTGATGATAATTTCAAATAAAGTTGGTAATTTGGGAACAGGATAAATTTCCTTTAAACAAAAGCAAGGGCTTAAAGTAATTCTCAGGAGTTGAGCATGGGTGTGATATGAAGAGTTCAGCTCCCCATGAAATCATCTGAATGTTCTCATAATAAAACTCATCTTTATCACGGTTAAGAAAATGAAAATAACACCTTTCCGAAACTGAAAATTCTAAATCCTCTACTGCAAATTGTTTTAATCTAACAAGCATTATACTAGGTTGTTTGTTCTTAATTCCTGTGACCTTTACAGCTCTTTATTATAAAATATAATTTGCCCAGGTTACCAACAAGCACTTACGTAAAATATAGGTAAAGTGTCGGAAAAATGCTTGACTGAAATTTTAATTTGGCTGACCATTTATATTTGAGTTATTACGGCCGCGTTCGTTTTCTCAAGTACAAAAGGAGGTCCTTAGCATTTTAAAGAGACTGCAGAATTTTTATTGTTACCTCTTCGTAAATGAGGGTGAAATTCACTCGAGCCCAGAATAATATGTTTTTCTAAGTGTGCTTAGAAGTTTATGAAGCAGTTCAAATTATGCTGAGTATACGAAGCGTCTTAAATCTGTTCTCATTTAGGTATGGGTAAGAAAGGGTAAAGGGGTCTCAGAAAGTTGATTATATTGTGACGAAACTAGCTGTGGTGTTCTTCATACCAGGCTTGCTGGCTTGCCTGGTATACTGCGGCCCGTGGATATTGTTGAGAATTTGTGTATATGATCCCGTGTGAAACTTTTGCTGGTGTGATCTTTGTCCCGTTGGTTACCGTTAGGTGTCACCAATGTTTGTGTGTAAAAACTAAGCTAACAAACAAAATTCAGATATTTGACAAAGGAATTTAAAAAATACTATCCTGCAGAGTACAACTAAAGACATTAGTTCCAATGCCAATGCCACATGTACATTTAATGTCGATTCCATGTTGTTCTTAGGGCTCGTTTGAAGGCACTAAGTATACTTAACATTGCGATGAAAATCTAGTTGTATTACGAGTAGTAAGATTACTTAAAGTAATACACATGGTATGTGTGTAGTAGGCATAGTTATTAGGAATAGTATGTTACTAGCTGTGCCCGCGATTACACCCTCGTTATAATTATTGATGGCTACCGCTTCGCACTTGTGGCTCATAGCATGATGTTATATAGCCTATGAATGAACTGAAGGAAGGGGCCTTCTGACCATTTATAGCCAGCTAGCTGGACGCTTTCTGGCCAGATTGCAGCCATCCTAAAAAGGACAGATAAGAAGACCAGAGCTTGGAGCCGGTAGTTGGCACTGCAGTCGGTAGGCGGCTATTATGATGTTCTGGACAGGGTGGTAGACAACTGGCAAGTTCGCTAATATATGATAAAAATATTGACATTATTGGTTCGCAACTTCTTCATAAATACGCCCTTATTATTCCACAGAGAGAGCTGTAGCACTTATTCGGCTAAGTAATATTTGAGTCGTAAACCGTGTGTCAGTGTAAAAACGTCGTAAGTCACGCCGGTGGTTGTTGAACACACCAGTTTTATTACAAGAGATAGCGAGCGGTAGGTCTTACGGGCTGACACAAATGTACGAAGAATGGATCGGTAAGTGTTGGATGGGACTAATTTATTTAAGCAGAGAATGTTGGAGACCTCTTGAGGCAGTTGAAGTAATGGACGCATAATTCTGAATCATAGAATTTTACCACGGTCATACAATTGTAAAGATCGAATCCGTAGCATTCCTCCCAGTAGTAGTGGCAGATGATACTAAATTTATGGAAGGTTTAGGCCGATTAGCTGGCATTAGAACCAGCCATGAAAAAGCATAAATCAAAATTTAGAGAAATTATTGAAAATACATGTCAATGGGGCGTAGCTTGAATAATCTATGAGCGTTGGGCAGGAGGGTTCCATAGTGCCGGCCACGCACGAGACGACGTAGCAGATGTAGGCCTTCCGAAAGGTGTACCGGTAAGTGGTTAGATGCAGGCGGTTTCGGTGGACAGCGTTGAGGTGTGCCCATGTCTAGCAATAGATATCTTTAGGCTGAGATGATGATTGGGATTTTAGCTCGTTCATAACTTTACCTTCCAAATATATAACCACACTTTTCTATCATTTCTAAAACAAGCCCCAATAAACAACATTTACCTAATTATATGTACATTCAGGAAAATGGTTAAGAAACAAAGAACAAGCAACAATATACGAGTAGCGACGCAATTTGCTCATACTTTGTTTATGAAGTAAATTATAATAAGATAAGCAAAGAAGAAACATGTTCATCCTGCCCTTGGCCTATTTTATTACATCAACATCAAACCAGGCATGCTTTTACTCAAAAAAATCCCATTAAATCTCGAAACAAGAAGAAAATTGACTGAATTAATCTGAAGTTTTATCGTCAGAGGTACGTTATATGAAAATGAAATTTCGCGTGACAGTTTCTACTATGTAGCGACGAGGAATTTCTTGCTTATAGTCATAAGTTGGTTACTTGTTGAACTTCATTGGTTGGGAAACAAGTGGCTTTTTAATATGTATGACTGCACCTTATTACCTACTGTTTCAATAGTATAGGGTCAAATGAACTTGCTGTTTCATATTGATAATTATAGTGGAATGAAATAATAGGTTTAGAAATTTCATAGATTATGGTATTACTGCGCTGATGGACATGGGCTGCACGTACAGCGTAGTGGTTTTAGCGGTCGTCTCGCTGCTTAGAACAACAATGGTCGATAGGATCTAACGATATGTGCTTTGATACCTTTTTAAAATTTTATCATACTACCTTAAATTACATGTTTTATTTACTGACTATATTTTTTGGGCTTAACTTGGCCAATTTTTTAGCGTTTGATTGTAACCTAACTATATCATTAATTGGAACAATTCTCACGTCAAGTTTCTTTCGTGCGATTTTTCGTAACACTTTCCTCGTACCCTTTTACCAGGTTTTCTAAGATAAATTTTATGGTCAATTGGTAAATGTTTTCTACGTTTGGAGTGTATCTATCGCCAAGTGTCGTTTTCGCTGCTTGTAGGAATGGTTCTTCCACTTTCTGAAAAAGAAAGACAATGTTAAGTTTTAGTAATAATATATATTTTTTTATTTATAGACTCACGCCTGTAATATAATATTTTATGAATAAATATATACGTATATATGGCAAATAATCTGAGCTACATAAAATAATGAATAATGTAGTTAAGATTGCCGAACTAATGTCCTAGAAATATTCGTTTTTTATTGTAAATTGTTAAGGCAATTAGCTAAATCATTATGTATGCAGCAAGACTTTGCCATGACTAAAATACTGCTAAACATAGGCTATAATACGTTGTCAAAGGACGTGTGAAGTCTACTAATAGTCTTAGGAAACCCCGTGTGCAGCAGTGAAAGATATTATATTTTTTATGGTTATATACATTGTACTCGCATAATATATTCCCTGTTATATTATGATCGTAGCAATAATGTTGTAGCAAGCGGTGCAATATTACGTGATACGAAATTCGTATTCCGTCTTCATTTTCCTTGAGGCTTTTACTAAATGATTGTCACGAAAATCCCCCATAGAACATTTAAATATTTGCAACCACTCCAATATAAGTACGGAAACACTTTTTCACTTTGCGGAAAGGAGAGTAGTCACAGTTTCCTTTATCGCCAAATCGCCAAGGAAGTAAATAAACATTTATTTTCGTATATTTGATTAATGTAGAGAGGAAACCACTGATTCACGGTAGTGATATAAATTTATTACTTTACAGTATGTTGATATGCATTTGCAAAATATTGTAGGGGTGAATATACTACTATAACTGAATAAAAATACATGAAAAAAGCTTTATTATGGAATACGCTCCCTCTAGAAATCAGGATAGCAAACACTAAGCTCACGTTTAAACTAAAAGCTCGAGAGGTTGTACGGAGTAAAATGGCAGAATAATATATCATAATGATTGTATCCACTGACTTATATATTCATATGAATATATATAAATAATTTTCATTTATTCATATACTTAATACGTGTAAGTATACTTATAAGTATTGTATATTTTTATATATACACCACTATTTTTTAAATAGTACAAAAACTTTAAGGACAGATTAGCGAAGATATTATTATCATATATGTGACGTAAGAATTTCATAATATCAATAAAGAGCAAAGTTATTATCATTTGTTTATTGTAGAAAATCTCACTTAAATCATAGTCATATTTTACACAATCCATTCACTAATTCATTGATAATATTCCATCCTGCTCATTCGCATTCTCTCTGTCGCACTTATGATGTAGGTAGCCATAGAAAATAAAATGAAGGAAAATAATAAATGTGGGTAGTTATTTTTTAATTTTGTTAATTCTACCCTCTCCTTCATACTTCATTCGGGCTTAGGACCGGTAAAATTTATCGTTTAAAAAGTAATTAAATACGGAGGTATGTAATTTGAAAGCAAACAAATATCAAAATAAAAGATGGTGTTCTGGACTAAAAGAAAAGAGTAATTTTGGCGTATTTATGAAGTTGGAATCATCTGCTATTTACAAATTATTTGATCATCATCATGTCAGCCTAGAGACGTCCACTGTTGGACATAGGCCTTCCTCAAGGTGTGTGGAGAACACAGACCGATTTGCAGTCGCCCGCATCAAATTATTATTTACTTAAGTACGTATTATTTACTAAACTTACAAGTATTTCCATTGTCCTTCGAAATGTCCACCACCGTTGTCACAAGCATCCAATATGCACTGTTTTAATTGTTTGACACTGACCCGGTTACTTTTATACACTCACAATACGATGTCCAAGGGTACACAGCTGCATTCATAGCTACATACTCCCGTGATATGAACTGATATGATAGGCCATCGCGTCGGGCAAACGTAGACAAACAATTAACTTTTGCAATGAAATTAGATACGCTCACTTTAGCTAACGTTTGTCACATCGTCGGGGCGTGGCGCAGGCGCAGAGGGGCGGGGGGGGGAATTTATCAATGGTTAATTTTACTATGATAGTACACGGGTCGGTCATAGTATTAGTATTGCATTTACCAATTATCAGGTATTTTTGTGGACAGTTTTGAGACAGTTTTGGGACTTAGTGTTTTTATTTTTCAACTACATAAATATGATCAGTTAAAGATACTTAGTGCCCTGTTAAATTTTTTGTACTAATTAAAAATAGTGGTGTATATATATATATAATATAAGTATGTAGTAATTTTCATATATACAATAATTATAGTCTAATACAAAATCATTATTTTCTAATAATCACGCAACTACTATCTACTGTCTCGGCATCATCCTAGGTAGAAAATGCCTAAGGCATTAAGTCCGCCTATGTACTACATATTTTTTTGTGCTGCGCAAAAAGTTAAATAAAAAAATGACTCACTAAAATTTAAAAATATTTTTTCGTGATCATGCATTTCAAAAATCAGCTCGGTGTATTGACTGTCTCCGCCGCTCAGCTGATCACCGTGAGCTCGCATTGCAAGTACCTAACACACACAAGCACACGTCCATGACACGCAGTCTTTTTCAACACTAATCAACAGTTTATTCGGATTTTCTATCTAAGTAACATTGTATGAAAAAAGGGTTTTAGGCAAACTGTTTGAAATAATTGCGAGTAAGATAAAATACTTATGTTATGTTTACGCGCCGCGACGATCGTCTCATAATGGGATTGATGCCAGTATCGCGAATTTTTTATGCGTCCCATCTTGGGACGCCTACCAGTAGAGAGGAATACTCTTTATAAGTCATTAAAATATTTTGCAAATGCAGATCAACACATTGTATAGTATCTAAATAAATATTATTCGAATATTGATACAATAATAGGTCAAACTGTTGCGACCTTAGAGTAACTCTAAGGTTGCTACTCAATGAGCTACGGTCTTGTCATTTTTGATAACTACTAAGTTAAGACAATATACATAGACTTTTTTAATACAAATAAAAAAATATTGTCATTTAAACTCAAGCACACGAACTGGCGGCGCCACGGTACAAAAACCAGCCGGTTTCTTCGATCAAGATAAGGAAAAGGCACTGAGATCCGATAATTATTATTAACGTATTCTTGACATTCGAAACATACAATTTGTTATTATATATACTAAAGTTAAAATTAAGTATGCTACTACATAAAATCTGAATACCACATGTACTACAGATTTCATAGCAAAACTATTTACCATACTTCCATCGAAGGAGCATTGCTGGAAATGCAACTTTTGGAGAATACGCTTAGAATCACAGACGAATTTTGGCGCACCCGGCTCTAACAACCAACTTTCAGTGCACCGAAGGCTTTATTTTCTCTTCAAATGAAATCCACATTACATTTCACGGCATGTGAACACGAACTACAGGCTACATTTTATATAAAATAACTCAGGCTACATTTTATATAAAATAACTTCAATCTGCAACTTGTTTCAATTTTATTGAGCAGCATTGAAACAACATTTTGCTTCGAAGATGCCAGTGCCTTTGATATATAAGTCCATCTTCAGATGTTGTAAATTTGCTAGTGAAGCAAAAAAGATTGGTATACGCTAAAGTTTCGTTTGGTATGTAACATACATGGGGTGCAGTAAGAAAGGATTTCCCGAAATCATCCCGACAGGTCGGGCAGACACGGTTAAACTAAAATAAAATATGCGGACTGCGAGAGTCCCCTAGTAATTATACAAGCATCTCTAATGTACGCTTGTACTTGTCCATTCAATTATTTTCCATTGAAATCTTTTCGTGCTCGAAGCCTCGCAGCCATCTTTAATTGAAGACGACGATTGTTATTTCAGTTAATTAATTTCTATTAAAAGGGTCTCGTACCGTTCTTTCTATTCTTTATGTTTGGAATTGACATTTCCAATTAGCTGTTTTGTTATTTTTATTGGAAGAACCTGTGGTAAGGATTACGCTTTTAATATGAAAATTGCTAGTACGTTTTATCTGATGCGACTCTCCATGAATATGTATTTGTAAGTTAAGATTTTTTATTTGATAATAATTTTTATGGCACTTAAAATATTCGTACCTAAATATATTTAATTTTTATCGTACTACGGGGTTCGAGGACAAAAATTTGGTTTATTTCTTTAGGGAATTGAATTTGCTGTGAAAAAATAGAATGTCTAAAAACATTTAATAACTTAATGAGAAATTACCCACCCAGAAATTCTCAGCCTTAAATCCTGGGACTTGGTGATGCGTTGCTCCCACATGTCTTATGTAAGCGAAGAACGCATCCACATCTCCCGAGCCTTGATGCCTTCGTCCAAGGTATGCATGACCTTCGTCGCATGTTCAGCTAACTTTTCAGAACTGGCCAGTTCACCGTTTTCCTTCAGTTCTGCGAATTTCTCGAACAGATGGAGAAGGTCTTCGTTTTCTTCGAATAATCTGGAATGGGAAAATGATAAATTAGAATGTGTTACTCAGTAGGTAATGGCCAGTTTTTACCGCAAGCAGAGCGGACGACATACATATTGTATTTTCACAAACTGAGAGTAAAGAGGAAATTAACCAGCGATTAAAATGAGCTTCATTATTTTTAGGAAAGTGTTATTTATTAAACAGAGGATGATTAATTTTCTATTTGTTTTATAATTCCTATTATTTAACTCATATTTCATTTTCCGTTCAGCTCACTCTGCTTATTCTTCTTCCCTTTCGCGGCGGAATTAGATGACTTAACTAACTCTTGGTGGAAACGAAGTCCGCTTCGCTTAACCATTATCCGCTCATTACTTTTCGGAGTGAAAACCTAGCTTAAGATTTTATATTTTAATTGACTTGATCAATTTGGATGAAATGTTGTGTGTATATTTCAATGGGCGCCTGGATGGTTTTAAACTACGATTGGACCCGATAGTTGTCCCTACAGAGTCGGTGTTTCACCAAATTTGATTGCCAGGGCAGACAGAACATGATCGTGTCCACTAGTACCTTATATATTTTCGGAGCTGACTACTACTATACATATACGTATATAATCTCACTTTGAATTGTACAAAACCTTTTACCACAGAAATACATACATTTCGTTACATAGAGCCCAGTTACTACGAAACTAAAATAAAATAAAACGTGCAAAAGTTTTAATTGAATACACTCGTTCTATTGAAATTATTTCAACATTCAACACGGAATACAAATAAGACTCTATATTACGTATGTTATTTAAATTGCCCGGCAATGTTATAGAAGTGTTATCAGAAATCACGTTATTAAACAAAGTTAAAGTGTAGGCTTTCATGTTATAACGATATCGTGTGAACAACGACCAATTTATTCAATTTACAAAAAGGTTAGTTAGGATTGTAATCCTCGGTGTTTTGCACGAATAACTAAACCAAAGATAAACTAGTTTTTATTGTGTTTAGTTGATATTGTCACGCAACTCGTTCATAAACATATTTTTACATGAAGTACTTAAGCTGTAAGGCTTCATTTAAATTTTTAACCTTAATTTAGTAATGAATGAATTTATTCTTATCACACATAATGTGAGTAATAAGTGTGAATGCAACAGTAAATGTGAAAAAGTAATTCCATACTTTAAATAGTATTATAAATGCGGAAGTGTGTTTATTTGTTTTTGGTTTAAGCTTTTTTTACACTAACATTGCTGAACAGATATTGATGAAATTATCAGCTATATTTGATAACACAAATGCTGCCTTTGTTGCGATAGTTGACACGCCCGCAGGAAAAGTTGTGGGCGGAATGTAGCATATTTTTTTTATTAATTTAACAGCTCTGACAGACATGGAATTTAAAAACAAAAAAAGCAAACCCTTCAAAAATCTTGCACTCTGCTTCTGCATTTGTGAAAACTGAGTGACAGGTCTATGTGAACATGACCTATGTGAAATAATCATGCAGCTATAATAATAATGTTGGCAATGTTGCACACAAACTGTTGAATCTGACATTATGTAAAACTTCACTCAAACTCAACTCATTTTATTCTTTTGTGCATTCATGTTTTTTTTATAGACTTTGGTGTACCAAAGACGACCCTAGTAATCCTCCAACTACAACTAACACTTATGTATTACCAGTAGTTTTACGCTAGTGTTATATAATATATTAAACGAAACGCGGATTTTTGACGCAGGGTCTAGATTAGTTTGAACTTTTTGTTTGTCAATCTTGTTGTAATTAATAGCAAAGACAGTTTGAATAGTGTACATTATTATAACAATTAATATAAATAAGCAGACGACATAATGACATGTTACAACAAAATATATGAGAGAACTGACAGAGTATGAGATCGCACATGCGCAGCATCCGTTTGTTATAGAGCTTGCGTCCTTACTTCCAACAAATCTAAGCAGCTATTTTTCAAATGATGACTAGAGATTTGATCACATCATCCCTGCAACATCTAAAATATTATACATACCTACTTGTAGTAGAGGCAATCCGTCTTAATCCGTCTGTGTAGCGAGCATATTAATTAACATCCCTACTAAGGGTAACTGAACTCGAAATTGAGGAAAGAATGAAATATTTCCTTGTATGACCGATATATTAGTTCTGTTAAAATACCAAGTCATAATACGTACTGCGAGGCGAGGGTGGCGTAGTGGATGAAGCAGTTTATCGTTTAATATTGCGTCGAGTTGTGTGGGTTCGATCAGTACACGGAAAAATGCTTTGTGTGGTCCACAAATTGGTTGGTGCGAGTCTGGATTTTGTATCTGTTGCTGAGTTTCCTACGTCACTTTATTCTACTGTAGGCGATGTCATCTTGAAGAGATAATCAAACTTTATGATTTGCCAGAAAAATCACAGGTGAATATTCTAAATAATTCTAAAAATATAACTTTGTTACATTCATTTAAATGATATGTAAGTAGATTTTATGTCTTCCATAATGAGCTGCAGGCTCATTGTTGTCTATTGGCCACATTTCAAAACACCATGTCCCCTTTGGCAGTGACGTTTCACAATTTTATATTGAGTGAGCGACACTACCCGTCTCATCACTGTGGAAGTCGGCAAACTTTTCATGTTCTATAAATTCTTTTAAACTTTCGCGATTTGTACACATGTGAATATTTATGTACGTAACCATCATTATTCGCGTAATTATTTTAAAGTGAACGTGAAATACTTTCTATGCGCTTCACTGAAATTTTCGGCGTAGGTTACAATAGCATAATCCCGTGCGATGTATTACATTATGACATTTAGACGAGTATCATATATTGGAATGGTTGTGTTCTTCTTTTTATAGTTTTAAGTCCAGTTTCGCTTTTAAACTTAAAAAGACCTTCCCTAATCTTACCCTACTTCATAAAAGAAAGACAATCTCCAACCATGCTTCAAGCCTCAGAAGTTTAAGCTTTACATTAGTGTGTCAATTAGGACATGTGTTCTTATACATATGTATACATAGAACAACACACTATGGTAGATCCGATGATACGTACATATAATCAGACGCCATTTAAATGTGGCCATTTAAAAAAGAAAGTTGTAATCCATTCTGATACTGTCAATAAGAAAGCTAGAAACAAAGCAGCCATTTTTTTAGTAAAGTCCACCTACGGGGACACGACTTACGACAGTGACGTTTCAGATTCGATTTCCGGTTGGACCAAAGTTTAATTGAGTTTAACGTTTGGAAAACTCTCTACTGGCTGTCTCCGGCAGCCGGTAATTGGCTTGTGGGCTATTCTATGGCTCTTGAAATAGGTATAAACAACGGTTTGTCTTTGAGAAATGAAACTACTATTTACGGATTGTATCGCGATCTGGATAGATAGATAATATTCTTTATTGTACACCAAAATAAAGTACATTTCTAAGTAACTTAAATCTATATTGGTTTAAATGGGATTACATTCAAACCGAACGATCTGGAAGCTACATTATCTGTATATATAAAATTCTTGCGTTACTGACTGACTGACAGACAAGCTACAGCCAAAACTACTGGGTGCAAGAAGCTGAAATTTGGCATGTAAGTTCCTTGGAGACCGTCGAGGTGCACTAAGAAGGGATTTCCCGAAATATCCACGGGATATTTCAGGAAATCCCTTCTGGGTGCATAGGGTTCCCACCAAGAACTTAGGGTCCCAAGCCAACCTCACCTGCAAGTGGTGCACCTGCCGATCAACGGACGAGGCTCTGGCAAACAAAATATCCCGATAAGCGGCAATAGGCTCGCCACCTATTACGTGGGATCAAAACATTGGCGAAAAGTGGGCGTTTAATATGCCTCTGCCTACCCCTTCGGGGAAATAGGCGTGAGTCTATGTATGTATGTATGTATGTATCCACGGGATCAGGCAGAACGGAGAAATTAAAAAATATTGCGGGCGTAGCCGTGGGCATCCTCTAGTTTATTATAAGCCATTTGGCCGTAGGTGTTTCGAATACTTCAAATAAATTCGTACAGTATTAGTTCTCGTATTATTAGTTTTTTTTTACTTTTTGAATATAGTTGTGAGTGCGGGATCGATCGTGCAATTACCGGTCCCGCCTATTTGGTCTGAAACTGACAGACTTCACTTGATATGTCAATTGACTTTTATATTGTAAGTAATATTGTGTATTGATCGGTTGCTTATTAGATAGCAAGTTAAGAATAATATGCGACGAAACCAGCATATCCGAAAGTTCTCCATAATGGTCTTGAAAGATGTATGAATTCTGCCAACTTACACACGCATGTGGTGGAATATGGCTGTACACTTCTCATAGTGTGAAGAGGCCCGTGCCTAGCAGTAGGTAGTAAGTAGTTTATATTCAGGGCTGATGATATTTATTTTAATAGACACTTAGAAAATCACGACAAACAGTTCACAATTCAAGGGCTCATAATTCAAGGGGTAGAAAACAGGAAACTCCTTGAGTTTGGTCCCATTCGGTTTGTTTTAACGTGCATATATTAAACTTAACCAAGGTTTAATAATGGAGTCCGAAAGTGGATAGCGGCATTCTACGATAGCTATTAGTATACTCACCTAGTTGCCCAACTATACGGATATACATACAAATTATGTAAACACAACAATAAAAATTTAATTGCGAAATATTATAATACATGTGTATATTGTGTCCGTTGGAGCAGTTGTCAAAAATAATTAACACGTTTAAAATCCAGCTTTACCATCTACGGATAAGCCCTATCTTCCAGATAAATTCAAAATTAGAGTGTTTGTATGAGTTATCTAACAAATTTTAAAATATACGTATCAGACAACGATGAAAGAGGCTATAAGTCAGACAGTTCATTTGCGATCAAAATTTTACAGAGTGAGGAGGAATTTTATCACGCATAAATTTTAAGAGACTAACGACTCAGATTTTTCTTAAGCTACACTTTTACCCTTAAGTAACTCAATATTGTCAACTGTGGCATAATTGTAGATGCATGCCGCCGCGCCTAGAGTGGATATTACATTCGTCTAAAATTACAGTCGAGACAAAAAGCTCATAAAATATCGTGTTTGAAGTAATAGGGATCTATTTTCAATTTTATTATAACTGAAAATTTACCTTCCTTTTCCATTTAAGCTTTCGATGACAAGCATTGCCATTTCGTTCACATGCTTCGATATAATTAATATTCGATCGTCATCGGCGGGATTTTAAATACTTGCGGTGGCATAAACGAAGATGGATGGATAAATAAAATTAATACGAAAAAAATCAAAGATAAGGATGACTTTGCGATAAGGCCGATATAGTCTTTGCGGTATTTGTTATACCTACATTTAAGATATTGCTAATTTGTACCAACTTTATTTGCACAATAAAGATTTATTTATCTATCTATCTATCAAAGACGTTGCTCAAAACTAATGGTTCCAAATAAACATAATATAATCGCATGATCGTACGTGACTAGCAAGAGAGCCATGTTGGTCTTGCGTAGCGCGATTGTATGAGGAATTTGTGGCTTAACTACGTATGTGAGCTTAGTTTCTAATAGCATGTGCTACTTTAATTGAGGATTGTAATAAGATACAACAAAAATCTTACTTCTATTATAATGCGAAAGTTTGTGAGGATATAATATAGATGTTTGTTACTCCTTCAGTAAAAAAGAAAGTAGTAAACGGATTTTGTTGAATCTTTGCAGTACCATAAGACTTCTTCGTACAACATTTGAAACCTCATTTAGAAAAGTCTTCATTATAATCACCAGCCCAGTATAGTAACTGTGTCACTGCTGTGCACGGTCCTCTTCTCGCTATGAAAAGAGGCAAGCCTCGCTGGCAGATTTCATATGTCTTTCAACAACCTTATGAAGAATTCTCAGATATGCAGGTTTTCTTATAAAGAACTCTCAGACACGTAGGTAGTCTCACGGTATTTTTCTTCACCATTTAGCAAGCGATAATGAACAATTTAATACGCACATAACTATAAAAACGGTATGAAAATAGGTGCGTGGATTGAGTGCTATGGATTCGAAGCCGAGAGCCTATGCGTAGCAGTCTGTTGGATTCTTTACGAGTCAAGTCTTTTAAAAGTAATAAAGTTTATGAAACATACTACAACTCGCAGACATACTGGTTTATTCATAATGTTCTCCACTACTTTTGGTTACTTTTACTTTAACAACTTAATTCATATTTTGTAAACCTCACTGCTATGAAGGTGACCGTCTGCGTAGCAGTCTCACCACAAGGTTATCGCTGCCACGTTTTTTTTTGTAAAACTATGAAAATTTTAGGATCAAGTTTAAACTTTTGTAACTATTCGTTCTTAATTGACTTTCGGGATATAAACTAAGTACCTTTGTGTCGACTATCCGATTTCGGCACTGTTGGAAGCGCCAAATCGCGGATGTAAGGTGCCACCACTTACGTTGTAGGTAAGTACGGTACCCCGAGTAACAATTTATAACAAACTAGAGGACGCCAGCAGCTACGCCTGCATTTTTCGCGCCATTCATTACGCCCAATAGTTTCATCTGTAGCGTGTCTGTCAGTCAGTCAGTAACGCAAGGATTTTATATGTTAAGATATTAGAGACCCCTAAAGTTTTAATTAATATTTGGTAACTATTGGTTCTCGATTTGTTTAATGATGTACTCGTACTGAAGCATAATTCCTTAAATTTCAATTCACTGACAGGTGCTCTAATAATGTTACACAACCTATTAATATGTAAACAAGTAAATGACATCATAATACGTCGTCACACTGCTGATGTAAATCTCCCACTTCCGTTAATAATGCATGCGCCGTACGAGACTGCAGATAGACTAAGTCCCCACACTTTAGTACATTAAAGTTTGTTGTTGAAGACTCGGAGGATGCAGGGTGTCTTGTATGTACCTATCGTTTGAACGTTGCTACTGTATAAAAGTAGTGCTAAATAAATGAAATGAAATTACTGTTCATTTGGGAGCTAGATTTTTATCACACGATTGGCCCGCCGCCGCCATAGTCTAGTGTTGAATCATCATCATCCTCTTAGCGTTATCTCAGTTTCAATCTGGGGTCCGCTTTCTAGTCTAACCGGATTTGGCTGAATATTAGCTTTTCCACAGAGCGACTGCCTGTCTGACCTCCGCAACCCGAAGGGATAGCGATATTCTATGGTTTAGACTAGTGTCAGTTTATTTAGAAGGTACTGACGCCCTGTAACGACTGTCAAAGATCTTCATGACAACCGGGACCGACGGCTTAACGTGCTCTTCGAGGCACGGGACAAGCGATAATTAACCATTCAATACGCACATAACTCCGAAAAGTCATTGGTGCGCGCCGTGGATTCGAACCCGATACTCTCTGCATGGCAGTCTGTTGGTAAATCCACTCGGCTATCGCCGCCTGTTGTCAAGTGTTGAATATAGGCCTCTAATATTTTTGGCTTAATACCACTGTTTGTCAATCAGGAGCGTTTGACTTACTATACTACGGTGGCCACAATGGTTGGTATAGTTTGATGTCAAGTTTTCCGTTCCTTTCCAAAAAATACCCTTGCTTGATGTACACAGCGACACTTGGCAGCCTCTTCTCTGAACTGGTAGCAGAGTAAAACATTAACTTTGCGTATGCTCACAGCATTTGCACAGTCACAATTAGTCACTATGCAAAATTAAATGCTGTGCATACGCAACCTAAATATTTTACTCTGCTACCACTTCAAAGAAGACGCTAAATACTGCTGATAAGAACTGGTAAGAACATGAAGAGGATTATTTTGTAGCAACGGTTACTGTCCAAGTGCATCCTACACATTCATGTTTTTTTTTTATTATTTCATATACACAGAGTATATAGGCGGACTTAATGCCATGGGCATTATCTACCAGTCTACCTTAGAGTGGTGCAGAGAGATAAGCAGTAGGTGTATTATATGATGCATCGAAATAATTGTAATTGTCGAATTATTGCTCATAATAAACATACATACTTCCATAACTATATAATATAAGAAAATACATAAACGAAATACATACACAATTAATACATAATTACGAATAAAATCACAGATAAATTATACTTAGACTTACATACACTAATACATAGAAATATACATACATATATACATAATCATAATATATACCTAGTTCAGATAGCGACTTATGATACATTCGCCTCAGCCAACAAGAGTTTACTTTGGACTTGAATGTGAATTTTGTTTTGGCCATTCTGATCTCAAGAGGAAGAGCATTCCATAAAAGAATGGATTGAATAGTGAAAGAAGAGTGAAGAAAATCAGATTTGTGAGAAGGCACCATGAGTTGAAGATTATAAGAAGAGCGAAGATTTCGCTCATGGTTAGAGCACATGTATTGAAAGTAAGGAGTCATATACAGAGGAGAAGTAGATGTGAGAATAGTGTATAGAGTAGTGAGAGCACGCAAACTACGGCGCTGACGAATAGGGAGCCATTTTAATTGGGAGCGATAAGTAGACACATGGTCATACTTACGAAGATTAAAAATGAATTGAATGCAGTTATTCAGAAGACGGTCAAGTTTATTGAGGAGATCTGCATTCAGGTCTGAGTAACATACATAGTCGATCAGTGGGAAAACTAAAGTCTGCACAAGCATTGTCTTAGTCTCGGCAGGGAGGAATTTTTTTAGGCGGTAGAGAGCGCGTAGAGTGCCGGTGACTTTGCGACTTACCTGTGTCACCTGAGCTTCCCAATTCAGCCTGGCATCCATATGTAACCCAAGATTCTTAACCGTAGGATACAGATCGAAGATAGTTCCGTTAAAAACGATGGCTGGTAGTGTTGTTGAGTCCAGTCTGCTTAGTAATCGTTGACTACCTACGATTATAGCCTGAGTCTTAGTAGGATTTACAGTGAGACCAAACTTGTCGGTCACCAAATCCCTATTGACCTTGTCGATGGCCTCTGCTACGCATTCGACACTTACATGGGAGTAAATCTGCAAGTCGTCGGCATACAGATGGTAGGAGCACTGAAGATGTTGAGTTAGGAGGTTAATGAAAATAGAAAATAAAAGAGGAGAGAGAATACCGCCTTGAGGAACGCCAGATGTGACGTCGAACCACCCCGAAGATGACTCATCGAGGCGGACAGACTGTTGACGACCTCAAAGATAAGTTGAGAACCAATCCAGTGCCCCAGCCGAGACCCTGAGATGGGAGAGGATAGATAAAAGGACATCGTGACTGACGGTATTGAACGCATTTGAAAAATCGATCAACACTAGAACAGTGATTTTGGTGTTTTCCATATCCTCTCGAATATCACCAGTCACTTTAAGGAGGACAGAGGTAGTGCTGTGACCAAGCCTGAAGCGTGACTGAAATGGACTTAGCAGATTATTGTGCAAGACAAAATGAGACAATTGTTTGTTCACACAGGCCTCAAGCACTTTGGATAGGAAGGGTAAGATTGAAATTGGACAGAAGTGTTGAGGAAGGGTAGGATTGGGGATTTTAGGCAAAGGAATTATATGGGCTTTGCGCCACAAGGAAGGAAATGTACCGGAGACAAGTGAAAAGTTTATGATGTGGGATATTGCCGACAGGACCTGATCTAGGATCATTGTGATCATACGACGGCTAATGTTGTCGCATCCCACAGCATTGGACCTTATGGAGGGGATTATCTTTTTGATCTCAGCCTCTTTTGTGCATCTACGATCAAGAGATCTGTTGGGCTTTGGGTAAACTAAACTTTATTTGATTTAAAGTGGAGATTGATCAGTTGGCAATGTATCTAAACTTATCATGATTATAGTTTTGATGTATTGCTGAAAAGAGATTTTACATGGTCACCTAAAAAAGAGGAAAGAAAAAACAAAGGACTTTTTGGGAAAGTTCACCCAAATGTAATATTTAGCAATGATTGCAAAAAAAGACGGATACACTGAAGCAAAAAAAACATTAACTTTTCACGTCAACTACCGTAGGAAGCACATAGTACCATACATTGGGATTTCTGTATCTGTAGTTCGGAGTAAATCAGGCTTTAGCGCGAAGTCGTGTTGTGGCTTCAGGAAATTTGCCCGTGCGGTTCCAACTATAAGTTGGCTGGTGATGGAATTCTTGAGGTACCACAGATACTTGGCGAATGTGAGTGGCTAATAAATTGTACATGCAAACTAGTGATTAGGTGGTGTGGTTCTTAGTGAAATATTCGTCTTTTGTGTTCCATGCTTTGCAGTTTGGTTTGCAGTCGTTTGTAAAGCTTTGAGTCTTGAATGGGCAGAATTAAATGTAGGTATTTTCTTATGACAGTAAATTATGACAATGTATCTCATTTCCTTGGCAGATGAAAATATTTGTGCTCTAGTAAGTAGTCTTAAACGTATAAGAAATACCCGGAAGTGGTTGAGTAAGAATCATCTGAGCATAGCTTTGTAAATAAATAGAGGGTAGCGTATTCTTTTGACTATTATTTCTTGCAAGTATTTTATTTTCTCCCATATTGTCTGTCAGCCAAATTAATGTATCCATCAAACTATATCCCTATTTATTTTAATTTCAATTGATCATCCTTATTCAGAGTCTGATTTCGTGCACTGCTGGAACTACATTTTATAATTATTGCCTTTAAACTTTCCCACGTCCAGCGCTCCGATGAGAAGTGGCAAGTTCATAAACATGTCTCTGATTATCCGAAATATGAATTTTTATATTGATATCAAAAATATTTCTGACGGCGTCAAAAATATAATTGACTGTAATATGTTAATCATCTATGTAACCTAACCTAAACCATTGTTTAACCAAAACGCCGAAACTAAATTAAGTCCCGATAAATCTTCAGCAACCTTCATAAGACAACAATAACATGCCTGGTTTATGCATCCATTAATCTACGTTGCACAGTGATTATTAAATCAAATACGTGCATTCATGAATAATGCATGCCACATGTTAGCAGAACTGACAACCTGACATTGGGCTTGAACAACTGTTGTTCAGGGAATGTGGAGGGGAAAAGTTTATGCACTGAGAGACGAAGGCTTGGAATTGGGGAATTTATGTTGTTGGTTTTATGTAATTTCTGATGAATTTCGTGTTGCTGGACCAATATGCGGAAGTATGGCCGCCTACATATGGCCCCGTGTGTAAATCTATGTCAAGAGATAGTTATGTGCACAAGTTTGCTATTGTGTGTGCCACATTAGCTAGCAGGATTTCACGGTTCTCAGTGTCTACGTGAGCTATGTGGGTTTGTTATCTTGTAAGCGATGCGATGTGACATTCAAAATGTCGAACTGCATAGTGACTACATAGGCAAAGTGATGAATCATTTGGAATGGCTTGATGTGCATATTTTGAAACATATTTTTTACGACGCATAAATCTTTATTTATTACAAAGGGAAAATGTGAAAGCGTGCACCCATTGCTTTCTTTAGAGTATCGTAATTGGATAGAAAACATTTCTCAACTTGCGAACTGTCCGCGTAACAGACACAAACTTGACCTTAAAGGAGCAAAAAGTTTCATCATTGAAATCTGCCGGTCCGTCATGATAATTTTAACGGAAAACAAACCAAGTTCACCCTTTCAAAGCGAAACGTCCAATAAGTTGTAATAATATATTACAAATAGCTACCTGCCATAGACAACTATAATGAACCACCATATTTCCAAATTCACCTCTTGCACCGACATTGATGACAGCTCGGCACATTATACATAAGCGTATAAAAATAAGCCTCTTTTCATTAAATTCTTAATGAAAATAATGCGAGCAACCGGATCCCAGCATTGTTTTAACGCCCACAGAATTTAAATCTGCTTTCGAAATTATAAACAATGATAACCGTTAACCATAAACAATTGTTGTATTTTCTATAACAATGGAACAAAGCCTTTAACGATTTTAATACTACGGCGGAAAACGCAGACCACAGAATAATAAAAAACTACCATCTGTAATAGGTCTCCTGGTGCTTCGAGATTTTTACTCTTTGTATTTCTTTATGCTGTGGTATTGACTGGCTATGAAGGGGGTTTTTCAGGGAGACTGAAAAACCCCTTCAGTTACAGTGGGTAGGATTTGACACCCCGCTGGTTCCCTAGTATCATTCGTAAACCGTTTATTTATTAGATTGAAGAGGCAGTACACAAACATTAATGTTACTATTCCAGTTGAGGTGCAAATTAGATTGCTGTTGCAACTTGTAGGTATATAATTTGTTTTTAGTTCTTTCATTCAATCGCAGCATTTGTTGCAGTTCTCCAAAAGTCACATACATATATAAGGCCTTATAGGTATTATTGTAATCATAATATGGAATGGAATGATGAAACATAGAGAATATTAAATTTCAACTTCTCCTTAATTTTTAAGTTTCTTTAGCCAGTATTCACTCAGAGAGCAATGTGCAAGTTATACTCTTAGAATTGCAGGGCAAATGTCAGAGGTCTAAACCATGAAATATCGCTATCCCTTTGTGTTGCGGATTTCAGACGGCAGTCGCTCTGTGGAAAAGGTGATATTCTGTCAAATCTGGTTAGGCCAGTAAGCGGACCGCGGGCTAAATACCGCTAGGACGATGATGATAACTCTTAGAATAACAGAATAACAGTCGTCTATAAGCTGCGACAGCGGTTAACTCCCATGCCGGTCGTACGCTCGAAAATCAACTACAATAAAGTTCAAAGCTCTTGCTTTGAACTTTTCGACCTCTTGGTCGAAAATAAAAATGTGAAAATACCTCAAACACCACCGACCTGTTGCGCAATATATGTATATTTGACCGACAATTTCAAAAGCGAAATGCCAATAGAAATAAAACATAAGGCTCACCAAAAATGACAAACAAACAAGCCGTCAGCTTTTCCCAAACTATTTGGACGCTTCACTGCGGGTGGTGGGTTGACCACCCAGAGGTTGTATCTGCACAAAAGTTGAGCGAGGTGGAAGCGATGTGTGAGGAAAATGTTCACCAATAATAATAGCATTTATTTATTTTAATATTTCACACATATATTTATGTTTATAATTTTTCATATTTAATTATTATTTTACTTCACAGTCCTAATATTGATCGACAGGTTTGTTTTTAATTTCAATGCCTGTTGTTTTAAACCATATTTATGCTTCATCAAACGACACTAGTTTCTGTCATGTGTCATTAAATAAATAAATTTGCACTGAGCGAGATGAGCAAAGCATATTTATCCTATCATTATCCTCCAAACCTTTTTCCTTGGACACGTCATGACTCCATTTCATAGCCTTACCAGAGTCGACAGAATATTCGTTTTTTTATTAACTGTTTACTGCGACCTATACAGATAGCGTAAATCTATAGTTTAGACCAGTGTCAGGATATGGAATGACACCGTCTTGCAACGGCTGTGGTCACAGAGGGACTCGACTGGCTGTCATTGCATTACATTTGCTCTTGGGATGAGCTCTACGTAACTTTCTTAAACGGCGAATGTTTTCATCGCAAACCGCTCAGCTCTCGCTCATCTCTACTCGATACACACCCTCTTTGGTTTGGGGCGAATTCCGTCTGAAATAATAGACGCGCCAACGTAGAGCGACTGAATAAATAAGAATCATTTATTCATTCATTCGATTGATTCGTTTTCTTACGAGGAATTTTGTCGGTCTTTTGTGCTTTTGACCACGGGGTTGGTAACAATAGGCTTGGTTGTGTCCCGTTGTCTCTGATCATTAATTTTGGCTGTCTGTGGTAGAATGGTATGGTATGTACATCCTATAGATTTCCGTCTGAAATATCTATTATTTGATGGGCAGGAAATACGTTTTAAGACATTAAATACATTTTTGGGCTAATTAGATTTTACTGGAAGTTATAGAGATTTCTGCAGGATAGTGAAAATATTAAAATTGATAATAATGATTTTATGAAAGTAATATAGGTATAATGTTGTTGGACTGGAATTGATTTTGTTAAAACTACATTCACAATATAAATCACAGAATTCAAATAAATTTTATAAATTCAATAATAACGATTTAATAATTTAGAATTGTAAATTTGCCATATAAAACAATTTTAAACAAGCTTTACTAACATTATTTCGCAATTATTATCGCAATCATTGCATATCGTTGCTACCCTGTGTCATGCTCATCGTCATTCCAATAACCTGTTGGTAAATACTATTTGTTAATCGAATGATAATCTCTAAACCGATGGCTAATAAGAATAATAAAAAGAAAAATGTTTGCTCCTGATCGCTGTTCAAACCCAATACAATCGCAATAGCTCACCCACGAATAGACCACTTCAGGTATAAGTTGTTCCACGTTTCATGAAAGTCAACTCGCTTAAATAGCGCATTGGGAACTGACTTAAATAATGAAAGTAAACACACCATATTGTATTGTATATTATTACATATTTACCATATGTATTGTTCACAACACCTGTTAACTTTTCCCCCTAGGGGGCGGTAGGTGTACAAAAGTCGTTTCGTTTGTTTACCTACTAATTATCGGATAGCGTAAATATTTTGTCCTAGCACCCACGCTATGGAATACAAACGAGTGTATGTGTGTGAGTAAGTCAATTAGTTAGATGAATGGAGGGCTTACAAAAGTTAATATTTTGCGTCACGAACGATGACTTTTTTCGAGAAAGCAAAATATTAACTTTTTTATCAAAATATAAAAATTTACTGAATGTATGGTATAGTGGTTTAAGCGGTCGCCTCGTTCAGCACTGCCATTATTAGTATATTCGATTCGGGGTGTATTTTGTGTCATATGATTGAATGTTTGTAAAGTGGAAGGTTTGTTTTGTGTGTGATTGTTATTGATGGTAAGGTTCGGTGTGAAATTTCCGGATCATAGTATCTTCTTGGGTTTACGCGAATGTTACACATTGAAATCAAACTTTCCGAATCAATCAAAGTAACCCACTTTGGAAATTATGTTTTTTAATTTATTTATTCACATAGGTAACAGAGTAACACTTGTGAACGTCAAAATTCTATTTTTGACAACCAGGTTGGGGATCACGCCACTGTTTAATCAGATTCTTAAATTATCATTTTTTTATAGAATAAAGTAGTGTTAGTATGTGCTATGAGTTTTTGTTGTGTTTAGGTACGACTGGTACGAGGTGCTCAAGTTAGGTAAAAATTGTACTAACTTTTCTTAAATTCTCAGTGCTGATTTTTATGCATGTTTTAGAAAATATTATTAAATATTCATAAATAATACTGCTGAACTTATTTCCGCTGCGGTAATTTTTACCACACGCCTTTAAAGCTTCCAAAATAATAGTTGATATCTAGCGACCGAAGGTGAAATGTGAGAACCAACTTATTTTTTTTTAACACCAACCTTGTACCACCTTTCGTGCAAATAAAATATTTGATTTGATTTGATTTTGATCGGTAGTGATCGCTAGGAGGCGTATTTATAAAATGTATGGTAATTGTTCCCGTCGACCTTTAGCCCCGTATAGCTAAAAAATGGCCCTAGATCCAAGCTAGCAAGTATGCGTACTACTCATAACACATACTAAGACTACATTATACTATACATTTCGTTTCTGAGAAAAGAAGTACGATCTGGCGGGCTTTGGACCTTACTCTATTAAAATAAATAAAATAAATAAAGCAATTTAATTTATTCTATGACTATTATTTTTGCTTAAATAATACCTAGCTAAACAAGAATGTTGGTCATTGTAGTTTGGTAAATAAATAACGGGCCGGTGTCACGCTAGTTTTACACGCTAACACATTTATATATATGACATGTTAATATACCTTATATTTAAAACGAAGAAATCTAAATATTTAAGATAAAGCAAAAGTTTTTCCAAGAAAATGATGGAAATTTGCCTTTTTTTTAATTAAATTCTGAGAAAGAAAACTTTCTCAATGGTCCAAATTCAAAATTAAATGAATTGAGGGAAATAAATATGGCACTTTATTTTTTATTGGACGCACTGATGTAAAGTAACTTTATGATACGGATCATTTCATTTCAGCCTAGTGACGTCCACTGCTGGACATAGACCTCCCCTTAAGCTCTCCACAAAGACCGATCTTGAACGGCCCGTTGATACAACCAAGCTAGCGATAACATTAATAGTCAGTAGGGGAGAGCGGGGCTGGTCTTAACGCCGGTAGGTATTAACAAGCTGATTCCTGCCAAACGTGAAGTGTTAACCCTGGAGTGGTCGCGCGGATTACATATGTAATCCACCTATATAAAATCGTCAATTTCTCAAAATCGGTTTGCGCCAGCTTAATCAGCCGCTAGATACTTTCAAATGAATGTTTGGGCAACTCGTTCAGTGCAGTGCAACTGCAAATCGTGTTCTGTGGTCGCTCACAGGAGTTCAGAGAAGGTCGTGGACTACAATTGTAATCCGCGCGACCGATTATGTAAGTTTTTTTTCCTTATTCACTGTTCTAAAATTTTGTATTTTTTATCTATAATTGAGTTTATTGCTATAATTAGATTTATTTGTTCACATTTGTTGTTATAACATAAGTTTACTTATATTTTAGTATAAAAATGGAGAATAATCGCCAAGCTGCAGAAATAGAAGCATGGCTTGATGAATTTTGTAGCGCAAACGAATAATGGATCAATTTAGCTCGGATGACGCCACTGGCTCATAAGATAATCGAAGAAAATCGTTACCAAGCATCTAACAAACAAGATAAAATACTTTCTGGGCATTTGGTATCCTAAAACTCAAGCAACTACCTCAATTTTGAGCATCGTATTGCGTCATTTCTATGAGCCGCAGTAAAAGCACCAAAAAAATGTGTACCGCGTGCAACAAGTTTATATTTAGGGATCATTTTTAGATTATGTGTCTATCCTGTACAGAAAATTGAATTTAGTAGTTAGTTTTTCATACAAAAATTATTTGTGATCTCCATTTGAGTAAATAATGTCGTATTTATGCTTATTTAGAGACGATTTTTGTTTTGGTTAATTATTTTCTAACTTTTAGGTTGTAATTAGGTTTCGCGAATTAAATGTTCTTAAAAAAACACTACTGATAGTATTTTTTTAAAACAAATAAAGAGTTTTCTCCAAATTTTATTTTTATATCAATTTTAAAATGGACTACGTATGTAATCCGCGCGACCACTTACGTTACTTCTAGATGCGCGACTACTGCAGGGTTAAAAGTGTGAGACTCGGTTTAGGAAATCTATATATACAGCTGAACATGCCCTGACTTATTAGTTACCAACCAGCCGTCACTTGTAATAGTTCTGCACATCGACCTCAGATTGACAAGTAAACGAGGTTTTTGGGTTTTACTATAAATTGATTTAAGATTTATTTATTCGCTGAAACAAATTATAGCTTATCCTGAATCAACATTTATTTTATTGACAGTGACACTATATGATTTGTTTGTGATTATTTTAACCAGTTTATTTTCTGTAAATGATAAGGTAAGAAAATGTACCTTGGGGCTAAAATTAACAAATTGGGTGGGGTAAGTATAAACATATACACACACCTACACCGTAAACACACCGTGTGGATTTAGTATTAACAGAATTTTTACAATAGGTATATTTTTAGCAGAATGAGGTACTACAAAAGGAATCTACAAGAGAATAAAATGTGCCAATAAGATCAATCAAAACATACGTTTACGTATACGTCCGAAACCAAAAAAACATACATTTAAATTACCATTAGTGTAGCCTTAAAAACTTTAAAACTGTAAGTGATAAATAATAAGCTTTAAAAGATAAGACTAAAACGTTTATTTGTACTATTTTTGTAGACTAAACTTTTATATTCAATTATTGTTCATTAATATGGATTTAAATGAATTTACATACTATATTATTTTTTTAATTTCAAATCAAATATTAATTATTCTTTCTTCTTCTTTGACTTTTATTTTATTATTTTATAGAATTTTAGCCTCTGTTAATAATTGCCCTTTACGTTAATACTTACCCCAGGTCCGTTAAAACTTACCCCAGATATGGGGTATGTATTAACAAATGCTTTTTTTGGTTTTGCTGACTTTATTTCTGAAACCACTGACCTAACTGATTGTTTTTGTCACTAATATCAAAGCTGAATAATCAAAGCATGCTATGAATGCAAAATTAAATAAATAAGTTAATTATTATTGAAAACATAAACCATAATATATTTGTCGAAGTTCCTTTACTATCTTCGTTTGAAATATGCGGATATGTGCGTGTACCTAACTTATAACGCACACAAAGAAACGTCATAAAAAAAACGAAACAAAGGGCTATGAAAGGAAAATCACATTACAAACGAAAGGTACCTACTTTTTTTGTGGGGTGAAAGATTAAAGAAACATTTGCAAATATGGAGGCGAGTCAATAAAGCGCTTTTACGAGTCATATTCGTCTCTGAGCCAGGTTTATATGAAATCACGTTGCCAACGTGGTTGGTGGCTGCGTGATTTGAAAAGTGAAATTGGCAAGTGTGCAATTTATTTTTATTAGCTTCCACCGGTGGCTTCGCTACCTGCATGGCATATCGAGTCGCAATAAATGCTACCCCTAAAAATTCCTAATGAATCATTTCGTTCATGGCCATGGGTGAAATGGAAATGCAAATTCGTTCAGATTTTTTTGAGTTTATCGTGGACGTACTGATAGACAGATGCGGAGAAGGACGACACATTACACAACATATATTTCGACTTAGGCACAGCACACAACTTTTCGTATCTCTAGGCTGAAAAGTGACCCAAAAGGATTTCTGACTTAAAACATATCGATGAATAGTCTTTTCAACACGTTAGAACAGATCGGCTCCATATTATGTAATACTAGCAGTCACCCGTGGTTTCGCCCGCCTTAAACTCTCAACCCCTATTTTGCCCAGTGGCATTAAATATTAAAAATCCTTCCTCATTGGGCGCCTACGTTATACAAGAAACTCAATATCAAATTCTAGCTTCGTCACTTAGGACAAGTAATTTGTATGTACGACATTCGTCCGTTACTGTTTGACAACGCACAGCCGAAATTACTGGGTGCAGGAAGCTGCAATTTGCAATGTACGTATGTTTCTTGGCAAGAAAATGTGTAGGTGCCATAACAAGGGTGGTAGCGCCATCTACCTTTCCATCGAGAACTAATCACATCAACGTCAATCGTTCCACGCTTGCTTGTCCAATGCGGGCGATGCCTTTTGTTTCCGTCCCTGTCTATCCCATTCCCTAGAAGGGACACGCCTTTCGCGGATTGGTCGCCGAGTTCATCGACGCGAGAGACAGTCTAGAATAATCCGCGTCGCGACGAACTGTACCGCACCGCCATAATTTTACCGCTCCCGCTTTATACCAAAACCCTAACAAAACCGCCCGCGAGTGAAAGTGATTTGTGTAGTGGAGTGATTCAAACAGCTTCAGGATTCTCGAAGACACCAGGAGGCTGACATTTGCAAGGAAAGAGGACTGACGTACAAGGTAAGGCGTGTTCCCACACCCCGTCTATTCGTCTCCTATCCTTTCCATGATCCCATTTACATTCACTTCCTCATTTCCTAGTCGATAAGAACCCAAATCCTACAGTCCACAATATTAATAGTTTTCCCAAATCGACTAGGAACATTCGGTTTCGGTGTAACGCCGAACCAAAGGGCTTTTCCAAAATGCTCACGGGATCGGACAGAAACTCTTTAACCTAAAATGCATTGGCAGTGGCATCTACTAGTCTTATATTTATGATGATTATGCAAACGGCTCTTCTAAGACCTAAATACAGTATAATGAATGCCATTGTATTAGACATGCATGAATATTATCCAACGCAGTGAGACCACGTCTATTATAATTCAAGTATCGGTGACTGGATAACTGTAAACTGTTATGGTTGACAATTAACTTGTGCTTATATGATACTGTCGTATTGTAATGTAATTGTTATTGCTTATTACAAAGGGATGCGCCCTTTGTAATAAGCAATAACCAGGATATCGGCCATATGCAAATCCATAACCGTTGGCGCTACAGCTTGCCAATCAATGTTATATCGTGTGTTCAGTACTACGTATAGTTCTATTATATCTTCGGTATTACCAAAGTATTGGAAATAGTATTTTGTATATTGAAAGTCATTTTCTGTGTAGATGAAAGTTTAAGTTTTAAAAGACGTGTAAAGTGCCCTTCTACTTACTTTTCCGTTGGGGTTCAAATTCAAATTCAAATTAAATTTATTTGTTAAACACAGGTACATATATATTGAGATGTTACAAAATAACGAAAGTGCAGTTTTGTGTCCTGCTAATGTTGGCGTACAAATATTGACATATTATTAACAAAAAATGTAATCAAAAATACAAATAACACAAATCTCTAAAATAACAAACCTGAAAACTAAAACATTTTACGAATACTACATTACAAACAACAATTTTATAGGATATTAAATCTTGTCGTTGAGGAAGTCTGTAACTGAATACACCTTTCTTTCGGTTAAACTTCCAAAAGTCAGTGATCATGAACTCGAGATTCTCTGCGTAGCAGTCTGCTAGTTTCCCCACTAGGCTATCGCTGCCTCAAACAATACCGAAGGCGATTGTCTAAAATCGATAATTGTGATAGTCCTTCTAGAATTAATTCGAAATCTTTATTTATTTATATTTTATTGTACACCAGAAATATGAGTCAAGTACAATGGGCGGCCTTATCGCTTAGAGCGATCTCTACCAGGCAACAACTTTACTACATTACTTCTTGGCGCATCGCTAATAATTGAGCTGTCGAATAGATTAAATTGTATTCGATAATCGTTAGTCTATATCGTCTTTAGCAAGGTGTTGTTATTGGCAGTTGCTCAGATGATGCACGATGATAGCACAATATGAGTAAACAAACTATCGTTAAGCAATTAATTTGTGAGTTTTTAATAGAAAAATATAATATATTTTTATATTTAAAAAGAAATGTCTACTATGAAACAAGACTTAGGCTTGGAAAGACATATTCTATGTTGTGGCTTTGCCAACTAATAGGTATTATCATACCTTGAAAGGACAATGCCATAAAAAAACCCAGAGCGAACAGATACAGGTTGTGGTTAAGAACGTTAGTGATATTTATTTGAATAATAGGGTAGTTTCCAGGGTCAAAATAATTACATTTTATTTAGTCGGTATTTTAGATTATAAAAAAATATTGGACATGTATTTTTTATTTTTTCGATTAAATAAAAAATAACAAAGATATAGCCCATTAAAGTTACGTGTGACGTCATCTAGTGCGAAAAAATGCAGCACGGTGTGACGTTATACGTAACTTTAATGAGCTATATCTTGGTCATTTTTGGTTTAATTTACAAATAAAAAAATACTTATCGCTTATTTTTTAATAATCTAAAGGACGGACTTATAAATTTTTTTGTCAACTAGCCTATTGTGTAAATATGTCACTATTCAATCGATGGCTAAGCATGTGATATTGCTATTAATTTTCAATAGGGGCGTTATGTCTCGAGCATAGAAAATATTATTGATTTGAATTTACTGTATCATGTAAAGTATGTAAATAAATAAAAATGATATTTAAATAACGCTACTCATTCTTGCAAGACCACTAACAATAAAAGTAAGTATCAATAATGTTAAAAAATAGGATACATATTTTTGCATGAAATGAAAACACAAGTAACTTAAAAAAGTGCACAATTATTATTATCACGAATTCCAAGAAGTTCGAACAGCTATACAGTACACCATATTCCGTCTCTCTCTTGCTTACTTGAGCATGCGATAGTGATTAGCACTGCCAAACCCGTTTAAGCTTAAGCTGTTTTCACCCGTGAGTGCGTGCGTTAAAATTCATTTTAGCGTACATTCACGAATTAATCTATGTATTAGAAAATAATATATAATAATATAAGAAATATATAATACTTAATAATAACTTCAAACGACATTTTCATTTTGGAAGTACCCAAAATAGTAATCGGTGCAAAAGCAAGTGCCCAGCAGATGCTACGCGATAATTCTGCATAAGCACTACTGAGGCTGGGTATATTTTCAAATGATCCAAGTTATTTAAAAAGAAACAAAATATGTTTTGTTTATATAAAAATGTAAATAAACAATTATCGTAATATTAATTATTCCTATTGTTACTTTTTGTATATTTACATGACTTGATGAGCCGAAATCAACGATATTTTCCATACTCGAAAAAATCACGCCCATTAAAAATCAAATAGCAATATCACATACTTAGCCATTGAATTTAATAGTAAAATATTTACAAAATTATTTTACTAAATATCACTAAAGTTTACAATTACATCCTGTATCTGTTCCCTCTGGGTTTTTTTTTTCATGCTTGTTGAGCATTGTCCTTTTCTTCTTTTTGTTTTAGTTTTGTTTTATTAAAAAGTCAGCAAAAAGTTGCAAATTAAAATAAATATGCAGGTTTTCAATGAATCTTTAATATTCTAATAATACAACGATTCTGAAATTCAAATATCGAACGTCAGTATCTAAATAGTGACGCGTTTGCAATTTAAATCGGATTATCGAATGGATTAGTCGTAGTGCGTATTCGACGCATACCAAACCGATTAAAGCATATACTTTGTTCCACAATACATTGTATATCGTACTATATTTGAAAGAGTTTTTCTATCGGTACGGTTTTTTTATGGCATGAATAATACTTATAATCTGAACGCGCTTGAGAGCGGTAAGCTAAAATAATAATTTTATTTCGCAATAGAAATGCACTGGCTCCCATAAAAAAATTGCGTTCCAAACAAGAATATACAGAAATAATTGTTTCGAAGTATTAGATATTCTGTCTGGATGAACAATTTCATACTCTCGCTATTTTAATTACTTGTTAAAACATTCCTTGATCACATTTAGGATATTATCAGTTATTACGTATCGCTTGCCTCCTGCCTCGGATGGATCGTTGAGCTGTCGATCCCGGCTGTCAATCAAAAATCTAAATATATAAATATTAGAGAAAACGAGAAATAATTATTTCTCGTCTGCAAACCGAATAACCGAAACAAAAGTATATTTTGTTGCGTCGCTCGCTTTTGCAAGGGTCGTCGGTCGCATGGATTTTGATTAGCTCCCCCGCGACAGATATAGTCATAAATTGTCCGGGACACGATGACCGATATAAAAAAATATAACTCTCTTATTTGAGGGATCGTATCTTTACTGACAAATCATGGAAATCGATTCAATTGGTTGTTAGTAATGATGGTCGATAAATCTTTTAGTGTTAGTCGAGACAATGATGATTATTTTTCTATTGGGACGTTATTTGTCTTTGTCGAAAATGGTCATATAGTTTTTTATCATCGACTAGTTTCTGACCGCGAGGTTTTCGGATATCGAGACTTAAGTTAGCCCATGCATTTCTGATGTATAAGCTATATTACTAAAAAGTAGATGGTTCAGTTCAAAGTTTAATCAAAAACTGTTCAGAAGTATTTGCGCGGCAGAGTACCAAACTTACATCAATACTCATGTAATATCTAGATTAAATGGAAGTTACAGTATATGTATCGAAAGTTTGTATATAATGATATACATACATCTGTGAATGACCGCGATGCTGAGAGCTGAATCGTGCTACCGTAGTTTGAAACACATGTTCTTGACATTAGATGGAGATGACGCGGCACTGCACGTGTTATGCCCCAATTAAGTTGGTACCTATAGTTAAAAATAATCCTAGTGATATTGTTGTGCACGTCTTACCTTAGTTAAGACTACTAGGCTTGATGTCCATTGATTCAGGCACGCTGCAAACTGTGATATGTGGTGCGAATTCAGATAATACGCAAAATAATTTTGTCAAAAGGCCATGCATAAAACAGGTTTCACCAGACATATAATGCACACTTATTCCAGCAAAATTTAAGAAATTATACATAATGTATTGGGTGTAATTCTGGATAAAATATACACATGTGTATTTACCTCCATTCCTGACTTTATAAATAATAATATGTGTTATAAATATAACTTGTATTACTTCTTTTATAAAATCAGGCTTATAAACAGCTTTTATCCACACTTTCATTTTACAATGTTGAGCTTATATTTCACTTAGCATTGTGAAACAACTCCCTCTTACAAACCGCGAATAAAGGGCCACGAAAAAAATATAAAAACTTTAAATACATCGTAGTTGTATTTAAAGTTGATTCTTAGTCCATTGAAATGAAAACGGGAGGTTTTATCAAAGCGTCCGTGGCTAGAGGTAGATACTCTGTAAAGAATTTCACCGTTGGATATTAAATATTAAAGGAAACCACGTCGACAGGGAAGCGAGTGGGAGAAAAGTGGAATAAATTAGGTTGGTTACCCACGTTTCGTTTCCACTTTAGTATTTTAAAGATTGGTGTGCCCTGTGTATTTTTTAAGTGTTTGATAGTGTGCATTTTTGCATACTTGTTTAAATTTTCGTATTAAACAAAGATAGGTTTTCTCTTTGTAAATGGTCAATAACAGCTCAGTGTCTAGATTTAAGTTCTGCGTCTTATTTTGCAACGCGGAAATGATTATTATATTGCTCCTTACCCAAGATATATCTATGTATTATCATATTCTATAAGAACGCATTCTAATTGCAGAGGACGAGTCCATGCTAAAATTAAAATTGCTTTGCTTGAGCTTTGTTAAATATAAAAAGTATGCGATCGATAAGATATAATCCTTGTGTTTTATAAAATTATAAAAAAGTATGTTTTATAATACGCTTAGTAGCTTGCCATTGGAGAGGCAGTGGATTATGACAGGCAGATTATGATTATGATAAAAAAGAAATGAACTGATATGTCTAGCTGATATACGTAACTATAAACCAAAACCATTACCCCACTCCAACTATGCTAGTTATGTATGACTTAAAGTAAAACAGAACTCTTTTGTTCTGAGGGAACATCGTTGGCTTCATCATACAATATTATTTAGCGGGTCTTAGTCGCGATAATTTATTTATTTCAAGGCATAAATACCTCTGTTATTCTCCTACGTTTCTACCGGCTTGCAACGGTTGTGGTCGCGGAGGGACTCTAAGACCCGCTAAATAATATTGTATGATGTATACAAATCGCGAAAGTTTAAAATCGATTATCGTTGGCTTCGTCATATAAATGTCTAAAATATATATTATGTGTTCTCGTAAAAAGAACATCAGCCTATACTTTCCTTTGAGTATAAGTGAGAATTTTTATTTTTATGCACTATTTTATTGCCCTGAGGCTAAAAAAGTTAAATACACCAATTTATATTAAAATAATTTCATGCAGCAAACTTTCACGGTTGTGGTGGCGTGCACTGATGGTTCTTTAGGTAGATATGTATCAAAACAAATTTTTAACGAGTTTTCTCATGACCATGTCTTCCTTTTACATTAACCAGAAATATATAGTACAAAATATGATGATGATGATGATATATTACAAAAGATCATTATTACCATATAAAACTAAGATTCAATATTTTCTCTGAATGATATCTATTTTACACAACATAAAAGACTAACCCGCATAAACCAAACAACTTCCCACACAAAAAATAAGGATACTTGCAAGTAGTTTTTCGATATATGGGTAGTGGGAATTTACAAAAAATATTAACAATGGCTATTATTCTTTTCATTTTTCAACTTTGAATTTTTTTCTCTATCGCTCGTGACACATTTATTCCTAACTTACATAGTTTCGATTGAAACTATGGGCTAATGAGACAAGAGGTAGCCTATATGATAATCTGCTGTAACTATATTCATCAGCTTTTGCGTGAAAAAGTAACAAACATCCATCCATCCTCACAAATCACGTTTGTAAGAGCAGTGAGACGACATCCTTATTTTAGGACAAAAAATAAATGGAAAAATTTCGTAATTATTTTCTAGCTTTTATTTCTATATCCATTCTTTATAATAGGTAAATCATAATATCGTAAGTAACGGTAACTTCCGAATAATCCATCCGAGGGGACCACTAAAATCACTACGCAACCCATGCAATGAAACAGTAAGTTGTACCCCTAAAAGTATGAAGGCAAAGCTACAAAGTCCATTTTATAAAAAAGTCATGCCATCGATCGCTTAAATGAAATAGCTTCCAAATGTAAATAGAGTTTCGGTCGAGTGAACCGGAATGGTGAACTCGTTACTTAAAGCATTCAACTGTGACAATACTATGATACCCCTCATCCTACAATTTATCATTCAGGTTAATGAAAGGGTAACGATCAAAGCGAGCTGATAGAAAATGATAAGGAAAGTAAATATTGCTTTAATATGAAATTCGTCTACTAAGATAATCTACATATTGAAGCCCGACATGGGGCGCAACTACTTATCATTCAAGTAAATGAAAAGTTAGCGCTCGAAGCTTACTGTTAGATAACTAATTCAGAAACTTATACTATGATGACAAAGTAAATAAAATTGCAATTGCCAAGATAACCTTTGTGATTAAATATAATTATTGGCGCCCAACGTGGGATTAATGACCGCACGTATTGCGTAGTGGTTCAAGAGGTCGCCTCGCCACTTGGCTCTGCTTCGAGTGTCGTAAGTTTGATTCCCACAGAAGGAAATACTTTGTGAGATCCTTAATTGTTGTTTTGAATCTGAGTTTTCTTTGAGCTCGTTACGTCCACTGTGAGAAAGGATTTATTCCTGGAGCCATTAAAATACAAATAAAAAGGAAACAAACAAGTGGAAACAATAATGTTATGAAATGCTGCTCAGCGTTATCTGGCTATTAATGTGATTTAATTTCGAAAAACTTACCACCACAGCGCTATAGTGCCAATCATCCTCAAAATATAAAAAGGATTACCAGTTTTCTCCACAACAAAATTAAACAAACACCTCCATAATATAAGCTTATTGAAGTGACGATATTTCCACGCGACTGTCCATTTTATCGAATTGAATGTTCAACAGTCTATAACAGCGAAATATATTGCATGTGTAGAGTTCTACAACAATTTGGATAATATTGGACGGTGAACATTCACATACAACTCGTAAAATTCCCTTTATTGCTTTTATTCTCACCGATATTAGCGCCAGTAACAATATTTTGGTCACATTTCGCTTTTATATAGTAGTGAGAGTTAAATAGTAGATAACCGTAGTCTGGTACAACGCCAAAGCAATTGGGTTAATATGATATAGTCGTTATTAGCTTAATTATTACATGAGAAGCTTGTTCTTTGTTATAATAAAGTAATGACTTCAAGGTGTCAGTATAAAATAGGTTGGTTCAAAGCATGTGTGATTATGATAGAGAAC
Source organism: Euclidia mi (assembly GCA_944739405.2). NCBI lineage: Eukaryota > Metazoa > Arthropoda > Insecta > Lepidoptera > Erebidae > Euclidia > Euclidia mi. Next base: position 36,938,245 of record OX123191.2, read on the forward strand.
TAGAAGAAGGCCACCAATTTTTTAAAACTTAACTGCTTCTACCCGATTCCGTGAGCACTTTGAGAAATCACTTCTTAGTGCACCTCTACGCTCAACAAGAGTACTGTAAGTTTCAGATTCTTGCACCCATTAGTTTCGGCTGTGCGTTGTCTGTCAAGCAGGTAGTAACGGAAGGATTTTAAGTATATAGATTTAATATATGCCAATATGCCAACCCTATCATAGACGCGACTACGTATCAGTATATCGATGTGGAATATTCGCATTATTACATTTAGATCGGTGCGAAAAATGTCTGCAATTCGAACATCAGTTCCCCTTTCACCCTTCCTTTCTATAAGAAATTAGAAATACTGTAAAACTATAATATAAGGCAATATAAATGTGGAAGAAGATACTATTCTTTCAACCATCAATTTACAGCCAAGTTCTGTTTGAGCAGAGCAGACTATACATTTTATCATGGCTGGATATTATTTATTATATTTCATTTTATCTTGTCTTTGAAACAATTCCAAATAGTTATGTATTGATCGACCAAATGAATATTAGCTTTTTTAACCAACATGCATTTCAATTTTGATTATTTGAACTAACCTAATATTGCAACTTCGAGCCTGGTACTAGCTTTTAAAAAGATTTCCTCCCAGGTTCTGTTCGTAGGCTATCCTGCATCTAGTGTTATTTTTAACCTCAGTAAATAAATGAATCTGATATCAACTTTTTGTATAAAAATTTTAATCAATTGATTAGGACAGCATTTTGCAACGTTACAGAGAAGGGGTACCTAAAAGGGGTAAGAAAAAAACAAAACACAGGGGAAAACATCTGAGGCGTGTAAAAACTTGTAAGTTTTGATTTATAATACAACCTGTCGGGAACAAGCAATCTTCGCAATAACAACACCCCGCAAGTTATGATCTTTCACGGATGGATTCCAACTGTTGAGAAAGTAAAACATTTTCTTTTGGTAGTATTTTGCTACTTGATTTGTTGGCGAAAGTATTGTGTATAGTTATTTCCTTAAGTTATTTCTTATATAACGCGACCTATTAAAAATCTATACATATTTTAAAATTAATTCCTCAGCCGAGCTGCCCGTCTGTACGAACACGATAAACTCAAAAATCACCAAATTACTTTTTGTACGGTTTTCACCATTATCATCCTCCTAGCGTTATCCCAGTTTCAGCCTGGGGTCCACTAGTTTAACCAGATTTGGCTGAATATTTTTTCCACAGAGCGAAAGCCTATCCGCCCTCTGTAACCCGAAGGGATAGCCATATTCCATGGTTTAGACTAGTGTCAGTTTAGCCGAACATTTTCACGATCTTTCTAGCGAACACACTAATCAGCAAAAACATCAAAGCAAAATTACTGTCAATTCGCTAGAATGCTCGCCAGAACGTTCGTAAGAATGCTCGCTTAAGCGCACTCATTTTATTACTGTTTTGTAACATTCGCAAGACTGGTTTTTACAGGTGAATGCTCAAATATATGTGCACCATTAGAAGCACGTACACATAAAAATGCTCTTCTAATAGGTACTTAACAACACTACTACTGCAAAAGTGCTCATTGATATTACTTTCAGACTTATTTATCTACCTCGGCCGTCGTTTGAAAACCACTCTTATAAATAAACTCAGTAATATACATCACTGTCTAAACAGTTATGGTGTCTGGATGGTTTCGGTTCGAAATACATACATACTTAGACTCACGCCTGTTTCCCGAAGGGGTAGGCAGAGACTACGGAACGCCATTTGTAACGATCCTGACATATCTCTCTTGCTTCATTCACTCCCATCAAATTTCTCATGCAAGCTCTTCGGTTAAGGGTACTTCTAACCTGTCCTTTTTTAGGATGTTTCCAATCGGGTCAGAGAATGTCCGTCTAGGTCTTCACCTTCCTCCTGTCCCATTTACGCTTGACTTATATAACTTCTTGGTCAGTCTTTCGTCATCCATCGTCTCCATGTGTAAAAACCATCTTAGCATACCTTTTTCAATGGTTGTCACTAAATCTTCTTTTACCCCCACAACACTCTCTTTAATAACTGCATGTATTTATATTATACTAGAGGACGCCAGCAGCTACGCCTGCATTTTTTTTTTTAATTTACCCCTTTTGGCCGATCCCGTAGGAATTTAGGGAAATCCCTTCTTAGTGCACCCCTACGGTCCCCAAGGAACATACATGCCAAATTTCAGCTTCCTGCGCCCAATAGTTTCGGCTGTAGCGTGTCTGTCAGTCAGTCAGTAACGCAAGGATTTAATATATTAAGATGAAATATCCATTGTTTCAAGCGCGTCGCTTTTAAAGTGGTTTGAATTCTTGCTTGAGTCATATGTTTTTTCTTTTATTTCAATTATACGTATAATTCTGCATATGGAGGCAGCAATAATCTAGAATAGATACCTACTAACAGAAGTGCACTTTAAGATGTCGGTAGTCGTAAAGGTATTTATTACAGTTATTAAGGGCAGTAATAGTATATAGGTATATTGGATACACTGACACTCGCTGTGCCTTTGGATTATGGCAGTCGCTCTGTGGAAAAGCTAATATTTAGTTAGACTAGAAAGCGGACCCTGCACAACGGCAATCTTGAATGCAACCGAAATAAAACTAGGGCGATGATGACTTGTAAAAAGACATTTTATTATATTACACACTAATACTTTAATTGTTTTTGTGTATAACTGTAACAGCTGTAAAATACGTTTGTCTGTAAGTTTGTTTGTCTACTTTTACGGCTAAACCGTATCATCGTTTGAATAAAACGTAAGAAGATTATAAACTGTATGTAGTAAAATAAACACTCGTTTGTATGTATAGAATGTTCAAAGTATACGGGACATGGTACTTTTCGGGAAGTTGGATTATGCCAAAGATGGAAGTGGATTAACATTCGAAGATGTAGCGCATGGTTTGAATCATAGAATCGTCATTAAGAACTGTGCCGAGTGTTATACGTTCGATGCCCACCTGAAACAAATGTTTGTGTGATCAAAATATTAAAGAGCTGGACGCTATTTTTTTGCGAAGTATAAAGAAAATTAATTTGAATGGAATAAGCGTAGTAAATGGTGTTATAGAAGCCGACATAGGTAGATTTACAAGTAAAAAAATTGTGGTGTTAATTGTAACTTATAACAAAAATAAATAAACCGAACGAAACCGCGGCAAACGACTTGTAAATCATAAACATAAATTAGTCTATTCTACCCGGAATATACCAATGTATGAATCTTAACTAAATATTAAATGAAAAATGCGTACAAATTCTTCAAGACCAAATTCTAAAGACGCTTCACAGTAAAAAATTTAAAAGAAATATTATTCCACGAGCGATATTTTCCACCGCATATTTTCCTCAAATTGAACTTTTAAGAAAACCTGTTTGTTCCTAAGAATAATTTGTCATTCCGGAAAACGTCCTTTCATAGTTAATAACTTGCCGTTGGTTTTCGTCCTTGTAGATAGTGAAAGCGTCAATTATCAGAGTAAAATTCTAGGCGAAATTTCTTTGTGGTAAAATACGTGGCTCAGGTATGGAATATTTTCATCAATAGCAGCCCTTTGTTTTGGTTTCATGCTTGTCGTGTTTGTCAAATGCTTATTAGCTTCAAAGGATGTTAGTAGTTCAAATGTTCGCCTTGGTACAGAGGTGTTATATTAATAATATATTTATGTAACGCGTCTGAATCGCGTAATGTTACTATATTGTAAACGAGGCAGTGTATGTGGATGCAACTCGCATTTGGCCAGAATGGTAAACTCTCTTCTATATGAAGGGTTAGGTCATAACCCTTCTTGTGGTGAGAGGAGACCCGTACCTAGCAGTGAGATAGTTTATACGCAGGGCTGCTATTGGTCTGTATATACACATAAAATTGCGTCACTGACTGACTGACTGACAGACAAGCTACAACCAAAACTATTGGGCGCAAGAAGCTGAAATTTGGCATGTATATTTTGCGAGGAGCGTAGGGATTCACTAAAAAGGGATTTACTGAATACCCACGAGATCAGGAAGTAACGGTTAAATTAAAAGTAATATGCGGGCGTTCCTGCGGGCATTCTCTAGTCTTACATATGAATTCACATATAATTATATGCAAATTAACATTAATTCAAAACAGCCTTAATTATCCAACGTGTTTCCGTTAACACATAAGATTTATAATCATCAGTCACGCTGACGTGTCTGCAAACACAGCGGTCGCGTGTTACCGTCACGTCGTATGTTAACTTTGTTATGTACGTACTTGTTGATTGAAGAACTAATAGGTACAACACAGCTCGATATGAAGGAGTTTACTACACAAAACTAGACAAAACACGACATTTTGAATGGTTTATTGGTGGTAATGGTTGGTTTTGAGGTGGTAATAGCATTTGCTACGTTTTTTTGGTGTATATGGTAATTATGTGGCAATTGAATTGTTAATTATCGCTTGTGCCGTGGCTCGGAGAGCACATTAAGCCGTCTGCTCCGGCTATCATGACGATCTTTGACAGTCGAAATAGGGAGTTAGTACCTCTGAATAAACTGACACTAGTCTAAACCATGGAATACCACTATCTTTTTGGGTTGCGGAGGTCAGTTAGACAGTCGCTATGTGGAAGAGCTAATATTCGGCCACATCCGGTTAGACTAGTAAGCGAACTCCAGGTTGAAACTGGGATAACGCTATGGGGAAGAGCATATTGTAGCCAACTATGGTGGCAAAGTTTATAGAGCACATAATGGCATTACGAATCTTGTCCTGAAATAAAAATCGGTTGGAAGGAGACGTACCTGCAGAAGTACGGTAGCGCTGAATAATATCACAAAAACAGGCATAAAGCTATTACAAACTAATGTTAGAAAAAATAAATTGAGTAAGTGTTAGCTATGAGCCCTACAAACTGCAGAGGATGGATAGATGGATAAATTACGAAACTTTTCAGTAATATAGCTTATACGACACAATAGTACATAAGTTACCTATCGTAGTTCTATGGAGGATTTACTAATTCATACATTCTTATACAAGTACGCTTGCATCTAAGTTTTCACATTGGAGCCTGGGGTTTGCCTTCGAGTCTAACCAGACATGGCAGGTTTTTAGCTTTTCCACAGAGCAATTGCTGTCTAGCAACCGCAACCCAAACGGATAACGATGTTGAACGTCTCAGATCAGTATCAAGTTATTCAAGCAGCACTTCTTGAATAAATTTACAGTGATCTAAGACTGACTTAAGTTTCCCCTTAACGGCTGTCAAAGATCTGCGTGACAACTGGGCCCTGCGGCAAGGAATAACAAAAATTAATAAAAATATACACTTAACTTCGGGCAGTCATTGGTGTAGGTCATGGGTTTGAACTTAATACAGTATGCATGGCAATCTGTGGTTATCTTCACTAGGTTATGGCTGCTTAACCTAATCTAACACTCATCTCGTATATGAACTGATATTTGATATCATCTGCGGTTTTTACTTCGGAATTATTCCTAGTTGAAATTACCAAAGTTGCCTTTTAAAAACAATTCCAATCTACCCCGATAGTACCCTTTGGGTCTGCGTGGCAGTCAGTACTTTTATATATCGCTACTTAATTACCAACTTCCGTACAACTTTGTTTGCAACAAAGGTATGAATTGAAACTGACTCCGGAACTATAACTTCAAACTAGAATAGACTTTATAACGAGAGTTGCCGTGGAAATAGACAATACTGTCCATGATATCTGTAGTTCTAGCTTTAGATATTAATAGAGTAGTATATAGTCGTTTTGTGGTTATTGGTTTGTAAAGTTAAGTCGTATGTGTCCAGGCGGTTTGGGAATGTATTTATATATGAACTAGACGATGTCCGCAGCTAACCCCGTATATTTAATTTTATTTAAGCGTTTCTGCCTGATCCCGTGGGAGTTCCAGCAAATCCCTTCTTAGTCACCAGCACCCTTACAGGCCCCAAGCATTAAACGTGACAAATTTCAGTTTCTTGCGCCCTGTATTTTGACTGTGCGTTGTCTTTCAGTGAGGAAGTAACGCATGAATCTGTACCTACGAGTATATATAAAATTCCTAGCTGCAGGCATTGTCTAGTTTTATACCTATATACAGATTGTCGATTGGATTTATGTTTAAGTTGGGGCGAGAATTTCCTGCCACGCCCCTTCAGATTGGCGATCATAAGTATCTATTACATAAAACGTTCATAGAAACGAAATCCAGACTCCTTATAATACTTTCATAAACAATAGGAATACGAGTACAACTAAACGAAGGAACCATTTCTTTAGCTCGTATTGATGGGTTCTTTTTTTATTGCTTGACCTTATAAAAGTATGATTTTTTAAAGATGACGCGAGGATTTGAGTCAATGGAGTTACCACAAGATTCCTCCTGGTGCCGTTACTGTCTAGTATACGACTTCCATCGAAGTAGTTTTAGGGGGATGTTACCAGCCTCCTTTAAACCAGACCAGTGTCTACAACCATACTAACTAGCAAATCTATCTTGGAAATGAAGGTGTTACCCATATATCATGTTGGAGTTAGTAGTAGGTAACTTGAACTTATTTAATTTGAAACCACAGCAAAAGTCATTTCTGATACAAAATCATTACGCTTTGTGCACTGTCACGGTAATTTCCGAAAATTGGTACTCGTTATTCTTGAAATACGGTTTATAGAAAGCATTTATTGTACCCAGGGACAAGTAGGCAGCGGCTCAACTGTGTAAACCCCTGACATTTCAAAAACAATTAGCAACGGTTTGATAACAGCAATAGAAGAAAAAAGTGCATAAAATATAACAACGTTTTCAGCTTTATACTCTATAAGCGAAAGCGTTTCCACAAAAACAATTTTTGCCCAGCTCCACCTATATTTATCCTTCATATATTAATAGTTTCCTTAATAGTTCGGGCGTGGAATAAAAATATACCAGCCACGTGTTCCTGTTGGAAAATATGAACGATATGCTTTGATATACATTGAAGAGTGCCTATAAATATCTGTACACACAGCTGAAAAATTGGTTCAATAGTTCACGAAGTTATTGCGAAAGTCGATCAGTTGTGAATCGATCAAATTATTTGGTAGTGGGTGTTTTTTTAGGACTGAATAGATAGCTTATTTTTATGATGACGAGAAAATATTAAGTCAGATTATATTAAGTAGGTACTCCGTAGTATGGATTGCTATGTAGCTCAGCAATTCTATTCTTGACCAACTGAGAGTAAAATGAAATTGTAATTTGCTACCAAGGAATTCTGAGTGATTTTGGTCATATTTTCTATTCTACATAAAAAGGTTATGATTTCAGCTGTAATATTTGTTAACGTCTTGGTTGTAAGATGGTTTTTTGACATCAAAGTCAAAGTCAAAATCCTTTATTCATTTGGGTCACAATGTGACGCTTATGAACGTCAAAATAGTAAATTCATAAAATAATTACTTAAAGACTCTACATTTATATTTACTGCCACGTTCGCAAAGCAAGGGCGTAGAACCATGAGAAAGAACGGCCAATAAAACTCAAGGTCACTCTTTTTCATCGCCAGGTTTTGCATAATACACATAATTTACATTTTGTAAGGTGCTGCAACTGTTACACCTTCTATATAACTTGTATATATTTACTGTACATAATAATAGTCAAGTATAATTCTTAATTTTAATTTTGATGTTCATTTGCTAAGCCTCCTCAGAATAGACATGGTGAAACAGGAGCATCCACTTACATTATATATACCTAATAGTGCAGGCAATCCGCGAAAGTGATCAGAACCATGGTGGAAAGGATGAAGTTAAATATTAAAATGTAATACCAGCCCGCAAGACCGTCATCGACCAGTCATCGCAAGTAGCACCCGTTCACGAGTATGACGCATGTGCCAGCCATCATCCCTCTCGCCATATTAGAGGGACAGGGATGACCCGACACACATCATAATATAATGTCCCCTGGCGGTCACAAAATTCTTGATTAAAACAATAACGTTTTTAAAATCAAGTGGTAGTTATATAGCTTCATACAAGGTAGTTCGTAGTCAGAATTTAGTTACTGTGTGTCGGACAAACCAGGGCGGTGAAATAGACAAGATGAACAATGCACTTAGTGGTAAGAAACAAGTAACTTTCAGGCGCTTTCAATTGTCATATCTTCTAACATAACATCACGCCTTTTATCCTCTAAGGAGTAGGCAGAGGTGTATTACATACCCACACTTCGCCAGTTACAATTGTCAATTGTCGCTTGCCGAAAAGTACACTAATATGTAAGTAATAGACTAATATGTGTAGTATTAAATTATTCTTCGAGAGAATAATCGCTTCTTATTCGACAAAAAAGTAATTAGCGTAAAAAAGAAGATTAATGTATTTTCTGTAGGTAATGAAATCTTAATATATAAAATCCTTGCGTTACTGACTGACTGACAGACACGCTACAGCCGAAACTATTGGGCGCAGGAAGCTGAAATTTGGCATGTATGTTCCTTGGGGACCGTAGAGGTGCACTAAGAAATGATTTCCCGAAATTCCCACGGGATCGGCCAAATCGGGTAATTTAAGAAAATGCAGGCGTAGCTGCTGGCGTCCTCTAGTATTTTATATGTAATGAGAATAGCCACTGCTTTAGACTATTTATTAGACACATATTTTATTCTTAATTTATATATGGAAATATGGAATTGTAACTTTATGTTTTAAGATTTTGTCATTTATTCTTCACAGTATCATCAGACTTGTTTATTTATAAATTGTCTCATTGTTGGGCACAGGCCTCTTCTCATTATGAGAATGCTTAGCTTACAGCCCACTACACTAGCCAAGTGCGGGTTAGCAGACATGTTATTCGGGAGCATTATGGAGAACTCTCTGACATGGCACATTTGAATTGCTTTTAGTGAAAATTAAAGATTCAAAAGCTTGAGTCCAAGGTTTGAAATCAAGACCGTCTGCGTAGCAGTAAGCAGTCAGTCTCTCTAGAAGGCTATCACTGCCAAATATTTTCTAAACCAAGAAGCTAAGAAAAATTATGTTACAATATTGTGGTTTGCTGCAAGAATGTCAAGGCCACAATTGTAAATATACCTCACTCACTCACAGTCTACCAGTCACATACTGATCCGATGACGTATCCATCACGAACGGGAGCATTAATCACATATCACCTCGATAGACCAGACAGACTAAACTATTATGCCGCGTTTCATCACTTGCCAAGGCTCGACAAGCATCCACAAGCACAAGCGTGTAAAGAGGGCGTTTGGCTTGGCTTGCGTGAGCTTGTGGACGCTTGAACAGGATCCGGTCTAGTGTCGGTTTTTGGACACAGATCAAAGGGCGTTCACACGTTGGCACGCGCTTAGTAGCCGCTGTGATCTCGCAACGAACGCACGTCTAGTTCTGTCTCAAAATGAGTGGCTGGTTGAACTTCTTTTGCTTGTTTGTTCCTTGCTGTTGCTTTACTTTACTTCAAATAAAAGTAGGTTAAACCTAACGTAACTGCCTCCGTGCTCCAGTGGATAGCGTATGTGTCTGCTGATCGGGTCCTGGGTTCGTTTCCCGGGATGGGGAAAATAGTTAGTGGGTTTTTTCGAATTCTCTGTAGCAGCACGGAGCTTTGCAATGTGCCCGGCAATAGATTCGTCCTCTACCTGGGACCTACAATACATGCAATATACGATACATGCGAAATGTGGGTGTAATATTACACTCCTGCCTACCTCTTTAGGCGTGAGTTTAGAATAAGGACTACTTAGATGATGCCCGTGGTTACACCCGCGTTATTTAAGGCTACTGCTCCGCTCCCGTGGCTCATAGCGTGATGTTATATAGCCTAAAGCCTTCGTCGATAAATGACCTACCTATCTAACACTGAAAGTATTTTTCAAATCGGAACCTACCGATCCGATTTGAAAAATTCTGAAATTAGCGCGTTCAACCAAACAAACTCTTCAGCTTTATATCTATTCTATACATATTATAAAACAAAGACCCCCGCCGCGGTGTCTGTCTGTCTGTTCGCTTAAAACTCGAAAGTACTGGACAAATTTTTATACGGTTTTCAACAACATCGAGAGTGATCCCTGAGGAAGGTTTTAGTGTATAATAAGTTTAGGTTTTGTGCAAACTGACGATATTACGACGATATTAGTTCAACGCGCCGGTAAAAATTGAGCCGATCGGGAGCTTTCCTCGAAAACGCTGCCAAAACCTTTCGAGGTTAAGGTTTCGAAATACGTCGCCGTTTTTAGGGGTTGTGAGTGATTGGGGGTGGTATAGAGGTCTCGGAACCACCCCTCACCTTTTCACTTGCCGGAAATACTTGGTTTCCTCTAGAAAAAAAAAATATCTCCAAACATCGGTGTGTATGGCACTGCCAACTTCCACGTTCTTCACACTAGTTTAATAAACTAAGGTTGACGGGGCCCTGCTTCGCAGGGCTCCTATTTTTGGATTAAGGGTCAAAAGACAACCTAACATAACCTATTTAGTTACTTATTACAGTCGTACCTAACCCTAGGTACTCGAAAGCAATGACGCACAAATTTGACATTCGCTGTCAATATAATTCATACAAGATGGCGGTTGCGTTTCGTTTCACATTTTTCACATAAAACCTAAATATCGCTTTTATTGATTTCACTAGTTTAATAAACTGAGGTTGACGGAGCCCTGCTTCGCAGGGCTCCTATTTTCGGGTTAAGGGTCAAAAGAGAACCTAACACAACCTATATAGTTACTTTCACATAAAACCTAAAATTACGTTCCGTTTTGCATATTTGAATGCAGAATTTTTGGAAATTGTTTAAAAATATTAAGACGCAACTCCGGCAGCCAAAATTACTTTTCGGGGATTAAAAATAACTCCCTTAAGCCGCTTACACCACCAATACCCTCAAATTCGGGCGACGCGTTTCGAAACCCGTCAGTTATAACAAAACAATGTATGGTGGGATTGTACCTCTTTAATAGATCTACAAAAAAGTCCGCAATGGTATATGTCTATCTTCCAAGGATAACTCACAATAAACATATTTGCTTTTACATCTATCTATTCTATACTAATATTATAAAGGCGAAGAGTTTGTTTGTTTGTTTGTTTGAACGCGCTAATCTCAGGAACTACCGGTCGGATTTGGAAAATTATTTTTGTATACGATAGCCCAGTTATTCTGGAAGGCTATAGGCTATATAACATAACGCTTCGACCCTTTGGGGCCGGGCAAAAGGCTAAAAAAGATAATGTCGGCTAATCTCAGGAACTAGCAGTCGGATTTTAAAAATTGTTATTGCCTATGATAGCCCAATAGGCTAGTTGACAAAAAAAATTATAAGTCCGTCCTTTAGATTATTCAAAAATAAGCTATACATATTTTTTTATTTGTAAATTAAACCAAGAATGAACAAAATATAGCTGATTAAAGTTACGTATAACGTCACGCCGTGCTGCATTTTTCCGCACTAGATGACGTCACACGTAACTTTCAAGGGCTATATCTTTGTTATTTTTTATTTAATCGAAAAAAGAAAAAATACGTGTCCAATATTTTTTTATAATCTAAATTACGGACTAAATAAAATGTAATTATTTTGACCCTGGAAACTACCCTATTCTTCCGAAAGGCTATAGGCTATATAAAATTACGCCACAACTTTTAGGGGCCAGACAAAAATAATAAAATGGTCAAACGAGAAGGGGGAGGGTTGGGTCAAAGGCAAACAAAGGCTAAACGAATAGGATACAATCTATATGGGTATCCTTTTTGGAGATTTTCGGGACGCTGATTAATAATATGAAATTGATTTAGTGAGCCAAGATGGCGGACGGGAAATCAAAGATGGCGGATGGGAAAATTTTAGAAATCAATATGGGTATCGCCGTCGATATTTTAAGGGGTGGGGAATCGAAATACAACATCTATTTCGTGATGAAAGATGGCGGATGGGAAATCAAAGATGGCGGATGGAAAAATTAAAAAAATACAATATTGGTATCGTCTGCGATGTTAAAAGGGATGGGGAATCCAAATACAACATCTGTTTCGTGATTCAAGATGGCGGATGGGAAATCAAAGATGGCGGATGGGAAATCAAAGATGGCGGATGGGAAATCAAAGATGGCGGATGGGAAATCAAAGATGGCGGATGGGAAAAATTTAAAAAGTCAATATGGGTATCGTCTCTGATGATTTAAGGGATGGTGAATAAAATACGACATCTATTTCGTGATCAAAGATGGCAGATAGGAAATCAAAGTGGCGGACGGGATTTTTAAAAAAATCAATATTGGTATCGTCTCCGATTTTTAAAGGGATGGGGAATCCAAATACAACATTATATTTCGTGATTCAAGATAGCGGAGGGGAAGTCAAAGATGGCGGTACGGGGAAAATTTTAAAAATCAATATGGGTATCGTCTCTGATGATTTAAGGGATGGTGAATCCAAATACGACATCTATTTCGTGATCAAAGATGGCGGATAGGAAATCAAAGATGGCGGACGGGATTTTTTTAAAAATCAATATTGGTATCGTCTCCGATTTTTAAAGGGATGTTGAATCCAAATACAACATATATTTCGTGATTCAAGATAGCGGAGGGGAAGTCAAAGATGGCGGTACGGGGAAAATTTTAAAAATCAATATGGGTATCGTCTCTGATGATTTAAGGGATGGTGAATCCAAATACAACATCTATTTCGTGATCAAAGATGGCGGATAGGAAATCAAAGATGGCGGACGGGTTTTTTTTAAAGTCGATATGGGTATCGTCTCCGATATTTTAAGGAATGGGGAATTCAATATTATATAAAAATCTATGTTTGTTTGTTCATCATTTATAGACTCTGAAATGATAAGAGATTAAGCTCTAAGTCAATGGTAACTTTGGAAAAGGGGCTTGGAAAAAGGGAATTAAATAAAACCTTTTAAAAAGCGATACGGAGTTCGCCGGGTCAGCTAGTATTAGTATAAGATAAAGATACAACGTACAGTTCTACAGCACTTGTCCGTAAGCTGAAGCTATAGACATTCCGTTTTATATATTTCTCCTGTGATATAAAAAGTTATTGAACACCGCTCTGGAGGTTACGACTGTTCGCTAAGTTTCTAACGTATTAAATTTACGGGTGGGTTAGGCTTTGTGGAAAGCATATTTCCTTAGATTGTTGTGTATAGGTAAAGTTGTAATGACGTGCTCTTTAAAGTAGGAGGTAAGGTAATTACCTTACCTCCTAATTTAAAGAGCAAGAGGTACTTGAAACATTCTGTTTCGTATATGCCAGGGCAATGTAGTGATAGAACATCTGAACTTGGCTTATGATAGTGACTATGAGTACAAACATTTGTTCACAAGCGCCATTCCCATCCTGGCAGTAACTTTGACGGACGTAACTCAGATGCACATCATGATTAAAGTCGCGTCTTCTTTGCAGCAAACTGGCAGAGACATTTCCGGAAGTCCGGAACGACAATCTCCAGTCTTAGGAACTTCATCGTCCTCAGAAAGTTCGTCTTAACCACTCTGAAAATAATCTGAATCCTGGTTATCGATTTCCCAATAGTCTTTAATTATGACGAAATCTCTCCTTCAATGTATTCTTTTTCTTAATTTTTTTTTATAACTTTTGGTCATTTAAAACATTTTGTGACATATTTACAAAGAAATAAAATCAAGAGAGTATTTTAGCAATAAAAAAATACACTTACAAATCACGTCGCAAGGGTCGAAACGACCCATTCTCACTTGATGGGTCCATACTGTCCAAACACCACGCGAAAACAGGCTGTGGCTGAGTGTGTGGATAGCCTATAAAGCTACTTGAAGGTACCTAGCGCGACGACACGAATACATACATACATACATAGACTCACGCCTGTTTCCCCAAAGGGGTAGGCAGAGGCATATTAAACGCCCACTTTTCGCCAGTGTTTTGATCCCACGTAATAGGTGGCGAGCCTATTGCCGCTTATCGGGATATTTTGTTTGCCAGAGCCTCGTCCGTTGATCGGCAGGTGCACAACTTCCAGGTGAGGTTGGCTTGGGACCCTAAGTTCTTCGTGGGAACCCTATGCAGCGCGACGACACGAATAAACTTATACAAACATAGTTATGGTACAACAACTAGAGTACTGAGTCTTTTCGACCCATGCGTGACTACCCGCGTGTTAAGGTCATAGATATTACACAGTTAATGGATCAGAAGGCAACCGCTGCCAAGATATATATAAAATGAGCAAGTTAATATTTAATGTAAGTGAATTAGAAATCTGATGGTACAGAATCTAGGATTGTGCCAAGTAGCAAATGTAGAACAATATTTATGTTAGGTATATAATTTATTATTTACTAGCTCTTTCCCTCAGTTGAAGCGTTTGCCAAACTAATAAATGTATGTTTGTATGCCTACATTCTTTTTTAAAGCCAACTCCCGTACTAGAAATAATTTCTGTGTCACAATGAGCAGACTCGCAACACCAATTTATAGATCACACAAGTGTTGTCTCGTGTAGGAATAGAACCCACAGCACGCGGCGAGGCGTCCGCTCAAACCATTACGCCAACTTTGCTATCAAGTTTAAATGACAAAGTAGTTGCTGGGTTGGACCGCTGCCGTTGTGATGCCTGCATAATGTGTCATGACTTTAAGGGCGCTAGTTTACCACCTTATTGAAAAAGAAAAGCTTCGATTTCATGTTTTACGATGGAGATGTGCTAAGGTAGTAAAACGAATCCAATATTTTCCAATTGAATCTGCAATTTTCAGTTAAATGGAAACTTTAGAAAGTATACTAGCCGTATAACTTTGATACCCTCACACTATGATAGCTCAAATTACACCGGTCTACTCGAGGCCTACACTATACACAGAGTTGACAGAGTACAAATATTTGCCGACAAATTACAATTAACTCTGGTTTGAAGAAGGTCCGTGACGTAGGTAATTATAGAAGTATATTTGTCTCTCTCTGTTTGATGAGTAACCATATGAAATGATTCGCCTGTATCGCAACTGTAATAATATGTCTATGTAGAGAGAATGATTCTACCTTTCTCTAGAACTGGCAACGCACTGATGATATTTTGGGTATCACTCGAGTGATCGAGCACCGTTAGGTGATGGGTGATTTAAAAATAACAGCTTACCATCAGGGAAACTACAGCTCAATTACCGTCCATAAATATATCTGACATAGGTTCTGGATTCTTTTAAGCTTGAAGGCTTTGAAATACTAACCAATATAAAAAAAATTAAACTCCATTTAAAATTGCTACACTAATTATATTTGCCAAAAACTAAGCTGACAAAAAAACATAAACCCCGATTCGATCGTGTGTTCCTCTGTGGCCGGACCACATTTTAGTACTCAGATGCTATAGTTCGAAATAATACCTACCTAAAGTCTACTTTCATCGGAATATATATATATTTTTAGTACCTCAAGAGATATATTTTTAATTAACAATCTATGTGGTCCGGCCGCAAGGCAGTGCTCTCTGGCCGCGCCACCTCAAATTAAATAGAGTATAATGAACTATTAATAAATCAATATCCCGAAAAAAAACTACCTAAAGAGTACCTTTCATACGACAAATATGGTCCAATAAACCCCTTTAGTTAAGAAGTTATTGGTCGTATGGTGTGGTCCGGCTGGAAGGTATACTCTGCAGCAAGTCAATTTTGTAATATTTAATATTAACTTTTCATAAATCAATTGATATAATAGTACCTTTTCTCTACTCTTCGTTGATACTTTATTCTCTCAAGAAACTATTAATTTTGATCAATTAGTCTTTAAAGTAGGTATGTGGCGCGGCTAGGGAGGATTACTCTTAGCAAATACACATATACAAATAATAAAATAAATAAAACTCCATAATAAGTACTTTATAAAAAGAGCTGGACTTCATCTATAACCTTTTATTTTTATTACTAACAATGATTTTGAAAAAGGTGCACTTTTTAGTTTTTGTTTACCTATCTACCTAAGAATAGGTAGTTAATTTGACGAAGTAAGTGAAAATTTTGGTTTAAAATAAACAAAAGTATACCATAATAATTATATTTTCCTAATCAAATTTTAACAACTAGCTGACCCGACAGACGTTGTCCTGTCTTAACGATGAATATTGGATTAAAATTGGTCAATAGATCGAATTTAAGCATTTAACCCTTTAAACAAGAAATAACATTGAAAAAATAGTGTACCAAAATCGCGTATTTAGAATATAGTCAATCAGTATCTTATACTAATATGTAAAGCTGAAGAGTTTGTTTGTTTGTTTGGTTGAACGCGCTAATCTAAGGAAATACTGGTCCGATTTGAAAAACTTTGTTCAACCAGGTGAACAATGTGGAATAAGCCTAAGTAGCTGCAGAATGTCTACACGTTGTAGGTAATTTATTTTAAATTAGGTACTTCTTGAAGGTGAAAACGAAATTCCATATAGGAGAATCGCGGGTTCCATTGTTTAATTATGACGGATTTCAATCAACAGAGATCCTTCACGCTTCAATTACTTGGGATTATGGTGTCTTCCTTTGTGCATACGAAATTGAAGAGAGAATTAATACACAGGTATTATACGTCAAACTGCAACGAGATCTTAATGAAAATCTTAATCTTAATAATCATAACATACACGTTAATCTGATCCCAAACTAAGCAGAGCTTGCACTGTGACAACCAGATAACTGATGAGCATACTTATTTATTAATAATGTAAAATGTCTACATAGATATTAATTAGTCGGATTTCACTCAAACACAGAACAAATAATAGTGCTCATTACGTAAAGATTGGTCCTAGGTGGGAATCGAACCCACGACCTTCGGGGCCACCAATAGGCCAGTCAGCATGTTGATACTAAAATCTAGATTGCGTTAATTTTCGATAATACAAGCTTGATTTTGCATAATGTTCTTTTTGACCTCTTAATACCGTGTCTTAAATTCGGTTAGCGTTTCAATCTAAGAAACCATCATCATCAGTCAAATTCTCCAAGACGTTAGCAATTTCATGCGTTGGGAGCACGCGCCCCGTGACCTGCGAAAGCAAAGTACATTCTGTATCATTAATTTGTGCCCAGGGGGTCGTTATCAACCACCTGAAAAAAAGTTACATCCAGGTACTGAAACTGAAAATTACTAGTTTTCGGTTTAATTACTTCGATTAACGATAACTATTTCCAAAATTCATCAAAATTGGTGATCTAAATCTTTCTGGGCATATGTATAAGGGTTAAGGTGTCTAGAAATCCGATTCAGCCTAGGAATATAGCACTAAGTTGGATGTTAAGTACAGTCTCTTGTAGCGAAGAAAACTGATTGCGTAAATCAATATTTATTAATATTTAATTTAATTTATTTATTTAATAAGTATAAATATAGATTCAATATAATACACGCAACACCATCTAGTCCCAAACTAAGCAGAGCTTGTACCATGGGTACTAGACAATGGAATGACATACATATTTTTATATACCTTACAGAATGAACATAGGTACATACAATATACAATTTTTGTTAGTACGTATACTTATGAACTATGTTAATAAAACTTGCACGACGATGCTACGTGTTCGTGTGGCACTTGTTCGCGGAAGCGACGGAACACCACACCATTCGGCCAAAAGTCCTCCTTCATGACGACATGTAGATAGCAGGTCGGGATCCGCACCACAAACGCCTTGAAGTTGACATTACGGCGCGACTCCAGCAACTGCACTCTCGGCAAGTACTTGGCCTTTTGACGTACGTACTCCGCGATGTCCCCTTGCGTCGTGGTGTAGTGCAGGCGAGAGATGTACACGGGTGTGTTCGGTGCGGTGCGCAGGTTTGCACCAGGCTCCACAGGAGCCGTGGCGCAGCAGTTCTTGACGGTTTTCTGACGACGCTTCTTTTTCTGCATCGTCACAAAACCATAATCAGCTACCTCGTGCCTCGATGCCTTCTCCGGCATAAACTTCTTAGTAGCAGCAGGGGTGCTAGCAATTACTCGCTGCGCCTCTTCTTTTTTAGGTCGCGCGGCGTTACTAGAGGGAGCCGTGGGGACGGGGGCAGGGCTGCGCGGCGCTCGGCTAGCGCACTCAGCAGTCACAACATTCCGCGGCGACAAAAGTTGGTAATTTGGGAACAGGATAAATTTCCTTTAAACAAAAGCAAGGGCCTAAAGTAATTCTCAGGAGTTGAGCATGGGTGTGATATGAAGAGTTCAGCTCCCCACGAAATCATCTGAATGTTCTCATAATAAAACTCATCTTTATCACGGTTAAGAAAATGAAAATAACACCTTTCCGTAACTGAAAATTCTAAATCCTCCACTGCAAATTGTTTTAATCTAACAATTGCTATACTAGGTTGTTTGTTCTTCATTCCTGTGACCTTTACACCTCTTTATTACAAAATATAATTTTCCCAGGTAGACACAAGTACTTACGTAACATATAGGTAAAGTGTCGGAAGAAATGCTCGAATGAAATTTTAATTTGGCCGACCATTTATATTTGAGTTATTACGGCCGCGTTCGTTTTCTCAAGTACAAAAGGAGGTCCTTAGCATTTTAAAGAGACTGCAGAATTTTTATTGTTACCTCTTCGTAAATGAGGGTGAAATTCACTCGAGCCCTGAATAATATGTTTTTCTGAGTGTGCTTAGAAGTTTATGAAGCAGTTCAAATTATGCTGAGGAGCCTTACGAAGCGTCGTAAATCTGTTCTCATTTAGGTATGGGTAAGAGAGGGTAAAGGGGTCTCAGTAAGTTGATTATATTGTGACGAAACTAGCTGTGGTGTTCTTCTTACCAGGCTTGCTGGCTTGCCTGGTATACTGCGGCCCGTGGATATTGTTGAGAATTTGTGTATATGATCCCGTGTGAAACTTTTGCTGGTGTGATCTTTGTTCCGTTGGTTACCGTTAGGTGTCGCCAATGTTTGTGTGTAAAAACTAAGCTAACAAACAAAATTCAGATATTTGACAGAGGAATTTAAAAACTACTATCCTGCAGAGTACAACTAAAGACATTAGTTCCAATACCAATGCCACATGTACATTTAATGTCGATTCCATGTTGTTCTTAGGGCTCGTTTGAAGGCACTAAGTATACTTAACATTGCGATGAAAATCTAGTTGTATTACGAGAAGTAAGATTACTTAAAGTAATACACATGGTATGTGTGTAGTAGGCATAGTTATTAGGTATAATATGTTACTAGCTGTGCCCGCGATTACACCCTCGTTATAATTATTGATGGCTACCGCTTCGCACTTGTGACTCATAGCATGATGTTATTTAGCCTATGAATGGACTGAAGGAAGGGGGCTTCTGACCATTTATAGCCAGCTAGCTGGACGCTTTCTGGCCAGATTGCAGCCATCCTAAAAAGGACAGATAAGAAGATCAGAGCTTGGAGCCGGTAGTTGGCACTGCAGTCGGTACGCGGCTAATATGATGTTCTGGACAGGGTGGTAGACAACTGGCAAGTTCGCTAATATATGATAAAAATATTGACATTATTGGTTCGCAACTTCTTCATAAATACGCCCTTATTATTCCACAGAGAGAGCTGTAGCACTTATTCGGCTAAGTAATATTTGAGTCGTAAACCGTGTGTCAGTGTAAAAACGTCGTAAGTCACGCCGGTGGTTGTTGAACACACCAGTTTTATTACAAGAGATAGCGTGCGGTAGGTCTTACGGGCGGACACAAATGTACGTAGAATGGATAGCGACTTAATCGGTAAGTGTTGGATGGGACTAATTTATTTAGGCAGAGAATGTTGGAAAACTCTTTAGGCAGTTGAAGCAATGGACGCATAATTCTGAATCATAGAATTTTACCACGGACATACAATTGTAAAGATCGAATCCGTAGCATTCCTCCCAGTGGTAGTGGCAGATGATACTTAATTTATGGAAGGTTTAGGCCGATTAGCTGGCATTAGAACCAGCCATGAAAAAGCATAAATCAAAATTTAGAGAAATTATTGAAAATACATGGCAATGGGGAGTAGCTTGAATAATCTATGAGCGTTGGGCAGGAGGGTTCCATAGTGCCGGCCACGCACGAGACGACGTAGCAGATGTAGGCCTTCCGAAAGGTGTACCGGTAAGCGGTTAGATGCAGGCGGCTTCGGTGGACAGCGTTGAGTTGTGGCCATGTTTAGCAATAGATATCTTTAGGCTGAGATGATGATTGGGATTTTAGCTCGTTCATAACTTTACCTTCCAAATATATAACCACACTTTTCTATCATTTCTAAAACAAGCCCCAATAAACAGCATTTACCTAATTATATGTACATTCAGGCAAAATGGTTAAGAAACAAAGAACAAGCAACGATATACGTGTAGCGACGCAATTTGCTCATACCTTGTTTATGAAGTAAATTATAATAAGATAAGCAAAGAAGAAACATGTTCACCCTGCCCTTGGCCTACTTTATTACATCAATATCAAACCAGGCATGCTTTTACTCAAAAAATCCCATTAAATCTCGAAACAAGAAGACTAAATTGACTGAATTAATCTGAATTTTTATCGTCAGAGATACCTTATATGAAAATGAAATTTCGCGTGACAGTTTCTACTATGTAGTGACGTATAAGTTGGTTACTTGTTGAACTTAATTGGTTGGGAAACTAGTGGCTTTTTAATATGTATGACTGCACCTTATTGCCTACTGTTTCAATAGTATAGGGTCAAATGAACTTGCTGTTTCATACTGATAAAGTGGAATAAAATAAAAGGTATAGAAATTTTAAGAATTATGGTATTACTGCGCTGATAGACATGGGCGGCACGTACAGCGTAGTGATTTTAGCGGTCGTCTCGTTGCTTAGAACAACGAAGTTCGATACAATCGAACGATATGTGCTTTGTTATCTTTGTAATAAACACGGGGATATGAAAATTGTCGATGTAGTAACTTAGTAAGAAAAAAAACTGAGGTTATTTAAAAATATGTCAATATCTGAGCTTTGATATCTGAGTGAATTAAATTAGATTCACATCCGATGATTACGTACATATGGGCATTATTTATTTTCTGTTTTTTGTTCTCGCCATATTTAGTTAAATAACTATTACATCACTTCTGCCACTCTAGGAGTAGAATTTGTGGCAGGTGAACAGGTGTGTGAGACTCTCCTAACGAAGTAAAGACGTTTACTCACTGAAACCACCGACGAAAAATTACATCAAAGTTTCATGTTCGTTAAGTACAAAAGAAATGCTATTTAAAATTAATCATAAGTGCATTTGTCTGTATTGAAAGTAATGAACCTTTCACCAGTTTTAAACTCTTAACTCTCTCAAGAGATTTGGAGAGTCATCTTAGCGTTATATTCGATAAAAATAAGAGGTCAATGAATACAACGATGGCGCTGGGGTTTAAGATACAGATTTATGGAAATTAAACTACAGTTTACGGATTTTTAACTAGAAACTTAACTTGGACGTGAAATATTTAATACCATCGTGTGTAAAACCTCCTCAAATGTATGGGCTACCAAAAATACACAAGGAAAACGCTCCTCTGCGCCCGATAGTTAGTCAGATAGGCGCACCAACTTACAGACTGGCTCAACACATGGCAAAGATTCTCTCACCCCTCAGAGGCAACACGAGAGCACATGTGAAAGATTTTGTCAGTGAAATCAAACACCTACATCTCTCTGACAAGGAAACTATGGTTAGTTTTGATATACAGTCATTATTCACATGCATACCAGTACATGACTGTGTAGAAATTACTAGAAGGAAGCTGACAGAAAACAACATGCCTGAGGAATATGCAGAAATACTCAAACACTGCCTGACAACGGGCTATCTGTTATGGGACAAGAAATACTACATACAAGTAGACGGTGTAGCAATGGGCTCTCCAGTATCGCCTGTTGTCGCTGACATCTTCATGGAGGACTTCGAGGCGCGAGCCCTGCAGACTGCCACCATCACACCGAGGTTCTACAAGCGGTATGTAGATGACACTTTCACAATTTTACCAACAGATAGTGTTAATGCTTTCCTAAACCATCTTAATTCTATCAATAACCAAATGCAATTCACAATGGAATTAGAGGCAAACAAGTCTTTAGCTTTCTTAGATGTACTTGTCATCAGGAATAAAAACAACTCCTTAAGCCATACTGTGTATAGGAAAAAGACCCATACAAATAGGTACTTAAACGGTGAATCTCACCACCATCCTAAACAGTTAGCTACTGTATGAATGTCTCTGTTTCAGAGAGCCCGCGGGATCTGTGACAAGAAACACCTGGACGCTGAGCTTCAACATGTCAGGCAAGTTCTGCAAGACAACAAGCTCCGACCGCCGCGCCACTGTCACAGATCCCAGAAGAACCAGCCACAGTAGAAAGACAACCTGCTGTCCTCCCATACATCAAGGGCGTGACCGACAAAATTGGCTACATCTTGAAGCGAGCTTCTATCAAAACTTACTACAAGCCGCCAACGAAGATCAGTCAATTATTACCATCAGTCAAGTGTCAGTTACCCTTGCAAGAGGCCGGTGTCTACAAAATTGACTGTGAATGTGGGCTCTCATACATTGGACAAACCAAGAGAAGCATAGGCATTCGACTCAAAGAACATATAGCTGACATAAAACATAAACGCTCAACAAAGTCTGCTGTGTGTGAACATGTGGAACAAGGACCCAACCACTACCTGCGATTTGATGAACCACAGATACTCGCAAAAGAACATCGTTTTCTTCCAAGGATGATACGAGAGGCTATTGAAATTAAAAAACACCCTAATTTCAATAGGGAAGATGGTTGGAATGTTCCTCCAGCTTGGGACCCTGTCATAAGGCTAATGAAACCCAAGAAGGACAAAGTCACCAGAAGACCTAAGGACACTGTTAGCTCATTCTGCGTAAATAGTAACACCAGTAGTTGAAAAATGTTCGGGTACTTTGAGATAACTTATACATTCAAAAAGAAAAAGACAAATATCACCTCAGTCTGCCGTGAACATGAATTCTGTAAAGAATTCGAAACGTCGCGCGTCGGCTAGTAATAAATTAAAAATATAGTTTCTAGATCTTTAGTTTCAAATGTAATAACTTAGTGAAACCAATACAACGCGATAAAATCCGTAAACTGTAGTTTAATTTCAATGTGTAACATTCGCGTAAACCCAAGAAGATACTATACAGATTTATGCTTTACTCAGGTTGAAGGTTAGAGATTGATGATTGAGCAAGTCAGATATTTTCACGAGTATGCTAATGTATAACAGGACTTGATTTTCCTTTGATTTTTTTTTGCAATTGCCTCGAGAAGGTTGACAGGCGAAAAATGTCTCAGACATTAAATTTTGACTTTATGAAATTTATATTACAATATTATTTAATATTCTCGAACAACTTAGAAACGGTCGTCAGATCCCAGATATAGCAGGGCTTGTACTATGGGAACCATATAACTGAAACCATTTTTAATACATTCTTAAATCGGTACATTTTATTCATATCTAAAGATCAAATAAACCCGGACACAGAACGAATAATCGTGTCCATCAGTTCAATTAATAAATATCATCAATACTATACTCACTATGAGAAGGGTAAGGCCATTGTCCACCACGCTGGCCTAGTGCGGGTCGGTAGACTTCATATGTCTTTTGAGAAAATCATGGAGATCTCTCAGACATGCCGGTTTCCTCACGATGTTGTGTGAGGAAACCTGCATGTCTGAGAGTTCACCATTAACTTTCAGACATGCAGGTTTCCTAACAATGTTTTCCTTCGCCGTTTAGCAAGCAATTATAAACAATTTAATAAGCACATAACTCCGAAAAGTCTCCGCCTTGGATTCGAACCTCCGACCCTCTGCGTAGCAGTCTGTGGGTCTCTCCACTACGCTATCATAATATATAACTCTACAAACTTCGTAATATATGAGTAGATAGTATGTTCCTTGATTCAGGCTATTTCAGTACGGTAGCACCTTCACTCGATATATTCATGATTATACCACCACACCGCAGGTGGTTGCTAAAGTGCTGTGTCAGTATAAATAATGAATTACGCCGTTACAAAGCCTGTTTCATTGTTTTATATAAAAATCTGCTACCTTTTATCTCTTTTTGCAGTGTACCGGATTAAATTTGGCAAAATGTGGTCCTTATGAAAATTGTGGGATAATTTTCTTTATCTGTTTGTTGTAGGAAAACATTAACCTAGCTTGTTAAAAGTTTTAATTTTTTAGGGGCCTAGTAAATTGAGGACTGCTCGAATCTCTTACATCGCGAGGTTGAGTGTTTTACCATCGTCTTGTTCATAGATGGGTCTCAAACGTATACTTATTTCCATCTACTTGAGAGCACGTAAAACCATCGGCACCAACTACCACAAAGAGTTTCGATAGTGGTTACGGGAAGTCCAAACCTTACTACCTTTAAACATAAAGACATCAGTCTAAATTGTAGAAATGTACTAGTTGCATTATGGTGCAAATACTAATACTCTGCTTAATCTGGTTAATTCACCATGACTTCTCTTTTTTCTAAATATTGTGTAAGTGCAATTATTTATCAATCAAAAACATAAGATTCAATTAAAATTCAAGCTCAGGAATTTCATTTAAAAGAAAAATAAATTAAACATTTTATAATTATCTTCCAATCACTCGAGATAAAGTTATTTAAAGTTCTTATTTGTATTCATGAATGTATTTATTTGCACCGGTTAGGTTCCGAGCGAACTTTACTGCGAAGTTAGTAGTCACATATTTCGCGATACTTTGATATCAGATGCAGACGGAACGAGGGCGGCGCGTGCTCTGCGAAGGACGTGACGCATCGTGTATGTTACGTGTAAGTTGTAATTTTGGACGTTTTTCTAAATTCTCGATAGTCAATTTATGTGAAAATAGAATGTTTGAAATAATCTGAAGCTGTCTAAACTTTCTGTTTCATCGGTCTTATATGCTTCTAGTATTTTTTCGAAATTATTAGTAGTTGCAACTTTTATAATGAATGCATAATATAACTGACTGAATTGACTGCCCCCGTTGTCCAGTGGATAGCGTATACGTCTGCTGATCGGTTCCGGATTCGATTCCCGGGTCGGGCAAAAGTGTTACTGGTTTTTCCGAATTCGCTGTAGCAGAAGGGAGTCTGACAATGTGCCCAGTAACGGTAATAGACTCGCCCCCAATTACGTGGGACCTACAAATTCAAAACATGGCGAAAAGTGGGTAATATTACTTCTATGCTTACCCCTTCGGGGAGACAGGCGTCTATAAAAAACATGATACAACTCAGGCTTTCGCCATAACGTGACTTTCAAGCCCGACAGAAAATAAGCTTTTTCAAAAAGTAACTGCCGTCTGGATTCCGCAACCCAAAGGAATATTCCATGGTATAGACCAGTGTTCGTCAAATACAAGGGTAGTGTTGACTCCCAATAATAACTGGCAAAGTCTTCATTGCAAGCTATAATTTACAATTCAATACGGATATAACTTCGAAAAGTCACTGATGACGCACGCTACGGCGCGCGTAGCGTTGTTTCAAAACCGAGCCGCGTAGCAGTCTGTTTGTCTTTCTATAAGGCTATCGCTAGCTTTTGGCATAACTTGGCGATACCTGAATACGTTTCAAACATTTAACTAAACATCCAGTACCATTCTTTCACCGTAGCATATACATAGATATCACCCAGCAGGACGTGCCGACGCGTCGTCATCTGGCGAAAAGATTCGCACAAACCTTGTATCCTCTACAAATTCGGGTGACAAAACATTGATATTGAATGCCGTGTTCGCCTACGAGTCATGTGCCGACGGCATGTTGTGCCCCTACGTGATTTAGTTCGGAAAGTATATCTATTTTGAGATAGTTTTCTTGCATAGTTTGATAAATGTGTGTCGAGATGAATAACTCCTACAGCCTACTACTATTATAACTGCGTAAGATTCTGAGGATGAATGGGTGGATGTTTGTTACTCTTTCACTAAAAAACTTCAGAAAGCATTTTTATATAACTTTGTAGTAATAGCTTTTACATTATCATAATAGCCGCACCGCCTGGCCACACATACCTACTGGGTCGGGTGCTTAGCACTCTCAGTCTTGTGGTGGAGAAGACCGTCATGTACTTTGCACTGAATAAATTTACAACGATAATATTGAATGTCGTTTGTTATAAAATTTAAATTTTAGGTAGGCATATCCCTGCCTTCAATATAATAAATATGTATGTATCAATAATACATAAGGGAGTTTGTGTTGTTGTTGAGATATCAAATAAGTGTACAGACTCTGCTAAGTTTGGAATCAGATGACCGATCCGATCCGATCAGGCAAACGATGTCCCGTCTTACATCGTGCCCTGTGTGTCCGAAAACTTGCGCGCAGGAAGATCTCATGACTGCCTCCGACCATGCAGTTAGCATGGCTGCTTTCTTGGCCTCAAAAATATAAGTGTTTGCCACCGATACGCTAAGAAGAAAATTACCGAGTGTTTTCATGAAAGCAAATGACCGACTGCGCATATGTTATTGATGTAGTATGGTTATCGTATATGCATTGATGTTTTTATTTTCCATCTTACAGGAGCACCTGGTACAGTTGAACAAAAGTTTACAAATCGTACGTATGTATATATCGTGGACAACTGAGCGTAAAATCAGCCGAGGTCGCTGGAGTGCCGCCGTCGATCTGTCCGCCAACGGCCTGACGGCTCGTCAGGCCGTCCCTCGCCGCCTGACCTCGAGTCACGGCCTCAATACAAACACATATGTCTGCTTCACTTAGCTGTAATTGTTTCTCTACAGAAAATTGTTAAGTATTCACTGATTTCTGAATATATTTTCGCTTGCAAGATAATATTAATATATCAAAGTCCAAGTAAAAATTATATACTGTTTAGAATGTGACGCTTAAGAACGTAATTTTTTAAAGTTAATTACTTAATGCTATGAATATGCATATGTCGCAACAAATGTTGAAACAAGAAGAACTTAGGTTTTGATAGCATAGATGGTGTAGTAACCAAAGAGTATTGAGTATTGCGTATTCGATTCCCACACTGAAGAACACTATCCATGATCTACAAATTATTATTTCGAGTACGATTGTACTTAAAATGTTGGTAAATTGGCCTGTGGTACAGGAGTTATTCTTATTGCGTGAGTTTTGAATATTCTAAAGGGACTTCAATTTTCTCAGTAGCAATCGATTTTAAACTTTCGCGATTTGTATACATCATACAATTTTATTTAAACGGGTCTTATTCGCGATATTTAATGGCCGTCTTACAACAGCCTTGGTCGCGGCAGGACTGATGTCATCTCAGCGTCGTCCTTGTGAAGCGTGGGTTTCGGCAGCTATCCTCACTTGTTATTTTTTCTTTTTTTTTTATCCGAACTGACGGTACGTCGACACACAACACTTATGACGTCTACACACTGATGAGCTGTGTTACTGCGGCGGGGTTTATATTTGTTGATTACTGGATTCCAAGTTGTAGACAGTCTGTATCCATCTTCCCGGTTGAAATTTTTATGTTTTTTGATTTCAACCGCTTCACGTACTATTCTGGAGTAATAGTGACGATCGGTAGATAAGACCTTTGGTTGATGTAATTCGATCCAGTGGTGGATAGCTGCCGAAACCCGCGCTTCACAAGGACGACGCTGAGATGACATCAGTCCTGCCGCGACTAAGGCTGTTGTAAGACGGCCGAAACGTCGGTAAAACATAGGTATTTATACCTTAAATTAATTAAATATCGCGAATAAGACCCGTTTAAATAAAATTGTATGATGTTACTCAGTAGCATACTCCCATGCTCCATTGAATAGAAATACTTTAGAATGCATGTTAAAAGTCAATGAACTTTTCTAAGCAAAACATTTTCACAGCGATTAGGTGGAGTACTATGTAGAAAACTTGAATAGCTCACGATATGAGTTAAGAACGCTTTTAAAATCTCAACAAAATTGTACACCCACATCCTACGTAATAGAAAGCAAGTATTCGTCAGTCAAGATACACTTAGTATTAGGATACTACTGTTAAAATATACCCGAGCAACAACATTGCAAGGGATTATAGGTATTTTGAGATAACCCGTTGGTCTAGTTGATTGGTCTAACTGCTAAGCCGAAGGCTGTGTTGTCATAGTAAAGGCACGCGTTAGTCCATAAAATCACGCACCATGGGACCTAATTAGGGTTCGCTCCTCTGGAGATCCCGTCGGACATATTATACTTCTTGGGGAACGATCACCCGCGCTAGTTTTGGATTCTTAACCATTTAACTACACTATAATAACATGCATTATAATAGAGATATATTATAATGCTAGATAGCTATTATGAATACGACTTGTTAAGTACTTTCTCGGTAACCGTAGGTGTACCACTCAACTAGATTGAATATTTAGCTTGCATTACCGTGCTACAGAGTACGGATAAACTCGTAGTTACTTTAAAGTATACGAACATTCATTTTAATAGCACGCAACTTTGCATCCATCTATTTTTGTGAATGAACAAATCTTTGACAGAGGTAGTTGTTCAGAAATACAGATTAGTAAATTATATTTATCTTTTAACGTTAAACAAATTGAAACTGCAAAAGATTTACATTCATTTAAAATCAATTGCCAATTGAAATACAACAACTGTTTACGAAGTTTATAGCGATATTGGATTGACTGTCTTTTAAACCTAATGATGTAGAAACCGAAGTTTCGGCTACTTTACAGGAACCGTGGTCATGGAAGAATGTCACTCATTTCCACTTACTTATTATTGAACCAATCTTAATATATAAAATCCTTGTGTTACTGACTGACTGGCAGACACGCTACAGCCGAAACTATTGGGCGCAGGAAGCTGAAATTTGGCATGTATGTTCCTTGGGGACCGTAGGGGTGTACTAAGAAGGGATTTCCCGAAATTCCCACGGGATCGGCCAAAACGGCTAAATTTAAAAAAATGTGCAGGCGTAGTAGCTGGCGTCCTCTTGTTTATTATAATGAGTAGAGCCTATAGTGACGAATCTTTCCCATTATGTTAAGGTTTTGGTTGCCTGCAGGTTTGATCAATATGTTACACCCCCTATACCCCTTACAGCAGCTTTGAAGTCGATATCCTTGGCATAGCAGTCTGTTCTTCTCTCTATTATGCTATAGCTGCTTTTTCTTTTATTTTACATGCCTAGCAGAATACAAGCGTGACACATATAACTGATTTAAATGAAGAAATAAAGAAGACATAATTGTAGATTTATTATTTAACCATCCTACAAATGGCTACCGGAGGATTAAATTTAATTAAATACAGAATTATGCGCACGCTGCCCAAATTAAAGTATTAAGTGTTTGAATATGTATTGTATGTGTAATTATTTTCCTGAGGCGCCATGTTTGACGTACTTTGTAAGAGAGCTTTCACAATGGCAGTTTAGCAGCGTTATCCAACCTGGTCTTTCGTATTGGAGACCGAAGATTGCTTACTGGTCTAAACATATTTGTCAGAAAGTTTGTCCACTGCAATATAATACGTAATCATTTCTGTGCCAAAGGTGACGGAAATGAGAACCTTTCGTGTTGTACACGATTCAAGTTGTAATTTCATTATTGACTGTCTTTAAATCGTATCGAGAGTCAGTACTTACCTACTAGTGAAGAAACTGACAACAGTCTAAACGATACAGTATTGCTATTCCTCTGGATTGCGGTGCTCAGACGGCAGTCGCTCTGTAGAAAAGCTAATGCAATTATTTAAATTTTATCTGTCTGCATGAAGTAATATCGCGAAATAAGAGAACGCAATTTTCTCAAGCTTGCAAAGAAAATGCTGTCTGTTATCTTACTGAGTTTCATTTACATGTCGTAACTCTGACCAAATACGCTCAACGCTGAACACCAAGCTGCATAATGCTCTTCACGTCGCCAAGGACAGACACACATGGAGGAGCATCATAAAAGAAAATCTGATCTCCCATCGGGGGAATCACGACCCTCAGTAATGAGGAATACTACGCGAGGAGGAGGAGGAATATACCGGCACTGTTGCAAGCGCCATAATTACTTAGATGTACTAATATGACACAAATCGCGCGCAAAAAATGTCCAGTGTGAAAGGCATTTATTACTTAAGGTTGGTGTTTGAATGTGCGACGTCATTTAAATCTTCTGGCAGCAGTAAGACATTCTCGTGGTATGCCATCAATCTACCAGTGTACTTTAACATTATCATACATTTTCTATTCTTCTGTAACATTTTTATAAAGGTAACCTAAAGAGCAAAATCTTGCAAAGAAATTGCTCAGTCGTTCATTAAAACTACGTTCCAAGTGATCACGAACCATTAATTAATAATAAATAATAAGTGGCTACAATTTTCATTTTACGCTTCAACGGCAGAACAATAAAGTGCCTTTTCATTTATTCAAATCATAGATATTAATAAATTGTAAATGATTTGTAGGGCTCGATGCACAACCTCTCAAGTTATATCTACGGATACGAAATCGATGCTTGGAGTGCGAAATTCATCATGGCATGATAGTCCACTCATTATAGGGGGTGGACCTCGGTAAATCGACATTCCCAGCATATTACCACGTAAAATCTTGTATTTTGGCATCCTAAAACTGTTCTCAAAAGTCGCATATAATTGGATGTCCGCAACTGGTCACAAAAATCGATTTTTTATAATTTTTTACAAATATCTCGTTTTCTATGATATGATAACTGCACAGGTTTATTCGAATTTGTTTACTTTACTTATAGTGCATAACAGAGATGATCGATACTTTCCACATTTTTCAATTACCGAAAGAGATTATGAGTGTTATAAGAAATTATGTGAATAGGGGAGAGTGCCGGAGGCTCTATCCCCTATTCCTTCTCCGTCATCCCACTCCTCATCCTATCCTTTTTTCCAACCCCAAGGGGTGGTAACGCACTTGTGACTCCTGTGGTGTTGCTTGTGTCCATGGGCGGCGGTAATTGCTTACCATCAGGCGATCCGTCTGCTCGTTTGCCGCCTAATGCTATAAAAAAAATTTGGCCTAAAATGACTGGACTATGAAGACAGACAATGCTCACTTCTCAGTACCGACAGAATAATACATGTTCAGAATGTGTAAATAATAAGGTGTCACCAGCGAATGAATAGTGTTTTTTTAGATAAATCTTAGTCAAAAGTACAACAAACATTACGTGAACTTTAAATGCCTGCGACTCTTAGGGGCACAGTGGTGGCTACCTTGGTTGGTTTTGCCAAATTCAACCTTACCAAATTCGTTTGAACTACCTTTTTGGTTTGGTTGGGCTTCCAACTTTGGTGGATAGCATAGTTTATATTGTGTTTGTGGATTGTGGTTTGGTTCGCCGCTTCGGAGTTAAATTCTTACGCATCTGCTCTCGCCCAGAAGATCAACTTATTAGGTGACTGGTTTATTCTGCAGACCGTTAAAACACACCTGGCTAATCCCAGGTGAAATACACTTAAACCTATCGCTTCAGCGTAATTATACGTAATTGATGAGAGTAATATTACTAGCATTATGCGAATGTTAGCTTGTTTATTTGTTAAATATCTGCACTTCTTAACTACTCAACCGATTAGCGTAAGAATTTGAAGAGGTACATATCATCGCTGGTAGAGAACAAAACATGCGGCACCTTTAATCGCAAACAAAGTCGCGGCCAAAAACCAGTTGACAATTGTGTTGTTCGTTACTCGTCCGCAGCGAGGAAACGGCACAATTAACTATTTCGATGGCAGTAAAACTCGCGTTTTGTTTACACCGGCGTTCCGTTCCCAAAATGGTTTGGTTGTGATAAAACTATTATCGACTCATTTTGGTTTATTTTCAATATTAATGTTAATGGCTGCCGCTTAAGGTTCTACCCTATATTTTACTAAGTTAATACAGGCAGTAAATTAACGGCCATTTTCAATATTCGAACTATAGATAGATCTGTAGATTTTAGATTCGTGTTTGACATATTTTGTATGGAGCTTATGTCAAAAACTGTCAAAAACGAATCTAAAATCTACAGATCTATCTATATTTCGAATATTGAATTCCGTAGTTAATCTACTCTTTCGTAATTAATACCGAACGTCCAAACTTTGACATTTATAGCATTTGTGGACTTACTTTAATTCGTGGAATTTCTATAGCCATAAAATAAGCCTTCCTCCAAATTTCTGATCAGCGTTTTCGACCAAGGCCTTTCCTCCCAACGAATAATATAATTGCCATTGCGAAACATCAAAAAGACCTTGTTATTGAAGTTATTACCAAATTGGTACTACAAAAAATTCTTGCCACTCTAGGTAGCCTAGTGATATACTGTACTTATATTTATTACTTTAGGTAAGTAGTCGCCATGATAAATAAACTCGATAAGATGTTTATATTTATTGGCGTTGCTCCAAAAAGTAGTGTAGTTTTGAACGTTTTATTGACTATCGCCTTGAATTAAAGCATCAGCACGCTTATATTGGACGAAATAGATGGAATGTCCTTCGAGGCTCTTATATGTTCGTAATTTAAGCAATTGCTGGCTCAAGTGATAATATTTGCCTAAAAATATTTACACACTGTGAGATGTTATAGTGTGACTACCTCGTTGGTCTCGCGGCTAAATGTGCGCGTGGGATTGGGAGATCTAGGGTTCGAATCCTGGGTCGGACAAAGTGTTATTGGGTTTTTCCGTTAGGAAATTCTCAGTAGCAGCACGGAAGCTGATAATGTGCCCGTTATGGCAATAAGCTCGCCCCCTATTACGTGGGACTAAAATAAATCTGGCGAAAAGTGGGTATAGCAATACACCTCTGCCTACCTCTTCAGAGATATAGGCGTGAGACTATGTATGTATGTATACCTAAACACAGAAATTGTAACCCGTATTCAGGTACAAATATCAGAAGGTCTAGAGCCAGTTTTGATCGAGTTCTGAGGCGTTTCTCGGTAGGAACAATTTGCATACACTTCCCGCTACGATCCGCTAGGGGTGCTTTTAAAAAAATATGGTAACCTACTGATCACTATCGCTATCTTCTTTCCAACACTTGACTATGATATAATAACTTTGTAATCATATTCCATACTAGCTACTGCCCGCGACTACACTAGCATAGGTATCGGTTATCATAACAAAAGATAACCTGCATGCTATTTGGACATAAAAGCTATATTACTGTAAAGTTTCATAAAAATCCATTCAGTACCTTTTGCGTGAAAGAATAACAAATATCCACCCATTCTCACAAACTTTTAGGTTTATTACAGCAGTAGCATTCCTTCTTAATGATGTGCCCGGTAGATGGCAATAGGCTCGCCCCCTATTACATTGGGACCGAAACATAATTGGCGAAGTGTGGGTGTGTAATACACACCCACCCCTTCGGGGATAAAAAGGCGTGAAGTTATGTTATGTAGCATTCCTTTACCTGAATGTTTGACACAGTAATTGCACATAAACTGACCTAGTTCTAAGAGGCTATTACTGAAGTCTTCAGCAGTTAATGAGATGAGACCTCCCAAATCCTCACTGAACTAAAAAAAAGCACCGAATCCCGCTTTTCCAGCGTCCATAACACATTTATTACATTGACCTGATTTTATTTTTATAACAAATCTTGGGCTAACATTTTGTTAATAAATACTCAAGGAAAGTAATAAACCTCTTGGTTGTATGCCCTCGAACCTTTGGCAGATCCCTTTATAGTTTATACTTAGGTCGGATGACCTAGAACTTTTGGCATTGCTAGCGAAGATGGCAATTTAAAGGAAGGTCACAATCTCGCTAGCTGTGGGTACGTGTGAGTTATGGGTGGGTAGATAACGTTTATATTTAGGGTGAACTGTATTGGAGTACGAAAATTAATTATCGAAGGATATATTTTGATGATTGGGTTTGAACTCTTCAATTGTGGATTAATTTTAGGGTGACTGGCTATAGGTTCTAATTAGATTGTTTATTTGTTTGGTAGCAGAGTATCATGCATTTCCAAAATTACAAAGCAAAGGATGAAGTTGAAAAAAGAGAGAGAGATTCTACCTGCGCTTTTTTTGCAGGATATGATCACAATGATGTTGTCCGAGGCTGTAGACCTTTTCTCTGTAATGACATCCTGGAGCACCTAAAAAAAAAGACAAGAGGAAATTCTGTGCTGATAAAGTCAAAAGGCCAAACGAACGAAATTGTTATAATAGGCTGCGAAACACAAGCCAGATTGGCGGTTGCAATTCTTCATTAAGCCAAAAGTACTATATAGGCTATCGAAATTCCCAGATGGTTTATATTCTAATAGTCGATAAAATAACCTTAATGGCTCATAAATCAAAAATTACATACTAATGGTACAGAAGACCACCATCTGGCTTTAAGCCGATGAGACGAGTTCAATTAAGACGATTACCGAACACGATCACTAATGAGGTGGAGACTTTGATTAACAGACGCCTATCGAGCCGCCATCTTGGTTTCAAGTGTAGGTGGGTACAGTCAGTTACATAAGTCCAAACACATTATCCTAATTTTGTTAAATTTATTTATAAGTCATGTTATACATCTCTACACGCTACATATTAATTTACATTTATTTATTATTATATCGTCCCAAATAATAATTATTCTCGATAAATTGTAGCAATTTTATTCAAAGAAAACGTATCGTAGTC
The DNA here is from genome assembly GCA_944739405.2 of Euclidia mi. NCBI lineage: Eukaryota > Metazoa > Arthropoda > Insecta > Lepidoptera > Erebidae > Euclidia > Euclidia mi. The sequence continues at coordinate 36,972,951 of OX123191.2, forward strand.
GTAATTTATAAATTAAGAATTGTAAGCGCGGAGTTTTAATTCATAAAAGAATTGGATTTTTTTTTGGTGTCCATGTAGGCTTTTGTATTCGACTGTACATCACTGTACAGGATATTGTGTTACGCCTGTGTGGGATTCTAAGCAAGTTTCGCAATATTATTTCAATACTGATTCAGGTACAGGCTGGCCATAGGCCGTAGCGCCTTGTTGGTTTCAGCATGAATTGGACGGCTCGATCGAGGAAGTACTACCCTCTCACAGCATATCGACATAAAGTAACTGTAGCTAATACTGTTGAGGCTGAGAGTGCCGGAGACCCCATCATTTCTTCTTCTTTGTTATATCGCTATTTTTATAATTTTTCCCACACGGCGGCAACGTACTTGTGACTTCTTTGGTGTTGCTTGTGTCCATGGGCGGCTTTGGCAATCGCTTACCATCAGGCGATCTGTCTTCCTATACAAACTACTTAACAAAATAATATAATAGCATTTGGACAAATTTTTGTCCTCTAAGAACGGGCTATATTTAATTTTAGACGGCGAATAATTTAAATTAAGAATGAAAATACGAATTTAATTAGCGCTTGGGAAGTGTCTTACGGCCTTTCAGAATATTATGAATGGATCGGGTTTTGAATTGAAGGACAAAGAAATAAATATGCATTCATTACATTTACATATATTATTATATTATATTTAATATAAAATAACAATATTTATATTTGACCAGAATATTTGTCTTATACCATAATTATGTTTGTATAATGTAATACTTATATGTGCATTTAAGGCGTTAGTAAATAATTATAATTACATGTTATGTCAGCAGTTATTATTTCAATAAAAACAAATTTAAATTCATATAGAAAACCTTTGTATTAATTTTACTACATAATTTGCTAGTGTTGTCCAGTTATCTATATAAGCTTATTTTGAATACAGTAAATATAAATCATATACATGTCTGTGGTGGTAATAGGGGTAATAGGTTAATAAATAATCATAGAAATAAACCTGAAGATTTTGTCTAAACGCGCTTAACAAAAAAAAACAGATTTGAAATATTTATGGTCTAATTATTATGGTGCTGATACACCTGAGCATTCAATAGTCTGAAACTACTCTAAGAGTGGTTTCAGACTAGAGTTTCATACGCGCGTATAAGCTCGTTTTTGTAAGCGCATGTAGGCGCGTAGCATTTCCCATTTTTTGTTTTGTCGAACTGAACAACGAACAGAGCCGAACATTTCTAAGAAAATTTTCACGATCTTTCGATCTCTAATCAGCAATAACGTCAAAGCAAATTTTCTGTAAATTCGCTAGAACGTTCGTAAGAATGTTAGCTAAAACACAGTCGTCTGAACACGCAAGAATGCTCATTATATGAATGAATGCAGGTGTTGGTAAGTATAACAGTAACAACAATTACGTATTCGTAGAACTAATATTTTACATTCCAATGTTATATTTAAATATAAGAGCAAAAAATAGCAAACGAAAATCTAGATCCCTTTAAAATATAACTTAACTTATTTCACAAATGCGCATTTTCAAACGACTTGGCCGAACTTTCACAGACGCAAGAAAGCGTGCCAAGTTTTTTCGTAAACGAGAATTACATATTTCAGATGTTTAGTGAAATATTGAATGAGTTCATGTAGAATAAGATACGATGTAAGTTTTTTTTCCGAGTTTCTCTTTGCTAAGTTTGAGAGAGAATTTCGCGATAATGAGCGACAGCCGTCAGAGTTGTACGAAGTTTTTATTACAGTTTGTCTTATTATGTTCTTTTCATAGCAGGCTTTAAATATATCTGAGTTTATTGAAACCTTAAGCTTAGATTTATGTATATGGCCAAATTTAGATTGAAATAAACATTGCAATTTTTTTGTTCCTGATCTAACGCTGGCGAGTGTATTAATTAGTCTGAAATATTTCTGTATAATGTTAAATGTCTAAAATCTTGTCACGACTCATGCCAGTTACATAAAATAAACAATAAAATAGTGATTAACTTAGAAACGTGAATTTATTGAGAAGTATCTGTCATGTAATTGGATGACGATGAGAAAGGATGTCATACATTTTAATATGAATAAAGAGGTAGATAGAAAAGCTGCTGTATATGCTGGTGAAATTGATGATTCACGAGCACGGTAAATAAAAGATGAATGAATCACGAGAGTTGATATGATAAATCATTCTATTATAAAAGTAAAAGGCTCAGTCAGAAGAGAAAGCATGGTCAAGAATTTACTGCACAGATATCTTTGACTTTCTGAAGTAAGGGTGAAGATAATCCTTTTACTGACAGGTTTCTAAGAGGTCTGATGATAATGAATGATTAGATTGAGATTTGTTAAGATAAGATGACAATAAATGATTTGATTAAGACGTATTAGGATGTGGTAAGAATTAATGATTTGATGCAGATCTGTTAGGATGTGGTGAGAATGAATGATTTCATTGAGATGCGTTAGAGTGTGATCAGAATGAATGATTTGAATGAGATGTGTCAGGATGTGATGAGAATTAATTATTTAAGATGTCATAAGAATAAATGTATTTCTTGAGATGTGTCAAGATCATGCAAGTGACAAATAAATGATAATGTTTTTAAAAATAGATTCTTGAAGTTTGAGCCAAACGAGTGATAGGTTCCAGCATTTTCTGAATCATATGACATGAAAAATGTTTATATGGGAAGTATTTATTTCTAACTTCTTTGTAACTGTTATGACAATGGCTGAATAGAGACAAGCTAATAAGATACCAAATTATGCTAGTGAATGTGTAAGAATTATAGCTAAATATTTATGATAATTTATTTTGATAAGACTTAAAATGACACTACCTTAAATTACATGTTTTATTTAATGACTATATTTTTTGGGCTTGACTTGGCCAATTTTGTAGCATTTGATTGTAACCTAACTATATAATTAAGTAAAATGATTCTTATGTCAAGTTTCCTTCGTGCCATTTTCCGTAACACTTTCCTCGTACCCTTTTACCAGGTTTTCTAAGATAAATTGTATGGTCAATTTGTAAATGTTTTCTATGTTTGGAGTGTATCTATCGCCAAGTGTCGTTTTCGCTGCTTGTAGGAATGGTTCTTCCACTTTCTGAAAAAGAAAGAAAATGTTAAGTTTTAGTAATATTATTTTACGAATAAATATATATGTAAGTATGGCAAATAATCTGGGCTACATAAAATAAAGAATATTGTAGTTTAGATTGCAGAATTAATGTCCTAATTAATGTACAGAAACATTTTTTTTATCGTCAATTGTTAAGGCAATTAGCTAAATCATTATGTATGCAGCAACACTTTGCCAGCACTAAAATACTGCTAAACATAGGCTATAATACGTTCTCTAAGAACGTGTGAAGTCTACTAATAGTCTTAGGAAACCCCGTGTGCAGCAGTGAAAGATATTATATTTTTTATGGTTATATACATTGTACTCGCATAATATATTCCCTGTTATATTATGATCGTAGCAATAATGTTGTAGCACGCGGCGCAATATTACGTGATACGAAATTCGTATTCCGTCTTCATTTTCCTTGAGGCTTTAACTAAATGATTGTCACGAAAATCCCCCATAGAACATTTTAATATTTGCAACCACTCCAATATAAGTATGGAAACACTTTTCCACTTTGCGGAAAGGAGAGTAGTCACAGTTTCCTTTATCGCCAAATCGCCATGGAAGTAAATAAACATTTATTTTCGTATATTTGATTAATGTAAAGAGGAAACCCTTATTCAGGGTAGCGATATAAATTTATTTCTTTATAACACACTGGTGTTGATATGCATTTGCAAAATATTGAAGGGGTGAATATGCTACCATAACTGAATACAAATACATGAAAAAAAGCTGTCTTATTATGGAATATGCTCCCTCTCGAAATCAGGATGGCAAACACTAAGCTCACGTTTAAACTAAAAGCTCGAGAGTTTGTACGGAGTAAAATGGCAGAATAATATATCAGAATGACTATATCTACTGACTTATATATTAATATGTTTAAATATATATATTTATAATTTTCATATATAATAATTATTGTCTAATACGAAATCATTATTTTCTAATAATCACGCATCTACTATCTACTGTGTCTGCATCACCCTAGGTTGACCGGTAGAGAATGCCTAAGGCATTAAGTCCGCCTATGTAGCACTTTTTTTTTTGTGCTCTGCAAAAAGTTAAATAAAAAAAATAACTCACTAAAACTTAAAAAATTTTTTTCGTGATCATGTATTTCAAAAATGAGCTCGGTGTATTGACCGTCCCCGCAGCTCAGCTGATTGCCGTGAGCTCGCATTGCAGGTACCTAACACACACAAGCACACGTACCTGCCGTGCAGTCTTTTTCAGCACCAGTCAACAGTTTATTCGGATTTTCTATCTAAGTAACATACATACTTACATAGTCTCACGCCTCCAAAGAGGTAGGCAGAGGTATATTGCCACTCCCACTTTTCACCAGATTTATTTTAGTCCCACGTAATAGGGGGCGAGCCTATTGCCGTACCGGGCGCATCACCAGACTCCGAGCTGCTACTGAGAATTTCCTAACGAAAAAACTCAAGAACACTGTGCCCGACCCGGGGATCGAACCCGAGACCTCCCAATCCCACGTGCACATTTATGCCGCGAGACCAACGAGGCAGTATTTAAGTAACATTGTATGAAAATAGAGTTTTAGTTACACTGTTTGAAATAATTTTAGGTGAATAAGTATAATGTTTATATTAAGCCATTAAAATATTTTGCTAATGCAGATCAACACATTGTATAGTATCTAAATAAAGATTATACGAATATGGATACAATAATAGGTCAAACTGTTGCGACTCAATAAGCTACAGTCTTGTCATTTTTGATAACTACTAAGTTAAAAAATATTGTCATTTAAACTCAAGCACACGGATCGGCGGCGTCATGGAGCAAAAACCAGCCGGTTTCTACGATCAACATAAGAAAAAGGCACTGAGATCCGATGATTATTATTAACGTATTCTTGCCATTAGAAACATACAAATTATTATTATATGTTCTAAAGTTAAAATCAAGTATGCTACTACATAAACTCTCAATACCAAATGTACCACAGATTTCATAGTAAAACTATTTACCATACTTCCATCGAAGGAGCATTGCTGGAAATGTAACTTTTACAGAAAACGCTTACGATCACAAGCAAAATTCGGCGCACCCGGCTCTAACAACCAACGCTCAGTGTACCGAAGGCTTTATTTTCTCTTCAAATGAAATCCACATTACATTTCACGGCAAGCGAACACGAACTAAAGGCTACATTTTATATAAAATTACTTCAATCTGCAACTTGTTTCAATTTTATTCGCAGCATTGAAACAACATTTTGCTTCCAAGATGCCAGTGCCTTTGATATAGGTGCATCTTCAGATCGTGTAAATCTGCTAGTGAAGCAAAAAAGAAAGAATAAGCTCCAGTTGGAACATGAGATCATACCACAGATCAAGTTAAATAAGTTTGAGAACTCTGTGTCGATTTTTAAGACTGCACGATGTTTGACCTGATTCTTGTTCTGAGATAACCCCTCAAAGCATTTTGGCCACCATCGAGGCATCTCAGGGCACCCGTAGAAGTATTTTGGCCACTTTCGAGGCTAGGCTTTCAAGCTAAGTACGGCGCGTAATATTTTCATTGAAAGAATGGTGATGTTTCTATTTATTAAGTTAATATTGTATATCAAAAGACGCGTAATTAAATAAGCTTTCGAATGATATTAATTAACACCAAATAATATACTTGAAGCCCACGCAAGAGCGGTATAAAGCGCGCCCGGTATAATATTTTCCCGCCATTTTCGAGCGCGCTATTATATTTCTAACATATTCATATTTCTCGTCGTTTTTTATTATAGGAGGTATATAAGTATTGTACATGGTTAGAAAGGTAATTTAATTTACTTTCAGAGATAATAAATATAATGGAAAGAAACATTTTAATTTTAAACATAAAAAATATAAAATATAACTGATTGTTAATTGCCGCCAATTTTCGTATTTTATTTTTTTTACATATTTTTTTGTTATATATCAGATTCAAACCTAGATAAGTTGCTTTTCAACTAGATTACCAATTTAAAAAACCATATCTGATGAGATTCCGATAAGAATTATTCTTATTGGACTTTGCACAATTGTTTACCCGCAAAAATAACCGCCATACCCGCCAAAATTTTCGACAGCCTATATCTCATGAATTTTAGGAGTATTATATATCACATGATAGGTTTATTTATATACTCATAATAAAACAATAATTCATAGCATAAATGTAACGTTATCTATATATTTTCATTCAATAAAAAATAAATGCCGTTGTTTCGGTAATTGAATGAATATAGCCTCTTGAATTAAATTATTACACAATATTTGTTCATTTTTTGCTGTTATTTTATAACTAACTTTTCACAAATAAATTCACAATTAAAACATAAAAATATCAAATATAATTATAATATTTGTTTACAATGATGTTTTGAATCCATAATTACGCCCCGCGCGCAACATGCAAAGACAGTGAAATATACAAAAATGTCAAATGCTGTCATTTAAATAATTTTCTAAGCAAGCATTGCTTTAATTTTATATTTTTGTAAAGCTTATACCACTAGGTATACAAAATAATAAAAGGAAGCAATTTATAACCCATATTGTTATCATGACAAACAAAAATGGCGAGTAGATCATTGATAGACGACATTGTTTACAATAGGATCAAGTTCGGCGGGTCGCATAAACTAAACATTCCGTCATTCAGTCACCATTCAAACATTACTACAAAGCTTATTTAATCTACTTTCATAAAAACATCATTTCAAATATCAATACCCGAGTGACGACTCGTAAGTTTAGGTTTAAGGTAGCAAGGCAAGTGGCCTTGCTTCGCGGGTGGTCAGATAACGACCGCGTGATGCTTTAGCGATAAATGTCAAATTAAAGCGGTACCTTGAGCGGATAAGAACCAAGACCGAGGACTTTACGTGCCTTCCGAAGCACAGCGATCAATCATCCAAGTGGTGAACTACGCAAGCGATGCTTAACTTTGTCAATCTAATACGATCGACAAGTTAAGGTACGCTATGAGCAACTTCTATGTGTTATAAATTTTAACATACTGATCCACACTGCGTATAAATTAAATTAAATAAATTAAATAACTTTATTAAGGTACACGAATTTACAAACACAATCACAATATATATAAAAAAACAGAATTCAAGTAGATCGATCAATGACCCCCATGCTACGAAAATCCTGTGTTAAGTGAGGCATCCAACCGTCCAATGTTATGCACAATGATGTTTTATTTTATTTGTAGGCACATACAAGCGACATGATGGACTGTAGTAACAACAAACAAATATTTAATGAGAAAACAATCTTAGTTTATAAAATCCTTGCGTTACTGACTGACTGACAGACAAGCTACAGCCGAAACTACTCGGCGCAAGAAGCTGAAATTTAGCATGTATGTTTCTTGGGGACCGTAGGGATGCACTAAGACGGGATAGCTCGAAATTCCCAAAGGATCGGGCAAAACGGGAAATTCGAAAATATGTGCGTGCGAAGCTGCTGGCGTCAACTAGTATTTTTTTTTATTTATTTATAGACTCACGCCTGTATCGCCGAAGGGGTAGGCAGAGGTGTAATATTACACCCACATTTCGCCATGTTTTTTTTTTTTAGGTCCCACGTTATAGCGGGCGAGCCTATTGCCGTACCGGGCACATTACCAGACTCCGAGCTGCTACTGAGAATTTTCTAACGGAAATACCCAATAACACTTTGCCTGACCCGGGAATCGAACCCGAGACCTCCCAATCCCACGTGCACATTTATGCCACGAGACCAACGAGGCCGTCGACTAGTAATAAATAAAATAAATCTAGTATGCTTAGATTTATTTTATTTATTACTAGTAAGTTAAAAACAACAAACACTCTGAGATTATTTCGTGAAATTGGGTAGTGTAATGTAGTTTAGTGTAGTATAGTGTGGTGTAGTTTAGTGTAGTGTAGTGTCGTGTAGTTTAGTTAAGTGTAGTGTAGTATACTATTCTGTGAGATATATTTTATTATATGTTTAATGGCTTCAGGAGTTCCTCTGTGTCATCATAATCCATCGTTTTGAGGTAATCTATTATTTTTTGTTTACATTGGTAAGCGTTAAGCAAGTGAATGTTAAGTTCTGCGTGCAATTTGTTATATAGCAAAGAACTCAAAAAAATAAATTTTCGTTGTGTAAACGTAGTTTCGGACAAGCGGGGATAGGTCTTCTTCTTGGGATGGGCCTAAAGGTGTCTGGAGGTCGAAGGGCGGCGTGTTTACGTAAGATTGTGCGAAGAATGAAAGTCTGTCTGACTGTGAGGGATTTGTGATCCGAATATAGTTTGTGAGTGGGATAGCGAAAGTGTTTGAATAGTAGCGAATGCGAGAGGATTTTTTCTCAGAAGAACATTAAGCACAGCATGTTGGGCACGTTCTACTTCGATCGTAGTCTTTGCGGTTCCTCCCCAGGCAGTGATACAGTAGTCTAGAATTAATTCGCAAAGTGGACTGTAAACCATGTTTAAGATATTAATGAGTGCTGATAGTCTTAGCTTTTTAAAAACTAATATAAGTTTTCTGATCCGTGATGATAAGTTATGTAGGTGGGTTTTCCATAACAGACGGGTGTCGAGATGCAGACCGAGATATTTTACTACCGGAGCTCTGTTTAATGGAGGGCACGCACAGTTAGGGTGTTAAGTGTTGCAATGGTGTACCTTAATTGATATTGGATGTTTGGCTGGTTGGGTCGAGGGTCGAGAGCTGAAGGTGACAAAATTAGTTTTGTCCACATTTAAAGTAAGGCTATTTTTGGACAGCCAGCAGGAAATTTGGCTTAATATATCTTCTGCAATTACTGATGTCTCATGCCAATCACGACCATATATAACAATTGCAGTGTCATTAGCATAGGCTACTATATTAGCAGATGGATGTGAGAGCTCACAGAGCTCGTTCACATAGATGGAGCATAAAAGAGGACTGATTGGACTTCCTTGTGGGACACCAAACTCTATGGATTCCGCTCCGCTAAAAATGTCTCCTATTTTATTAGCTCATTGTGTTCGGTCAGATAGAAAGCTCTTGACTAAGTCAAAAGCAGTGCCGCGAACCCTAATCACCTCCAACTTGAAAAGGAGGATGGGAACAGAGACAGTATCAAATGCCTTCGAGAGGTCCAGGAATAAACCCATACATTTAAAGTTTTTCTCGATTTTGTTTACCACACAATTAAGGAATGTCTGCGTAGCATTTTCAGTAGATAAGCCCCTTCGAAAGCCAAACTAGTTCTGCGATAAAAGTCAGAATTTGTTTAAATAACTGTTAAGCCTCTTGTAAAGTATCTTATCCATTTTTTTTTTATTGCTGGGAGCACCGAGATAGAGCGATAGTTGTTGACACTGTCTCTGCTATTGATTTGAAAATGGGATGTATTTACTACGGCTTTTTTTAGTGCTCTAGGGAAATGTATATAATTGTATTTACTGAAAGTGAGAAAGATAGAGAGAGAAATCTGTCTATATAAAATTCTTGCGATACTGACTGACAGACAACACACAGCCAAAACTATTGTACGCATGAAGCTGATATTTAGCATGTAATGTTTCTTGGGGACCGTAGGGTTGCACCCCTAAAAAAGTATTTACTGAAATAAAATAAATACCGACAGTATCGCGCAGAAACGTTTAATTTATAGTAAAATTTGCGGGCATTCTCTAGTAATTATACTAGGATCTCTAACGTACGCTTGTAGTTGTTCATTCAATTATTTTCCATTGAAATCTTTCCGTGCTCGAAGCCTCGCAGCCATCTCTAATCGAATACGACGATTGTTATTTCAGCTTTACTACTACATTACTACTACAGTATTACTACATTTACAACAAGGTAGCCGCATTTTGTGACATCAAACATTGTTCCTTAAGAGAGGCGAAAATAAAGGTAAAAACCTGGCTTTCCTCCCTGACCTATGACTCTACAGAAAACCTTTTGAAACACTTAGTCTAAGCATTTATGTTGAATTTCACACAAACACTTAACATTCACATGTATTACTCACAGATTACTGTCACTTATATTGCACCAATTACATATTTTTATACTATATATTCTTTCTACTTATTGTATATTCTATAAATTTATATTACTAAATACACTATCCAGACTTCAGTTAAAGACACATATTAAATTATATTAACATATATTATTATACATTAAATACTATTAAATATATTAGGTACTAACATATTTAAGTAAAGCAATGTTGTGTTGTGACTCTGTCCGACCAACAAAGTAAGATAGCAATATGTAATCGTTACAGGACAGGCTTGCCTAGTGTGGGGCCAACGGAAACTGCGTATACATTGTATATTCTTTTGGTAATAAATGATTTTTATTATTATTATTTATTATAGTTACTTAATTTCTATTAAAAGGATCTTGTACCATTCATTCTATTCTATATCTTAGAATTGACATTTCCAATTATCTGTTTTTTTTATTGGAAGAACTAGTATTACGGATTACGCTTTTAATAATTATAAAAATGCTGTGCGTTTTATATGATTTTTTAGTGATAATAATTTGTAGTACTTAAAATATTTGTACCTAAATATATTCTATTTTTATCGTACTACTGAAGTTCAAGGACAAAAATTTGGTTTATTTCTTTAGGACATTGAACTTGCTGTCAAATAAATAGAATTCGTGAATGTCTAAAAACATTGAATAACTTAATGAGAAACTACCCACTCAGAAATTCTCAGCCTTAAATCCTGGGACTTGGTGATGCGTTGCTCCCACATGTCTTATGTAAGCGAAGAACGCATCTACGTCTCCCAAGCCCTTGATGCCTTCGTCCAAGGTATGCATGACCTTCGTCGCATGTTCAGCTAACTCCTCAGAACTGGCCAGTTCACCGTTTTCCTTCAGTTCTGCGAATTTCTCGAACAGGTCTTCGTTTTCTTCGAATAATCTGGAATGGGAAAATGATAAATTAGAATTTGTAACTCAGTAGGTAATGGCCACCGCAAGCAGAGCAGACAAAACTGCTTACATATTGTGTTTTCACAAACTGAGTGTAAAGTAGAAATTAATCAGCGATTAATATGAGCTTGATTATTTTTAGAGAAGTGTTATTTATTAAACAGAGGATGAATAATTTTCTATTAGTTTTATAATTGTTATCTATTATTTAACTCATATTTGATTTTCCGCTCACTCTGCTTGTTTTTTCTTTCCTTTCGCGGTGGAATTTGACGACTTAACAAACTCTTCGTGGCAAAGTAAACCCATTTCATGAAAACGAAGTCCGCTTCGCTTAACCATTATCCGCTTATACTTTTCGCAGTGAAAACCTAGCTTAAGATTTTATATTTTAATTGACTTGATCAATTTGGATAAAATGTTGTGTGTATATTTCAATGGGCGCCTGGATGGTTTTAAAATACAATTGGACCCGGTAGTTGTTTCTACAAAGTCGGTGTTTCAATTTTATTGACAGACAGAACATGGTCGTGTCCACTAGTACCTGATATATTTTCGGAGCTTACTACTACTATATATGTAGGTATATAATCTCACTTTGAATTGTACAACACCTTTTACCACAGGAATACATACATTTCGTTACATAGAGCTCAGTTACTACGAAACTAAACTAAAATAAAACGTGCAAAAGTTTTAATTGAATACACTCGTTCTATTGAAATTATTGCGACATTCAACACGGAATACAGATAGAGACTTCATATTACGTACCTATTATTTAAATTGCCCCGCAACGTTATAGAAGTGTTATCAGAAATCACGTTATTAAACAAAGTTAAAGTTTTTCATGTTATAACGATATCGTGTGAACAACGAACAAGTTATTCAATTTACAAACAGGTTAGTTGTGATTATAATCTTCAGTGTTTTGAACGAATAACTAAACCAAAGATAAAACTAGTTTTTATTGTGTTAAATTGATATTGTCACGCAACTCGTTCATAAACATATTTTAACATGAAGTACTTAACCTTAGGCTTTCATTTAAACTTTTAACCTTAATTTAGTAATGAATGAATTTATTTTCATCACACATGATGATTTTATGAAGTAATTTCATACTTTAAATAATATTATAAATGCGGAAGTGTGTTTGTTTGTTTTTGGATTAAGCTTCTTTTACACTAACATTGTTGAACAGATATTGATGAAATTATCAGCTATATTTTATAACACAAATGCTGCCTTTGTCGCGATAGTCGACACGCCCGCAGGAAAAATCGTAAGCATATTTTTTTATTCATTTAACAGCTCTGATAGACATGGAATTTAAATGCAAAAAAGCAAAGGCTTCAAAAATCTTGCACTCTGCTTCTGCATTTGTCAAAACTGAGTGACAGGTCTATGAGAACATGATATATATTTGCTCCTTGGAACATGATCTATATGTGAAATAATCATGGAGCTATACCTAATAATAATGTTGGCAATGTTGCACACAAACTGTTGAATCTGACTTTATGTAAAACTTCACTCAAACTCTTTATTATTTTTTTTTCAAAAGGCACATTTATGTTTTTATACACCTTGGTGTATCAAAGATGACCCTAGTACCTAGTCTCCCGGCTTTAACTAACACTTATGTAGGTATTACCAGTAGTTTCACGCTAGTGGTATATAATATATGAAACGAAACATGGACCTTTGACGCATGGCCTAGATTAGTTTGAACTTTTTTTTGACAATCTAAGCAGCTATTTTTCAAACGATGACTAGAGATTGGGTGAAAAAGCGCATTTCACAGTATCCCTGCAACATCTACAATATTAGATATACGTACCTATTTGTAGTTGTGGCAATCCGTCTTAATCCGTCTTTGAGCTGCTACGTGTAGCGAGCATATTAATTAACATTCCTACTAAGTGTAACTTAACTCCAAATTGAGGAAAGAATTTAATATTTCCTTGTATGACGGATATATTAGAATCACAAGTGAATATTTAAAAAATAAACATGTTGCAAAAAAATACATCTTTGTTACATACATTTAAATGAAATGTAAATAGATTTTATGTCCTGCAGGCTTATTGTTGTCTATTGGCCACATTTCAAAACACCATGTCCTCTTTGGCAGTGAGGCTTCACAATTTTATATTTAGTTAGCGACACTAAGAGCAGTGATAGCTGAGAGCAGAGACCGACAGACTGCTACACAGAAGGTCTCGAGTTCGAATCCACGGCACGCACCAATGACTTTTCGGAGTTAAGTGCGTATTAAATTGTTAATTATCGCTTGCTAATCGGTGAAGGAAAACATCGTGAGGAAACCTGCGTGTCCGAGTGAATGTAATTGAAAAATTAATAATAAATGCTAGTTAAAAAGGTAGAATCAGGGTCGCGTGATTCGGCGATGGTAAGGGGTCTGTTGAGGGTCCACTTCCGGCGTCGGTCAGTGTTGCAGAGATGTACTTAGCTTCTCGGGCCGGTGTCCAGTCGAATGCAGCCAAAGGGCCCCGCGCTCCCAGCGCCTCCGTATTTATAGCAGGCGCGAGGCCCGGTGCAGCGTACGAGATGAGTGGGAGGTGCGAGCGCGACGTCATAGCGACGTCACATAATATTCTCGAAAGACATGTGAAGTCTGCCAACCCGCACTTGGCCAGCGTGATGGACTATGGCCTGACCCTTTTCATAGTGAGAAGAGGCCCGTGCCCAGCAGTGGGATAGTATAAAGGGCTGATGATGATGAGCGACACTAAACCGTCTCATCACTGGAAGTCGGCAAACTTTTCATGTTCCATAAATACTTTTAAAATTTCGCCATTTGTACACATGTGAATATTTATGTACGTAACCAGTATTATCGAGTAATTATTTTAAAGTGAAGGTGAAATACCTTCTATGCGCTTCACTAAAGTTTTCGGCGTACGTTACAATTGCATAATCCGTGCGATGTATTATGAAATTTTGACCTGACCATATATTGGAATGATTGTGTTTTTCTTTTTATAGTTTTAATCCCAGTTTGCTTTTAAATTTAAAAAGACCTGCCCTGGTTTTACCCTAATTCATTAAAGAAACACTCATCTCCAACCATACTTCAAATCTCAGTAGTTTAGGCTTTACATTAGTGTGTCAGTCAGGACATGTTCTTATTATACATATAAATAAAACTATGGTAGGTTCGGTGATACGTACAGTTATAATCAGACGCCATTTAAATTTAGCTATTAAAAAAAGAAAGTTGTAATCCATTCTCATACTGTCAATAAGAAAGCTAGAAACAAAGCAGCCAATTTTTGAGTAACGGCCACCTACCAGGACTCGACTTACGATACTGACGTTTCAGATTCGATTTCCGGATGGAACAAAGTTTAATTGGGTTTAACGTTTGGAAAACTCTTGACTCGCTGTCCTCGGCAGCCGGTAATTGGTTTGTGGGCGGACGAGGCTCTGGCAAACAAAATATCCCGATAAGCGGCAATAGGCTCGCCACCTATTACGTGGGATCAAAACACTGGCGAAAAGTGGGCATTTAATATGCCTCTGCCTACCCCTTCGGGGAAATAGGCGTGAGTCTATGTATGTATGTTAAAATACGTATAAACAGCGGTTTGTCTTTGAGAAATGAAACTACTATTTACGGATTGTATCGCGATATAGATAGGTAGATAATATTCTTTATTGTACACCTAAATAAGGTACATTTCTAAAGCAACTAAAATCTATATTGGTTTAAATGAGATTACATTTAAACCGAATGATCTAGAAGCTACATTATTTATTATAAGCCGTTTGGTCGTAGGCGTTTCGATTAATTTACGTGTATTGTGTCAGTGTTTTACTTTTTGAATTAAAAGTAAAACACTGACACGATACCCGTATATTTTATGGTTGTGAGTGCGGAATCGATCGTGCAATGACCGCTCCCGCCTATTTGGTCTGAAAGTGACAGACGTGATGTCAATTGACTTTTTAGATTCCGTTTACATTCAAAATCACAGCCCATTTAAAATGGCACTACAATTAAAACACAGAATATTACCACGGTAATATAATCTAACAGTATTGTAACTCAGCCGTCTCCCAGAGTTATATGCCTACAGACGCGCCGGGCGCAAAACAGCGATAGGGCTGCTCGCCTCAAGTATTTTAACTACATGTACCTACTCGAAGTTTTTTTAGTTTTGTGATTGTAAATATTACTTATTTTTTTTATACAAACAAATAAAAATCATGTAGGTATGTAAGCACCCTAGGAAATAACCTATTGGTTGCACTATCTACTGTTTTATTTTGTAGTAGACTAAGCAGTAACCTATAAAAGCTGATTCATATCCGCTTCCATTTTGAAAATTACCCTTAAGGTACTACTAATCATAGACTTCAATGAAATATGTAATACATTGTCCCTAACGCAGATAAAAGTATTCTGCTAGTATATATTAATACTATAATTGGTACATTTTGAATTTGAAAAATCTTATCTTTATGTGACTTAACGAAGAATTCAAACAGCACGATATTAGTATACAAAGCGTCGCTATAATTATAATTTAAATAAAGAACACTGCTACAAAAACCGTCACCGTCCGTTCGTCACCGCGGCACGATCGCGGCTGTTGGGTACTATAGTGGGTACTGCGCTCGAGGCGCGTAGGTATAACTCGAGTTTTGTGCGTTTGTATGGAGTTAGAATACTGTTAGATATTATTACCGTGATATTACTCAATTAATATTTTAAAAGTGATTATCTATTTACGATAAATTTGAATCAAATCAACTTTTGTAGTTTTATCTTTGTTGAATAGCCGTTATTAATATCGAATTTATTCAAATTTTGGTCCTATAATAGGTATCATGTTGCCCTTCATTTGTGTTTGTGTGGTTGAGTGGGCTTGGTTTATTGCACTGGATTTTGCCCGCTGTTTGAAAGGAAACAAAATAACGACGTCGGTCCGTTTACTAGTCGAACGAGATAAGAAAGTGACTCTTCCACAGAGTGACTGCCATCTGACCTCCGCAACCCAAAAGAACAGCGACACTCTATGGTTAAGACTAGTGTCAGTTTTATTTGAGGATACTTACTCCCGTACAAAGATTAGTCATTGTTGGAAATCGAACAAATAAACCGCCTTTTTTTTAAAGACTACTCCCGCACTAGGACTAAATCTTGTGTCGCGGGGGACTTTACAAACATACAACTAACGGACACAAAGAACACCCAGACTCGAACAATAATTTATGAATCACACAAAGTGTTGTCTCATGTGGGGATCGAACACACAACACTCGAAGTAGTGTCAAGCGGCGAGGCGGTCGCTTGACACTACGCCAACCGTGCAGTGAAGCTTAGATAGTGCCACTAACTACAAGACCGACAGTTCAGGCAAAATTGAACATAGCAACAATTGAAATGTAAATGAGGATTCTAGAGCTTGTGTGAGGATAAACGGGGTACACATACACTGACTGGTTTACCATCAACACAGGTGTTAGACAGGGATGTGTAGCGTCGCCGTGGCTGTTCAACCTCTTCATGGACAGTTGTTTGCAAGATTTGAAACATAGTGATTGTGGATTAAGGATGAATGAGTTACTTGTCAAATGCCTCCTTTATGCTGATGATCAGGTTATGCTTGCGTCTTCAGCGGAGGAGTTGCAGGAGATGGTAACAATCATGCATGGTGCGTTAGAGAGGAAAGGAATGAAAGTGAATGTAAGTAAAACGAAAGTTATGGTTTTTGAAAAGGAGGAACGCGTTACGGCTTGTAATACTATTATCGATGGACAGCGAGTGGAGCAAGTGAATGAGTTTGTATATTTAGGTACGCTGTTTAAAAGAGATGGTAAGAATGTAGAAGATATTGAAAGAAGAGTTAATGCAGGTAATAGAGTGAATGGAGCTCTGAAGGCGTTTATGAATAGCCAAAACGTGTCCAAAAAGGCACGTTTGGCTGGGCATAGAGGGGTGTTAGTACCTACTCTTATGTATGGTAGTGATAGTTGGGTATGGCAGAAGAGTCATGAAAGTAGAATAAATGCTGTAGAAATGAGAGCACTGAGAAGTATATGTGGTGTTTCTCTGACTGACAGAATAAAGAATTGTGTGATAAGAGAGTGTTGTGGGGTAAAAGAAGATATAGTGACAAGCATCGAGAAAGGTATGCTAAGATGGTTTGGGCACGTGGAGAGGATGGATGACGAAAGACTGACCAAGCAGATATATAAGGCAAGTGTGGAAGGGACAGCACGAAGGGGAAGACCTAGGCGGACGTTCTCTGACCAGATTGGAGACATCCTAAAAACAGGACAGGTGAGAAGTACCCTGAACAGAAGAGCATGCATGAGGAATCTGATGGGAGTGAATGAAGCAAGAGAGATATGTCAGGATCGTCCTGCCTACCCCTCCGGGAAACAGGCGTGAGTCTATGTATGTATGTATGAAATGTAAATTGACAGTTGAAGCTTTAGTTAGCGAAACTTTAACGTTTATATGAGTTACTTTGTGAGTTTAATGAATAAACTTAAATTTGATTCTGTTGTCTTTGGTTCTAAATGTCGGATGTTCATAAATGTTTTGACTGACAAACTGGCTATTCTTCAATTAAGAATGTCTAGTGCAGCAAATAAGTATGAATAGTGGATAAGTTGCCACAATTTTCAACTTATAAAAGATGGGAGATATTTTATTTTTTAAGTTTCTTCTATAATGACTTAACATAATTATAATCTTGTGTGTATTAAAGCCAAAATAGTGAATTTAAAGGTACTTTACTTGTGTTTATTCAATTGGATTGAATGCAAATACCTATAACAAATCTAGTGATTGTAATCTGCATTGTTTTCTAATCTGTCCCACTAGACGCAGGCCTCTTCTCATTATGAGAAAATTTTGTCCATAGTTCACCACGCTGACGAAATGCAGGTTGTCAGACTACTAATATAAACGGATTATAAAAGAAAATTAAGAATTAATTTAATTTATGTATGAAGTATCATTCACAGCATGGAGTCAAAAATTATTATTCGTGAGATACGAATACTTATATTAAGAAAACCACAGAATAAAGTTCAAAGACGAACTTCAACTAACCTCCATAAAATATCTTGTTGGAAAGATTCTTATAATATTCGGCGTACAATCGATAACATGAAACAATGTTTGACTAGCTATTGAACGAAGTGGAATAGAGAATGCCACTCGCAAAGTAATAATAAACTTGAGTTTGTAATCGAAGTGGTCGAATCGGACACCGACTATTTGGAAGTAGATTAGGTCAATTCCTAAGGCGGCGATGACTGTGGAACTTATTTAACATACAAATAAATAAATAATTTAATATAAATTTAAATAATCAAGTGTTTATAATAAACTTCATAATATTTTTAATCTCCCACGTCATTGCTTTGTAAATGTGGTACACACAGAGACAAGTCAAACTATACACCTGCAGTTCGATCTCCCACGTCATTGCTTTGTAAATGTGGTACACACAGAGACAGGTTAAACTATACACTTGCAGTTCAATCTCCCACGTCATTGCTTTGTAAATGTGGTACACAGAGACAAGTTAAACTATACACTTGCAGTTCAATCTCCCACGTCATTGCTTTGTAAATGTGGTACACAGAGACAAGTTAAACTATACACTTGCAGTTCAATCTCCCACGTCATTGCTTTGTAAATGTGGTACACAGAGACAAGTTAAACTATACACTTGCAGTTCAATCTCCCACGTCATTGCTTTGTAAATGTGGTACACACAGAGACAAGTCAAACCACACACCTGCAGTTCAATCTCCCACGTCATTGCTTTGTAAATGTGGTACACAGAGACAAGTTAAACTATACACTTGCAGTTCAATCTCTCACGTCATTGCTTTGTAAATGTGGTACACAGAGACAAGTTAAACTATACACTTGCAGTTCAATCTCCCACGTCATTGCTTTGTAAATGTGGTACACAGAGACAAGTAAAACTATACACTTGCAGTTCAATCTCCCAAGTCATTGCTTTGTAAATGTGGTACACACAGAGACAGGTCAAACTATACACTTGCAGTTCGATCTCCCACGTCATTGCTTTGTAAATGTGGTACACACAGAGACAAGTTAAACTATACACTTGTCGTTCGATATTAATACTTATTTCTTACGCCATCAGAACGGTACAAGGACAAAGTGTTTAGCTTGACGTCTTGCCGTGTGTACTAACTGAACAATCGTTACTTAATCATTCTGGGCATTTGAACCAATAAAAAATAAGCATCTTTGAATCAATCTCAAAGATCTTAATCCCATTAACTTCAAACTGAGCATAAACAATGAAGCACCGGTAATGTTTAACTGTTAGTTGAATGGTCGTCCATGCCTCAGAAGGCCTCATTAGAATGTCACGCGCAAATCCAGTGGACAGTCGTACAACTCCTTAAGAGTTTTATCTATACCTTGTAATATATATAAAATAAATAAAAATGTAAGTTTTTAAGTTGAAATTAAAAACATGTTATGGAATTCATAAACATTTATTTTTATAACTATGGGTTGTATCATAAAGAAAATACAGAATTTTAAATAATATAAGTTATATCGGGCGCCAGATACAATCCCAGAATATGCAAAATTTGCCAGATAAATCAGTGATAGAGTACAATATGGACCTTTGATCTCAAGTCAGGGCGACCTAGCCGAGATGATAGATACAATAATTTTGAATGGTCGATGGCATTACAACTTATAAATTAGCATACAAATTGAAATTGAGGCTTTCTAGATTTAAAGCTGTTGAAAAGGAATTTAGTCTAAGTTAATTTGTGGTTATTTAGATTTACTTGAAATTGCGTTGATGTAAAAAAAATAATTAAAAAGTTACCTGTTTTAGATTTACTTAGGTAATTAAAATACGAAAAGAAAGAATGTGCACTGCCATGTCCACGTGGTATACTTTGTCCACCTCATGTCCATGACGAAAACAGCATCACGGCGTGCCGAATCCAGATAGCACGGCGGATTTTAAACTATATCCAGAAAAAACGCCATAGGCTAAAAACGAACAGAAATACAAATGTTTAAGACGCCATATTCTACTCTAAAGACGCGTTCCGCTAACGCCAAAAACATTCGAAAACTCACCGTTATTCCAGAATAATAATTCCTTCAGGCGAATGAAAACATGCGCCGGAAGTATTCTTAAACGTATCAATGTGTCTGTAACAAATAGGATACATCGAAATTGTACAAATGATCCGGACAAAATCTAACGACTAGAAGAAACCAAACAAATAAACAACTCTTACCATATTGGCGAAATACAACAATATATAGGCCGATCCACGGCTTCTAAATAATAAAGTGGCTTTTAGTACCACATTTGAATGCGATTAATCCATAATTTTTGGATTATTCAAGTGTCGACATGTAGTTCGACGCGACTCAGGAAAGAAAGTGGCCATGACAGTTTGCCATAGACAAAGTAAAAAAATTAATAATAGGGAAGCCCATTAACAAAATACCATATGTATTGACAGAAAATCGACTAATACCAACCGAACACGCGAAAAAAGGAATGCGCATAGGCGTACTGTAATGCGAGATAAAATCGATGCGTTACAATACATACCAACCCAAAAAAAATAAAAGAAAGGACTCTTTCTTTTATGCCGAAAAGAAGACCAAATAAAAACGTTCAACAAACAAATGCTATAATTCAAAAAAAAAACTCTACATAGAACTCTACATTGAACTCTATGTAAATTCAAAAAGACTCTACCTAAGACTCTACCTAAACTACAAGACTCTACTAAAATTTTCAAAATAAAGATAAACAACAATCTAAAATTCAAAACTAATAGCAAAATCAAACAAAATAAATACACTAAGTTGCTAGAGTTGCTCGATTGAAAGTGCGGTTAGGCACCCTCGCCACCGACTCTGTAAGAGCACAACTCCTAACTTGGATGTTTTATTGAAAGTGCGGTTAGGCACCCTCGCCACCGACTCTATAAGAGGTCATCTAAACTCTTGTATATTGATTGTTTTTAGAAAGTGCGGTTAGGCACCCTCGCCACCGACTCTATAGAGAACATCAAAACTCTTAAAGTAACCAATAAGGTTGCATGCAAATGACAACGCCGCTAAAGGACGCGTCGGGCGCGGACGCCAAATGGTGGTCCATCACAACAAGGCGGTGAGAACACAAAAATGGAAGGGTAGGTTCAACACAACAAAGCGGTGTGAACACAAAAGAAATGGAACTGTGATCGGCATAACTCCACCAACTTTCCGGGCACAGTTGCATTCAAAAAATACAAAATTTTGTCTGTTGTGACCGGCGCAACACAACCGACCTACCGTGCACAACAGGACAAAAACAAAAAAAGAACTTGTCTATTGTGACCGGCATAACACCACCGACTTACCGTGCACAATGGAACAAGCAAAAAAACAAAAACGTTCGAGGAATGGAAAGTTCCAAGAACGCAAAAGACCTGGTTACTGCCCAAAAGCGTCAGTAACCGGCAAAAAAAATATCCGGGGACCAAGTGAAAAGTTGGTTACCCCAAATGTCAAATCCAAGGTTGGCGCCAAAAAAAATTGTCAAATCCGGTAGACTTAAGAATAAACAAGTACCTAAATACTACACAGGAATAAAACACAAAAATACAAATAAGGTATAAAACCTTTTAACAAAAACAAAATAAAAAATGTACATAAGATCTATTGATGTTGAGAAACGGAACCTATGGAATTTGGAAAAATCTAAAACCGAAAATGACCTAAGCTATTTTTTGAACATAAACTTAAAGCTCACAAACTGTCACGAAGCCTACCTAACATTCATCATCATACAAAGTGACCCAGACCCTAACATACTTCAATCTCATACTACATGCTAACAAGGGTCGCTTCTAACAGCGTGCTAATTCCAAGTCAAAGTTAGGAAATCTAAAAAGTTAATATTTTATAATATCTTTAATATGATATCTACCAGAGGTTCTCTTATTCAAATCCTTTAAGAGGTAAACATTATCAGAAATCTTTTAAATAATTTTACATTTTACAAACTTAGGTGCAAGTTTAGCCGAAAAGAATGCAGGAGCATTAGATTGAACAAAATTTCTTCTCCATACCACGTCATCAACATCAAAAGAAATGACTTTCCTCCCTGAATTATAATAACGCGCATTACGCTTGTAAGCGCTTAACAAATGAGCCTGGACTCTAACAAAAATATCACTAAGTGATTTAAGAGAATAAGCAAATGAATCTCTGTCCCCAAATATAAGTTGAGACAAATCTTCCAAAGAATTACTAAAATGATGTAAAGAAGCATCAAAAATAAGTTCTCTTCCGAACATAAGAAAATTAGGTGTAAAATCTGTAGCTAAATTTACACTACTATTCAAAGCTAACTGAATATGAACCAAAAATTTAGACCAAGTTCTATGATCTTCTTTGACAAAACAAGATATGCAAGTTTCTATAGTCTTATTATATCTCTCTACAGGATTGTTCTGAGGTGTATACAGAGTGTTGTAAAATATTTTAGTAATATTATAACTTTTCATAAAATCTACAAAATGTTTAGAAACAAATTGAGTCCCATTATCACAAACTATAATCTTAGGACAGCCAAATTTAAGAAATATTTCTTTTTCTATACTTTTACAAATTGACAAAGTCGTTGCTTTAACTAAAGGAAAAATCCAGCAAAATTTAGTGAAAACATCTACAACAGAAAGAATGTACTTATGACCAGAATAACTTTTAAGTAATCCAACCAGTCCGAAAATTCCTTATTGCGAGTGGCAATGTCAGGTGCATTACTAGACCTAATCTTAACCAATTTAGACATCGAGGCATTCTCAGTTTTAACAGAAACTGGTGCTCGATGCAACGAAACTAGTTTTTTGGAACGGGTGAAGTTTTCTTCTCCGCGTTGCAAACATCACAAAATTTGGTTATGACACCCAACTTCCTGCACTTAAAACACATAATTCCAGGTACAGTAGTACAATGTTGGTAAGTGTGGTCAGTAGATTGACACTTGAGACACTTAACACTATCTGTCCTAGCAGCGTTGGAGCGAACCAGTGGCTTCTCAACTTTAAAAGGATTTGAAGAATCCCTAGCAAAAGCTTTTCTATTAACAAAAACTTCTAATTCTTTACCTAAGTTGATAAACTCTTCAAGAGAAGTAACAGGTCTACATAAAACATAAGGTGTATAAATAGGTAACATGTTGTTTTTAATAATATTAATCATGACCGGTTCTGTCAAAGGAACTACTAAGCGACTAGACATATCCATTAGTTCAGTGATAAAGTCGGGAAGCGACTCAATAGGTTTTTGCTTACGTGTGCGAAGGCTCTGATCTAAGAAAAAGTCATACTCAGGCTTGTCGAAGCGCTTGAGTAAAGCTAGCTTAAGCTGTTGCCAAGAGGCAAGGGTAGAACGAGTAGCCCGAAACCATTTAGCAGCAGCACCAGAAAGCAAATCTGAAAAGGAACCTACCAGCAAAGCTTCATCAAAGTTCTTGTAAAGGAAATACTCTTCAACCTGAACGATAAATTCTCTAACGCAAGTATTACCTTCAAAACAAATTTTACTCCTCTTCAGGTCAGGTAATCTGGTTAAATGTGGTAAGTTTTTTCTGATATGGTCATTCAATGAGTTGTAAGATGATAAACAAGGTGCACAAGCCGAAGAAGCAAAAGCAGGACCTCCATCATGCGCATTGGCTAAGAAAGGATCAGGAACTCCTGTCATATCAACCGTTATATGAGCCATGTTGTCCTCCTGTGTGTAAGTACCAACAGAATTGTGACCATCCTTAATCTCAGGCAAAGGTGGAAACTGAACCGACTTATCCATGATGAGAAGCAAAAATGTCCTATA
Organism: Euclidia mi; assembly: GCA_944739405.2. Lineage (NCBI taxonomy): Eukaryota > Metazoa > Arthropoda > Insecta > Lepidoptera > Erebidae > Euclidia > Euclidia mi. The sequence goes on from OX123191.2 coordinate 36,996,957, forward strand.
GTAACACTCAAAAGCAACCAATAAGCAAGTAAACTAGTATAATGCCAAGCTAAGTTAAGTTAAGGAAGAAAGATTCAAAAGAAAAGTTAAGTCAATGAACCTTCAAAACAAACTAAAATGATTCAAAGTTTTTAAGGTTATGTTGTCAAAATTTTAAGTTATAAGTTTTAATGATAAGTTTTTAAACCACTGAAAAAAGCCTCGATTTCATTACAGAGTTAAATGTTAACTGCTACACATCACTATTCACTTAATTAAGTTTCAGTATCAAACAATTTATGTCTAAGTATTATCTATGTTTAAGTAATGTACTAAAGTCTTATCAAGCAAAGTTTACAATAGGAACCAGAAAGGTTGTTATCATATGAATTCAGTAATAGTTTTAGCTGTAAAAAGATTTACACACAATGTATACAGGTTATCATAAGAGAATTTCAACTATAACACCCATTATGTTATGTTTGTCAAAGTAAATAACTGGTATAACACATATCTAAGCTTATATGTGAAACCAAAACATAGAAAATATAAAACATTAAGATATGTTTACTCAAAGGCGTTAAACATACTTATAAAACATTAAGATATGTTTACTCAAGAACGTTAAACATATTTAATAACAAAATGAGTCAAATAAGACACCAAAATAATATGACACAATGATAAAATAAGATAGTTATGTTGTTTACATAACCCTCAACAAGTTTTGAACGCAACCTCAAGTAATTAAATGATAAAATGCCTATTTCAGGTCCCTGTGAGCTAGCGCCAATTGTAATATATATAAAATAAATAAAAATGTAAGTTTTTAAGTTGAAATTAAAAACATGTTATGGAATTCATAAACATTTATTTTTATAACTATGGGTTGTATCATAAAGAAAATACAGAATTTTAAATAATATAAGTTATATCGGGCGCCAGATACAATCCCAGAATATGCAAAATTTGCCAGATAAATCAGTGATAGAGTACAATATGGACCTTTGATCTCAAGTCAGGGCGACCTAGCCGAGATGATAGATACAATAATTTTGAATGGTCGATGGCATTACAACTTATAAATTAGCATACAAATTGAAATTGAGGCTTTCTAGATTTAAAGCTGTTGAAAAGGAATTTAGTCTAAGTTAATTTGTGGTTATTTAGATTTACTTGAAATTGCGTTGATGTAAAAAAAATAATTAAAAAGTTACCTGTTTTAGATTTACTTAGGTAATTAAAATACGAAAAGAAAGAATGTGCACCGCCATGTCCACGTGGTATACTTTGTCCACCTCATGTCCATGACGAAAACAGCATCACGGCGTGCCGAATCCAGATAGCACGGCGGATTTTAAACTATATCCAGAAAAAACGCCATAGGCTAAAAACGAACAGAAATACAAATGTTTAAGACGCCATATTCTACTCTAAAGACGCGTTCCGCTAACGCCAAAAACATTCGAAAACTCACCGTTATTCCAAAATAATAATTCCTTCAGGCGAATGAAAACATGCGCCGGAAGTATTCTTAAACGTATCAATGTGTCTGTAACAAATAGGATACATCGAAATTGTACAAATGATCCGGACAAAATCTAACGACTAGAAGAAACCAAACAAATAAACAACTCTTACCATATTGGCGAAATACAACAATATATAGGCCGATCCACGGCTTCTAAATAATAAAGTGGCTTTTAGTACCACATTTGAATGCGATTAATCCATAATTTTTGGATTATTCAAGTGTCGACATGTAGTTCGACGCGACTCAGGAAAGAAAGTGGCCATGACAGTTTGCCATAGACAAGGTAAAAAAATTAATAATAGGGAAGCCCATTAACAAAATACCATATGTATTGACAGAAAATCGACTAATACCAACCGAACACGCGAAAAAAGGAATGCGCATAGGCGTACTGTAATGCGAGATAAAATCGATGCGTTACAACCTCGTATCATATACAAACATGTCACGTGCAAACTCCTTAACTGATAATGGCGCCAAAAAGCCATTAAATTTTATAATCCATGCTTATATTCTGTGTGCGAAATACGTCGAAATACGTGTGTTCACTTTTAGTTTTTATTTCCGATTCATTTGAGTGAGATTGGCGAATAGATTTATAACTGAAATTCAACGAAGAATAAACTAAATGTGCCAATATTTATAGTATTTTTAAGTTTAGCTATAGCACTTAGACTATATTAATTATGTAACACACACATTTTACCACTTGGGAAGCGATTCTTTCAAACTGTATTGTCTTTGAGAAACAATGGATTTAGCAACCTCAACTTCAGTTTTAAAGACCTATCTATAGACATGTTCAAGAGCAAATGTACATAAATAATTAATTTAAAAAGTTTGAGTCAACTCTCGATAGATGGCGTTGTACCATACGTCTGAATCGCGCTATGGTTACGTTACCGGCTGCACTATAAAAGGTCAATGACATTTTGTAATAATTGAACCTTAGTTCAAGCTACAGTTTGTGTTTTATTTCGAAACCTACTAGTAGTTAGCATACAGTCTGCTTTAGTTCTAAAGTTCACTAGAACATTATCCATTGGTCCTACTGAGCCGAATGTGCTTTAAGGCCATTTTTTAGTTCACACGGTCATACCGACCGTCGTCTCAGACTCGCAGTGGATCGCTGCGCAAGAGTCGAGACACCCGCTGTTGAAGCGCGAACTGATTGCCAAAATCAGTTGTGTCGCCAGCAGTGTTAGTACAACGGTCGACAGAGGGCGCTACGGTTCGAAACGTGGTGGGTGCTGAATCGCACACCTGGAGATTGTGGCCGCTTGCTGGAGTTGACAAAGAGGACATCTGTGCAATCTTTGACAAGGACATTGATGGAGTTCAACTGGACGTCTCAATAGAGGGCGCTACTGATCACTTGGAAGAAAGTGACATTCAACCACTTTGTGTGTGAGTCAGTGCAGTTACGTGAGTACAATTATTTATTAATAAAGTAAATTAGTGCAAGTGATTAAAAACTAGAATTTTGAACTTTATTTACAAGAAACTTTGGACTTAGAAAAATAGTTGAAGATTTAAGATAAAAAGACTTAGTAATTTTAAGTTAGTTTGTAGTTTAATGCATGCTTGTTTAGTTTATAGACTTAGAATAATTTTATAAAAAACGAGGGAACGGGGAATCTATGCCCAATTTCCGCCGACAGTAAACATAGTTCAAAACACTTGTAAAATTTTAGAAGCTTTTTGCCACTTAGAAAATTTATACCTTAGTTTAGTTGTGTTAGATTATTTTCGCTAAGTGTTCAAGGTTTAATTTTTTTATATTTTTGCTACTTGTGTTTTTATTGGTATTTGTACAAGTTACTGCTTTTGCTTTTTATATTTTTATTCGTTTAGAATTGTTTTGTATGTAGTTTTATATATACAAATTTTAGATTTGTTTTACAAGTAGTTATTTATTTTGTTTGTTATAACTTATAACACTCGTTTGTGTGTTGGTATATTATTTTGAATATTTTTGGCTTTGTTTTGTAGTAGATTTACAAGATGGAGGGCATAGTAAATGTTTTAAATGATATCCAAGGTATTATTCAGAGAGGATTTTCTAACTTTAAAAAATGTCCTAAAGATAGGTTGACTCTAGAATATATTGAGACAAAACTTGATTTATTAGAAAAGGATTGGGCTTCATTTAAGGAAAACAACACAAAGCTTCATGAGACTTTTAGAGCACAGGATGTTCAGAAATATTTAGATATTTATGATACTACTGAAGACACATATATTACCTATAAATGTTTAATCAAATCGCAATTAAATAAATTAATGTCTAAGGTAGATAAAGAGTCAACAAAGTCGTCTAAAACCGCAAGTACGTCTAAGAGTTCTGTAAAGTTGCCTAAAATTTCGATTCCTACATTTAGTGGTCATTATAGCGAATGGACAACATTTCGCGACTTATTTGATTCACTTATAGACAAGAATGAAACACTAGATAATGTTGAGAAAATGCATTATTTAAAGGCGCACCTTACTGGGGAAGCTGAACAATTTGTAAGACATAAGGAGATATCTGATTTTAACTACACCCAGTGTTGGGCAAAATTAGAACGGCGTTACAGCAATAAAAAATATTTGTCTAATTGTATATTAAAGTGATTATTTAGTCAGAAGCGTTTATCTGTTGAGTCTGCAACAGGCTTAAAAGAGCTACTTGACACCACCAATGATTGTCTTAGTGCGCTTTCAAATTTAAATGTAGATGTTTCTACGTGGAACATTATCATCATCCATATTGTTGCTTTTAAACTTAATTCTGAAACGCGAAAACAGTGGGAACTTAGCATCAACAGTCAAGACTCGAATGAGTTACCTACATATGAACAATTTGCCAATTTTTTGGAGAATAGGTTTCGCGCGTTCGAATGTATAGAGCCTAAGAGAGTCATATCACATCAGGTTCAGGGTTCACACAAGCCTAAAACTATGGTAGCCATGAGCTCAAACAACATGCGGTGCGAATATTCCTCAGAGTCACACAAACTTTGCTTTTGCAAAAGATTTGCCAAGCAACCAGTTGTCACTAGACGAGAGTTTGTCAGTAAGCATAATATTTGCTTCAACTGTTTAGGTGGCAATCATACGGTTTACAATTGTAAAAAGCAAACCACTTGCAAACTTTGTCAAAGACGTCACCACTCTTTACTGCACTTAGACGAGTCTGTAAAGAATCAGAACATTGCAGCTGACGTGACTGCAGATGGTACTAGTCCCTCAACTAGTGCTATTAATCCTGTGGTATCAGATTTAGCTACCGATAGAGTTCCCGTACCAAAACAGGTTTTACTAGCCACAACGTTAGTAAATGCCGAGTCCAGGACGGGTAACTTACATTTGGTCAGATCTTTACTTGACCAAGGGTCTCAAGCGTGTTTAATCACCGAGGCCACAGTTCAATACCTCAGACTGAAAAAGATCCCTATTCACGGAATCGTGTCAGGTCTGGGTAATAGATCAACCATTGCCAAGTACATGGTAAATTTGAAAATTAGGTCAAGGGTAGATCCGGAGTTCACACTTTCACTTAATGCCTACATTCTTAGTAAAATAACTTCATATTTACCCGAACAAAACATAAGTGGTAGTGTATTCGAATGGATAGGTATCAAACCTAAGGATCTAGCCGATCCCCAGTTCAATCAACCCAATAAAATAGATCTTTTATTGGGTGCGGATGTCTATAGCCGCATTCTCAAAGAAGGTATAATGAGGAGTCCCTCTTCTACGCTGATCGCGCAGAGCACGGCTTTGGGATGGGTCTTATCAGGCGCTGTAAATAGATCGATTAATAGTTCAAACAGTACAAGCATGAATATTAGTGTATTGCATGTTAAGGTCAACGAAGATGAGATTCTCAAGCAATTTTGGGAGATTCAAGAGCAACCACCCTCAAAGAAAATATTAAGCCCCGAAGAACAAAGATGCGAGGAGTTTTATAGCGCTACCACGAATAGATTAGACGATGGTAGGTACGTTGTAAGATTACCTTTTCGCGAGGATGATCCACCATGCAAGGCTGGTAATTCTCGAGCTATAGCTGAAAGTAGATTCAAGTCGTTAGAGAAAAAGTTACACAAAAACAAACAATTAAAAGAACAGTACACTAAGGTTATAAAAGAATATTTACACCTAGATCATATGAGACCTGTAGAAGAAAATGACAATAAGAAAGAAGTAGCAGTGTACTTACCTCACCATGCTGTGATACGCGACGACAAGACGACGACAAAGGTTCGTGTTGTGTTTAATGCCTCAGAGAAGAACAGCAAAGGCGTCTCATTAAATGATACCCTTATGACTGGACCTACTTTGCAGGCAGATTTAAGGCACACGGTAATGAGATGGAGGTTGTATCCTATTGGTCTTGTAGCCGATATAATAAAAATGTATAGGCAGGTAAGAATTGCTGATGAGGAAACCATGTATCAGCGGATACTATGGCGTGATAATCCTGAAAATGAAATTAAAGACTACGAATTGCTTACCGTTACGTTCGGAACCGCTTCAGCACCTTTCCAAGCAGTGAGGACTCTTCACCAGATCGCATACGATGTTGGCGAAAGGTACCCACTGGCTGCTGATAGGGTTTTATCATCCTTTTACATGGATGACCTTATGACGGGATGTTACAGCGTGGAAGAAGGGGTAAAGATCTATAGACAAATTACAGATTTACTACTAAAAGGAAAATTCGAGTTACAGAAGTGGAGTAGTAACAATCAGCAACTTTTGGACATAATAAATACATTAGAAACAAAGCAGAAGCAATTAGATCAAGCTACTAAAGCTACAGACAGAACAAAAGATAAAGAAAACAAAGAACAGATAGAGGACAAAAACTTAGAATTAAAAATTGATAACATAATGAAAATACTAGGACTTACCTGGAACCGCAGTAGTGATTCATTTCAGTACACGGTGTCCCTGCCACCTCCACTGACAACTGTAACAAAAAGAGCTGTAATTTCAGATATAGCACGGTTGTTTGATCCGTTAGGGTGGTTAGCTCCTTGTGTAGTCCTGGCAAAAATTATCATCCAGAAGTTATGGCTCACAGGAATTGGCTGGGATGATACAATACCCTCCGATCTGCTAGAAGAGTGGATTACTTACCGGAGAGAATTATCGCTGGTTACCGCGGTGCAGATACCTCGTTGGCTAGGTACAAAAGAGAATGATAAACTAGAACTACACGGGTTCTGTGACGCTTCAAAGGCAGCTTATTCAGCAGTGGTGTACCTGCAAACTATCGACAGCGATAACCAGGTCAAGGTTGCTTTAGTGGTTGCTAAAACGAGGGTAGCACCCATCAAGCAAATAAGTATCCCCCGCTTAGAGCTATGTGGTGCAGTACTATTGTCAAAATTGTTGGCAGAAACAGCCGAAGTGTTAAAGATATCAAGCGATAATATAAGGGCTTGGACAGACTCCACCATCGTTCTAGCATGGCTGAACAGTCACCCAAGCAAGTGGAAGACTTTCGTCGCTAATCGCACTTCAGAAATCTTGACACATACAAAGCCCTCTCAATGGTATCACGTCGCAACCAACGACAATCCAGCTGATTGCGCATCAAGAGGAACATTGCCAAGTTTGCTCAGGGAAAACAAGCTTTGGCTCACTGGTCCTCAGTTTCTGAAAGAAACAGTTGTTTTATATAAAAGGCCAAATTATTTAGATGTAGATCTAGAACAATGCGTAAAGGCACACGTGGCTGTTGTGTTTGACTGTGACGACATTTTTGAGCGATTCTCGAGTTTACAAAGACTCATAAGGGTAATTGCTTATTGTCGTCGATTCTTAACTAAAATAAAAAATAATACAGTTTATTTACAAAAAATAGAGTTAGAAATGGCATTACAAAGTTGTATTAAGGTCACGCAAAGAAAAATATTTACAGAAGAATATTTACAATTAAAAACTAAAGGTCATGTACAAATAAAATCAAGCAAACTTAAATCATTATCTCCTTATCTAGATGACAAGGGTATAATTAGAGTTCAAGGAAGGCTTAAAAAGGCTCAATTGGAAGAACAAATCAAGCATCCTATAGTTTTACCGCATATGTCTCACCTTACCAACTTGATTGTAGCAGATGCTCATAGTAAGACTCTTCATGGAGGTCCTCAGCTCATGACCACCTACTTGAGAACTGCTTACTGGATCATTGGCGTTAGGGGTTTGGTCAAAAAACATGTACGGCAATGTGTCACGTGTACCAAACAGAGAGCTACTGTTAGGCATCCTTTTATGGGTTCTCTCCCATCAGTGAGATGTTCACCAGCAAGGCCATTCCTGCATAGCGGAGTAGACTATGCTGGCCCTATTAGTGTAAGGACAACCAAAGGTCGTGGGCATCACTCCTACAAAGCGTACATTTGCCTTTTCATTTGTATGTCCACGCGAGCCATACATCTCGAGGTCGTAAGCGACATGAGTACCCAAGCGTTCTTAGCCGCTTTTCGACGGTTCGTATCAAGACGAGGTCATTGCTCTAAACTGTGGAGCGACAATGGCACCACGTTTGTCGGAGCTTCACGAGAGCTACAGCAATTGGCAAATTCACAGCTATCTATAATAGAGCACCTGGAAGCTAATGGCACCGAATGGCATTTCATTCCTCCACACGCACCCAATTTCGGTGGTCTATGGGAAGCAGGAGTGAAATCCACCAAGTTTCACCTAAGGGTTATTGGTGACTCGACACTCACGTATGAGGAATTGAGTACCCTACTCACCCAAGTCGAGGCATGCTTGAACTCTCGGCCGATGAGTGTCATTCACTCGGATGAGCCTGGTGAACCAATCCCTTTGACTCCAGGACATTTTTTTATCGGTGAACCGTTGCTCAATATACCGGACTCAGATTTTACTAGTTCAACCGTTACTGATTTAACTAGATGGCAATTTGTTCAAAAAATGGTACAAACTTTTTGGAAAAGATGGTCTCAGGAATACTTAGTTGGGCTCATGAACAGGTATAAATGGTCCAACAAAATACCCGAGCCAAAATTAGGGGACATCGTCTTAATAAAAGAAGACGATTTGCCACCGAGTCGTTGGCTCCTAGGTCGCGTAGTAGACAAACATACAGGTGATGATAATGTCACTCGTGTCGTCACCCTACGCACTAAATCATCTACCATTAAAAGACCAATTAATAAATTAATTATTTTGCCTATTGGCCATGAATGAAATGTTTTTTATGTTATTGTTTAGGTCATATAGATCCTTTTATTTACATGTGTTTTTAGTTTTAAGATCAATTTTATTTTTTGATATTTTACCGTGTTTTAGGTCTAAAGACTATTGTCAAGGTTTTATAAATTTTACTTTCGTAGCATATTTAGGTTAAAGTGTATTATATCGAGTTAAAGGTTGGCTCTTTTATCAAACTCTGTTTTAAGAAATAATAACATATGTATCGACAACCATTAACATTTAATTTAAGAAGGACATTCCGTCACTACATGTCCTTGGTGGGCGGTATGTTCAAGAGCAAATGTACATAAATAATTAATTTAAAAAGTTTGAGTCAACTCTCGATAGATGGCGTTGTACCATACGTCTGAATCGCGCTATGGTTACGTTACCGGCTGCACTATAAAAGGTCAATGACATTTTGTAATAAATGAACCTTAGTTCAAGCTACAGTTTGTGTTTTATTTCGAAACCTACTAGTAGTTAGCATACAGTCTGCTTTAGTTCTAAAGTTCACTAGAACATTATCCAAGACACCTTGATTTATACCGATGAAAATATATAAGTCAGTTCAATATCTATGGAGAAGACCCCTTAATTTCGTATTGTTTTATATTTCTGTATAAATCGTGAACCCTTTCACAGAATACCTACTTACAATTTTCAAATGTATAATATACATACACATACATATCGCCACGCCTTTTATCCCCGAAGGGGTAGGCAGAGGTGTATTTCTACACCCACTTTTCGCCAGATATACTTTAGTCCCACGTAATAAGGGGCGAGCCCATTGCCGTACCGGGCACATTTCCAGACTCCGTGCTGCTACTGAGAATTTCGTGACAGAAAAACCCAATAACACTGCCCGACCCAGGAATCGAACCCGGGATCTCCCGATCCCACGCGCACATTTATGCCGCGAGACCAACGAGGCAGTCGTATAGGGTTTGATGTCGAGGTTTCCGTCTCTACGCAAAGATGGTATTTGCATCGTGTTATCCCTTAGTCGCCTCTTACGACACCCACGGGAAGATAGGGGGTGGTGACACTTGTATTCTATGCCGTCAACCACACGGCATTCAACCACAACCAAATGTATAATATTTTCGAAATAAATTGGCTATGATATACTGACGGGCTGACAGATAAACAGACAGACATCTACAAGGGTTCCGTTAATTGCCACTTTTGGCTACGGAACCCTTAAAGTACCTTAGGTAGAAGTACTTAATGTCTTCAGCTCAATTATGTCTAACCCCCGGTATTTTTACCGAATCGGTGAACAAACATGATTATCATGTCGAATATCAGAACGATGGTCTATTTTACATTTGCATTGAAGAAGCAATATAATAATTTGTTTAAAGTTTATAATAACAAAGGCCGACATAATAATTATCATCTCCGCCTTTGGGGACGAATGATGTCCACTGCTGGACGTCCCTACGTTCAGCAGTGGACATGATCTTTAGGCTGAAATAATAATGATATTACACATCTGCCTACCCCTTCAGTAATACAGGCGTGAGCGTATAAAAAAATATGATGATGATAATTATGATATAGTACATTGCACCTTATATACTTTCAGCGACTTCGGCCACGGCTCCGCCCGCATGGGAATAGTTAACTCCCTTAGGGTGAGCATTTACTTTAGGGTATTTTCTCTTAGTGCTCCTCTGCACCCCCTAAATAAAAAGCTGAAAATTTTAGCCTGCATGTTCCATACATGCCAAATTTCAGCTTTTGCGCTCAGTAGTTGCGACCGCGTGTTCTCTGTCAGTCAGTCAGTAACGTAACAATTTATGTCAACACAATTGTCCCGTTATAAATCCTGTGAACGATGTCTAGGTCAGCATTTCGTCCCCTGGTTAACGTTCAAACAAAAACTATGTTGAATATTCCAACCCTGCTGTAATTGCCTTATTGACCTATATTTACGGTTTGGCAACAATCCCTTGCTTTTATTTCACAAATAATAAAGGCAGAGAATCAAGTAAAACTAGAATACAATTAATACAATCTACAGCAATTGTCCACATTTATGCAAAAAGGAACCACACGGCAAATATCGATGTTTGATTTTTTTGAAGAACATACATACATACATAGACTCACGCCTGTTTCCCGGAGGGGTAGGCAGAGACTACGGAACACCATTTGCAACGATCCTGACATACCTCTCTTGCTTCATTCACTCCCATCAAGTTTCTGTGGTACTTCTGACCTGTCCTTTTTTTAGGAGGTCTACAATCTGGTCAGAGAACGTCCGCCTAGGTTTTCCCCTTCGTCCTGTCCCATTCACACTTGCCTTATATATCTTCTTTGTCAGTCTTTCGTAATCCATCCTCTCAATGTGCCCAAACCATCTTAACATGCCTTTCTCGATGCTTGTCACTACATCTTCTTTTACCCCACACCACTCTCGTATCACACAATTCTTTACTCTGTCGGTCAAAGACACACCACACATACTTCTCAGTGCTCTCATTTCTACAGCATTTATTTTACTTTCGAGTCTCTTCTGCCATACCCAACTTTCACTACCATACATAAGGGTAGGCACTAATCCTAACTACACTATTAAACGGCTCTTGAATTTACTCATTTTCTTTTCAACCATAAAGGAAGACAGGAAGACAAGTCAGAAAATTCGAAGTCTGATATGTGTTTTAAACGCGATCGCTTTTATTCATATTTCAATTATAAACGCAAATTTGCTTTCATACTTCCATTGAAGCTTTCGATGAGAAGCATTGTCATTTTGATAACATGCTTCGATATAATTAATATTCAATCATCATCGGCAGGATTTTAAATACTTGCGGTGGCATAAACGAAGATGGATGGATAAATAAAATTAATACGGGATTTAAACAATTCAAAGACATGATTTAAACTAGTCGTAGATTTAATACTAGATATGACATAAAAGAAATCGCAATCATGTATAATTCCATAAACTCTTAAACAAGTTTATGTGACAATAAAAAGCTTCTTAGTGTAAGCGAATACATTAACCACTGAGCTCGTCAAAGTATTAACTATTTCCTCTGCCTAGTCTAACTAATTACGACTGCATATTTATTTTTCCACGAAGCAATTGCTGACGGACCTCCACATAACAAAAGGACAACGATTTTCCATGGCTTAGACCAAAGCCAGGCGATAGCTTACAAAAAGAAAGACAAATCTTACCTAATGGCAATAACGTGAAAGTAATGACACTTTATATCCAAAATAATGTCATACTCTATTTAGTCACATACGCTATTCACAGCACTAATAGAGAAATATTTTTTTAGCATTTCTATCATATCGTCAAGCATAAAGGTAGTCCTCACTGAAAGCACTAAGTGTACAGCGCAAGGAATTTTGCACTTAGGTCCCGCTATGTTATGATCGTACGTGACTAGCAAGACAGTCGTGTTAGTGCCTTGTGCGATTGTATGAGGGATTTGTGGCTTTACTACGTAACAGGGAGCTTAGGATCTAACAGCATGTGCTTCTTAAATTGATGATTGTAATAAGATACACCAAAAATCTTACTTCTATTATAATACGAAAGTTTGCGAGGATATATCTATGGATGTTTGTTATTCCGTCAGTAAAAATCATCATCATCATATCAGCCAAACGACGTCCACTGCTGGACACAGGCCTCCCCCAAGGTTCTCCACACATACCGGTCGCCCGAACCGGTCAGTAAAAAACAGATTTTGTTGAATCATTGCAGTACCATAAGTCTACTTCGTACAAAATTGGAAACCTTATTTAGAAAAGTCTCTATTACAATCACCAGCCCGGTATAAAAACTGTCTCTCCCTGCTGGGCAGGGGCCTCTTCTCACTATGAAACGAACAAAGCCACGCTGGCCAATTGTGGATTGGCAGACTTCATATGTCTTTCAAGAACCTTATGAACAATTCTCAGATATGCAGGTTTTCTTATGAAGAACTCTAAGACACGTAGGGTCCTTCGCGGTATTTTCTTCACCGTTTAGCAAGCGATAATAAACAGTTTTATACGCACATTACTACAAAAACGGTGTGAAAATAAGTGCGTGCTATGGATTCGAAGCCGAGAGTCTCTACGTAGCAGTCTGTTAGTTTCTTCACGAGTCAAGCGCTGTCTTTTGAAAGTTAGAAAATTTATGAAACATACTACAACTCGCAGACATAATGGTTTATTCATAATGTTCTCCACTACTTTTAATTACTTTTACTTTAACAACTTAATTCATATTTTGAAAACATTCTTAGCAGTGGCGTGACCGTCTGCGTAGCAGTCTAACCTCAAGGTTATCCCTAACACTTTTTTTTGTAAAACTATTAAAATTTTAGGATCAAGTTTAAATTTTTGTAACTATTCGTTATAAATTGACTTTCGGGATATAAACTACGTACCTTTGTGTCGAGTATCCAATTTCGGCACTATTGGAAGCGCCAGATCGCGGATGTAAGGTGCCACCACTTACGTTGTAGGTAAGTCCGATACCCCGAAAAACAATTTGTAACAAATATAAGAGACCTCTTAAAGTTTTAATAATATTTGGTAACTATTGGTTCTCTAGTTGTTTAATGATACAGAAGTATAATTTCTTAAATTTTAATTCCCTTATTCCCTTGCTCTAATAATGTTACACAACATATTAATATGTAAACGAGTAAATGACATCATAATACGTCGTCACATTCGTGATGTAGATCGCCCAGTTCCGTTTACTTTATTATGCATGCGCTGTATGAGACTGCAGATAGACTAAGTCCCCGCTCTTTAGTACATTACAGTTTGTTGTTGGAGACTCGGTGGATGCAGGGGGTCTTGTATATCCCTCTCATATGAACGTTACTACTGAAGAAAAGTAGTGCTAAATAAATGTAATGAAATTATTCTTTATTTTGGTGAGCTAGATTTTCATCATCATCTTTGACTTGCCTATTGGAGAAAAGTAGTGCTAAATAAATGTAATGAAATGATTATTTATTTTGGTGAGCTAGATTTTCATCATCACCTTTGGCTTGCTTGTTAGAGAATGGTCAGTTCTGTATAGCAATGTATCTAAATTTTATTGATCATGCTATTCATAAAAAGTGATTCTACATGGTTTCATCTGTAGTTTTCTAGGTTTCCTTACAAGGAAGGAAAAACAATGAACTTTTTTGGGAAAAAGATAACCCAAAGGTATAATAGATTCGAGGCGATGGTTGCAAAAACGACGGATCCTTTGAATCGCAAGACTTTTGACTTTCTGATTTCACCTATTTGTATGCAGGTGTCAAATATTCATCTCTAGTAGTGAAATCCAAGCATAGATCAAATATTGAAATGGTCCGTTCCGTTTTCACGTCAGCTACTGTAGAAAGTTCATAGCAGGTACCACATATTGGGGAGAGTTATGTATCTGTAGTTTGGGGTAAACCGAACTTTAGCGCGAAGTCATATTGTGGCTTCAGAAAATTGGCCCGTGCGGTTCCAACTATATGTAAGTTGGCTTGTGTGGGAATTCTTGAGGTAGAACAGATACTTGGCGAATGTGAGTAGCTTATAAATTGTATGCAAACTAGTGATTATAGGTGGTATGGTTCATTGTGAAATATTCGTCTTTTGTGTCTCATGCTTTGCAGTTTGATTTGCAGTCGTTTGTTAAGCTTTGGGTCTTGAATGGGCAGAATTAAATGTAGTTATTTTCTTATGACAGTAAATTATGAATAAATATTTCCTTGGCAGATGAAAACATTTGTGCTCTAGTAAGTAGTCTTAAACGTATAAGAAATACGCGGAAGTGGTTGAGTAAGATTCATCTGAGCACAGCTTTGTAAATAAATAGAGATATTACTTATTTCGTGCAAGTATTTTATTTTCTCCCATATTGTCTGTCAGCCAAATTAATGTATGCATCAAACTATTGTTACGAATGGCCATATTTGAAAATAACGCTATCTATCGGTGATTGAGAGAACTTGAAGAGAATGGATATATCAGTGTCTCATCTACTCTCTAATAGATTGCGTTGCTGTTGATACTAGAACAATACCACTACTTTAGAACGCTCGCACGTTACGAGTACATTCCAGAAGCAACGAGATTGAACTAGTTTGTTATCCGGCCGGTATAAATACCGCGCGGAAAGGCGAATCGGGACAGTACAGTTCTAATAACGGAGCGATCAAGATCAGCGAAGGATTGGAAGAATCGGAAGTATTTAGTGGTGTGAAATAGAGTTTTTATTAGTGCGTTATTAAGTGTTTTTGTGTGTTAAATAAACAGAATAGAATATATTAGATGTATTTATTTGCATTAAATGTAGGCACAAAATCAGATGTTTACATACTTAAAAGTATCCGTGTACATTTTTACCTTTCGGTATGCAAAACATAAATTATAATTAGAAATAAATTTTCACTTGTCAGTTTACAAAAATGTGATATTAAATCATGCAAACAATAATTCCAGATGACCTATATTTTATCATACTTTACAATTATAATGTTCTAAAAATTAAATACAATTAGATTCATAATAATAATACAATTTACGAAAAATATGATTAGAATTGCATGTCAGTATGATTTAATTAATTGATTAAATTTTTATTTATAAAATAGAACAATACACATTCAGAGACTTAGTTGAACCATGATAATTATATTAAATATTGAGACGGAGGATCTCAGGTAGGATGTCGGGGTTCGAGAGAAACACTGCTAGGCTGAACAGGTTCTTTATTATGTCTCACTACCGCTTACATACAGTATGACCGAACTAGGCAAGCACTGGCCTGAGCTGGCTGGAGTGTAGACTCCTGCTGCTCTCCGACGCTCGCAGGGTAGCTGCTCGAAGGGTCGCCGATGAGCTGGCCAAGGTGCGCTGCGCAGGCAGCTCTGTGGTCGATGTTCAGGCTGAGCGGGTCTCAGGCGGTGCAGCCGATGTGGGTCGAGCGGTCAGGCTCAGGCGTCCGTGGCCTGGCTGTAGGAGCTCGTAGGCAGGAACGGAGGCTTGGGTGGCAGCTGGCTAGTAGCGGCACGGCGCCAGCAGCTCGTGGCTTGTAGCCCGTAGGAAGAACGTCAGCCCGTAGGAAGAACGTCAGGTGCAGTGAGCTCGTAGGGTGAACGTAGCCCGTAGGGTGAACTGGAAACAGCATAGAGAATACACAACAACCGGTCAGGAACAGGCTGTCCCTAGATCGGCTGTTATGCTTAGGAGACACAGATACTACAGACAGAACATATAGGCACACAGACAACTAGAATATGCTTACCCCCAGCGGGACAGTAGATAGGAAGTAGAATGTAGAATAATCGCGAGGTGTAGCGGCAGCGTTCCGATGTCTAGGGAAAGTGACCATTCTACGACGCGCACCCATCTTATATAGATGTAGCCTATGACTCACAACTGCCTTTGGCTAGTGAATATGACCATATTTAGTAATATTGCGAACGATGTCTGGCTAAGCTGGCGTTAAGCGCCTGCGAGATATTATAACGCAATACGTGTAGTATTACGTTACAATATCTATTTATTTATTCTAATTTATCGTTTAGAAAGTCTGACACGGAATAATAGCATGTTTCTACAAGCAAAGTCCATAGCTGCTTTTTAAATAGTTGTATAGGTTGGTCTTTAATGACTTTTGGCACTTTGTTATATATTACAGGAGCCATACCCATCACACTTTTTCTTAATAAAGAGATATTATATCGCCCTGTACATAAAACATTCTGGTATTGACCTCTTAGGTTTACTGTTCTTGTTCTGTTTTCATTAAAAGCTGGAAATAGTTGTTTATTTGTTTTGACAAAGATGGCAGTTTCTAGTATGTATATACATGGGAAAGTTTACAATTTATGGGCCTTGAAAAATGGCATAAAACTGTCTGTAATTTTCAAATTAAAAATGGACCTCAAGCAGCGCTTCTGCGCTATAAATATACTCTCTCTGTAGCTACAATTGCCCCAGAAGATCACTCCAAATCTTAACACAGACACTACCAAACCATGATACGCAACGAGTACAGTGTCGACATCTATTTTTCCTCTGAGATTATACAGAACATATGCGCAGGAACTTAGTTTTTTACATATACTCTCTGCTTGCGACTTCCATGTAAGCTGATGATCAATTAGAACTCCCAAGAATTTTGTTACTTTTAACACTATCCATAGTTTGACCATTGTAATTTACATTTATGTGATGAGTATATAGCCGTTGGTAAAAATGCATAACTTTAGTTTTTTTAATGTTAATGACGAGGTTGTTATTCTTCAGCCAGTTAGTTACATTTTTAAGAGTGTTATTAATTTCATCCTCATCATCTTTGTTATGGCATTTAATCAATAATGTGCTATCGTCAGCGAAGAACACTATCGGGTGACTGATTTGACGCGGTAGATCATTTATATACAACAAGAATAACAGTGGACCAAGTACTCTTCCTTGTGGGACACCATGTTTAGTTTTTCGCGGAGAAGAAATATATTTTTGTTCCCGTTTAGACTTTATGGAGATTGTGGAAATTTCAGTATATTGAATCCGCCCAACCAGATTTGATTTTAATAAGTTGAGAATATTGCCACGAATACCGTAAGCATCATGTTTATCGTAGGTCGAATCACGAAAAGGCGTAACTGTGTTTTAGTAAATTTTACAGCAGAGCCATTTTTATGAAATCATCACGTTATGTACTGTCATAACTTTATGTCTTAAGATTTAATGTGCTTGGTATGATATTTATGTAAATATGTGGCTAAGATTGATCATATTATTAACTGTAGTTTCAGTGTACTGTAGTTAATTATAAGGATATTTATATTTTTTTTAAAAACGTTTTACTTACGCCTTTTCGTGATGTACCCGTAATATCAGTCATTTCACTTACGTCCACGTAGGTATTGCTTTAAGTGAAATTGAAAACATCGGTATGCATTAAAAAAAAATCTTTCATCAAATCGAGTGATGTATTATTCTCTGTGTAAAGTAAGATCACCTAACGAATCAATCAATCAGCCTATCGCAGTCCACTGCCGAACATAGGCCTCTCCCAACACGCGCCACAGTACACGGTCCTCAGCCTTCCGCATCCAGTCTGTCCCAGCCACCTTTATCAGGTAGTCGGTCCACCTAGCTGGGGGCCGCCCTACCTCACGCTTGCCGAGGCGTGGTCTCCACTCTAGGACACGCTTGCTCCATCGGTCATCAGTCCTTCTACAGATATGGCCAGCCCACTGCCACTTGAGCTTACTGATTCTGTGAGCCATGTCGGTAACTTTGGTTCTTTGCCGGATAACTTCGTTTCGGATTTTATCCTTCAAAGAGACGCCAAGCATTGCCCGTTCCATAGCTTGCCGCGTGACTTTTAGTTTGTGGAATAGTGAGTGCCGACGTCTCGGCACCGTACGTCATAACAGGTAGGACGCATTGGTTGAAGACTTTGGTCTTCAGGCATTGCGGTAGGGGCGAAGAAAAAACTCGACGTAGCTTGCCAAACGCTGCCCAACCCAACTAGATCCTGTGGTTGAGTTCTTTCTTGAAGTTGTTTCTACCAAGCTGGACTACTTGCCCAAGGTAGACATACTCTTGAACAACTTCGAGCATCGATCCGTCGACATAAACCGGTCCCGGCACAATGTGTTCGTTGAACATAATCTTGGTTTTATCCAAGTTCATGCCGAGACCGACCCTTCGAGAGGCTCCATTTAGGCTGTGCAGCATCTCGCTCAGCTCTTCCAGTCTCTCTGTCACGATGACAATATCGTCATCAAACCAAAAGTAGGATATGTACTCGCCATTCGTCCAGCGTCTTAACGACGTCTTCGAGTGTGTTGTTGAAGAGCTTAGGGGATATAACATCCCCCTGCCTCACTCTTCTTCGCAACTCAACGGGGCTAGTTTTACTGTCCTGGAGCTGGACGGTCATAGTGGCCGTGTCGTACAAACATCTCAACACCTCGATGTAGCTTTCTTTGGTCTTCTGTACAATCTGCCGAACAGTATGGATGTGGTCTACGGTGCTGTAGCCTTTTCGAAACCCGGCTTGTTCCGGTGGCTGGAAATCGTCGAGTTTTCTGGCGAGGCGGTTAGTTAGGACTCTCGAGAACCACTTGTAGACGTGGCTCAGGAGTGAAATAAGTCTATAGGTTTTCAGCAGGATTTTATCACCTTTTCTGAAAAATAGAACCACAGCACTCCCACTCCACGCCTGATTTGTTAGGCCTTGGTGGGTAACGCAATTAAACAGGCTCGCCAGATCTTTCAGAACTGCTGTCCCACCTGCTTTTAAGAGCTCTATGGTGATTCCGTCATCCCCTGGAGACTTGTTGTTCTTAAGCTGCTCGAGAGCCACTCTAACCTCGCCCTAGTTGATACCAGGGATGTCCTCCCTGTAATGGCGCGTGAGTTGGGCCCTGTATCGCTGGGTCTCGTAGGTTTAGGCATCCGTGATGCGTACAAATCCTTGTAGAAACTCTCAATTTCAGCGAGAATCTCGAAGGAATCTGGAGGTTACGGTTTTGCCATCCGCAGTAATGAGTTTCGACAGATGAATTCTCCCAAGCTGGCGAGCGAGAGCTTTGCCTCATAAGTTCGAGAGTCTGGAGAGAGAGTTTACTTTGATTGTTAACGCTTTTTCCGGGATACACCCTTCCAGACACGTCCTGTAGCGTTTTGACCACAGCGGCGGTTTTCTCGTCAACAGTGTCATGGGTTTCCAGCAGTTACAACAGAAACGAGTTTCGACAGGTCTTGGTTTCACTCGCGCAAAATTATGTTACATCGTCATAATTCGTGAAAAAACATTATTATGCATGAACAGGCGTAACTAGCGATATGTCCCTTCGTGATTTTTTGAATTAGAAGGAAAAGTAGATAGGGCTTTTCGCAACGGTCTATAAGTGCGGTTTCATTGCAGTTTTGGCTACACCTCTTCGTGACATACTGAAACTTGACCTATAAATGTCGATGGTGCTAATATCTCAAAATCAAAAATTTTGTTGGATACGCCCTTTCGTTATTTGACCAACGTTATGCAAAAGTGTTTCATGACATACGTAATCGAAGGTCTTTGTTAAATCCGTATATGTAGCACAAATGGGTAACCTCAAATCAACGCTAGTCATTACTGTTATCAAGAGATCAAACATTGCCATGTTTATGTTTTTATTCTTACGAAACCCGTTCTGTTCTTCCCATAATATATCAAGTTTTGACAAGAATGCGTATAGATATAGATAATTAATTTTTCTAGTACTTTAGAAAATATTGGGATTAGGGCAATTGGTCGATAATTTGTCATGTCATCAATTTTTGTTGTGCAATTACTGTTTTTAGTCATCAATGTTTTACAATTACTGTTTTTAGTCTTGTCGGGTAAGTTCCGGTTTCTATACAAGCGTTAATAATATGGCAGAGGGGATCGGATATGCTACTGCTTACGTACTTGATGAAATGAATAAAGTACAGTTTAGTGGCATAGTGCATTTAATTTATCACCGAACCCCAGCTCGTAACACTATTATCCCTATTTATTTTAATTTCAATGTATCGTCCTTATTCAGAGTCTGATTTCGTGCACTGCTGGAAATACATAATAATTACTCCCTTTAAACTTTGCCACGTCCAGCTCCTATGAGAAGTGGCAAGTTCATAAACATGTCTCTGATTATCCTAAATATGAGTTTTTATATTGATATCAAAAATATTTCTGACGGCGTCAAAAATATAATTGATTGTAATATTTTAATCACCAACCACTACCTAACCTAACCTATACCATTGTTTAACCAAAAAGCCCAAACCAAATTAAACCCCAATAAATCTTCAGCAACCATCATAAGACAACAATAACATGCCTGGTTTATGCATCCATTAATCTACGTTGCACATTGATTGTTAAATCAAATACGTGCATTCGTGAATAATGCATGCCGCATGTTAGCAGAACTGACAACCTGACATTGGGCTTGAACAACTGTTGATCAGGGAATTTGGAGGGAAAAGTTTATGCACTGAGAGATGAGTGCTTGGAATTGGGGAAATTGTTGTTCGTTTTATATAATTTTTAATGAATTTCGTGTTGTTGGACCAATAGGCGGAAGTATGGCAGCCTACATATGGCGACGTGTGTAAATCTATGTCAAGAGATAGATCTGTGCACAATTTTGCTATTGTGTGTGCCACATTAGCTAGCAGAATTTCACGGTTCTCAGTGTCAACGTGAGCTATGGGTTTGTTATCGTGTAAGCGATGCGATGCGACATTTAAAATGTCGAACTGCTAGCTGGAATTTGGAATGGCTTGATGTGCATATTTTGAAACATATTTTTTACGACGCATATTTTTTTTTTATAAAAATGGGAAAATGTGAAAGCGTGCACACATTGATTTCTTTAGAGTATCCTAATTGAATAGAAAATATTTCTGAACCTGCGAACTGACCGCGTAACAGACACAAACATGACCTTAAAGGACCAAAAAGTTTCATCATTGAAATCTGCCAATTCGTCATGATAATTTAAACGAAAAACAAACTAAGTTCACCCTTTCAAAGCGAAACGTCCAATAGGTTGTATTAATATATTTCAAATAGCTACCTTCCATAGACAACTACATATAATGAACCACTATATTGCCAAATTTACCTCTTGCACCGACCTTGATGACAGCTCGGCCCATTATAAGCGTATAAAAATAAGCCTCTTTTCATTAAATTCTTAATGAAAGTAATTCTAATGCGAGCAACCTGATCTTCGCATTGTTTTAACGCCCACAACTAATAACTGTTAACCACAAACAATTGTCGTATTTTCTATAACAATGGAACAAAGCCTTTAACGATTTTAATACAACGGCGGAAAAAGCAGACCACAGAACAATAAAATACTACTATCTGTAATAGGTCTCCTGGTGCTTCGAGATTTTTACTCTTTGTATTTCTTTAAGCTGTGGTCTTGACTGTCTTTTACGTTGGCTTTAAAAGGGGTTTTTCAGCCTCCCTTACAGTGGGTAGGATTTGACACCCCGCTGGTTCCCGAGTATCATTCTTAAACCGTTTATTTATAGATTGAAGAGGCAGTACACAAACATTAATGTTACTATTCCGGTCGAGGTGCAAATAATTGCTGTTGCAACTCTTGTAGCATAATTTGTTCTTAGCGTTTTCATTCAATCGCAGCTTTTTTGCAGGTCTCCAAAAGTTACATACATGTATAAGGCCTTATAGGTATTATTTTAATCATTAACAATTATTTTAAGCTGACAAGAATTAGTGCTACGCCCGAACATTAAATTTGAATCAAACCGTTTCTTTCCGATTGCGAGGGAATTTTGGGATAATAATATCCCTTCTTAGTGCATCCTTATGTTCCCCAAGGTACATATTTGCCATATTTCAGCTTCGCTCAAAAGTTTTGCCTGTGCGTTGTCTGTTAGTCAGCCATTAACGCAGAAAATAATTATTATATATACCTACAGATAAACAATGCAAATTGTAATATAATGTTTAAAATGCTATTATTTTTACGTGTTTGCTTATACCGGTGTATATATGTATTAAGAAAAATCAATGATGATTATGTCGACAGAAGCTTTGTCTTAAAGAATATTGTTATAGATGATGAGGGACGCAAACATAGAGAATATTAAATTTCAATTTCTCCTTATTTTTTAAGTTTGTTTAGCCAGTATTCACTTAGAGGGCAATGTGCAAGCTATACTCTTAGAATTGCAGGCCAAAGGTCAGCGGTCTAAACCATGAAACATCGGTATCCCTTTGTGTTGCGGATTGCAGACGACAGTCGCTCTGTGGAAAAGCTAATATTCTGTCAAATCTGGTCAGACCAGTAAGCGGACCTTGGGCGTCGTCATCATCGTCCTAGCGTTATTTACGCTAGGACGATGATAACTCTTAGAATAACACGCGTCTATAAGCTGCGACACCGGTTAACTCCCATGCCGGTGGTATGCTCAAAAATCACCTACAGCAAAGTTCAAAGCAAGAGGTCGAAAATAAAAATGTGAAAATATCTCAAACATCACCGTCCTGTTCCGCAATATATGTATACTAGCTGCTGCCCGCGACGTCGTCTGCGTGAACGCTATACAGCACCAAATTATTAAATAAATATCTACGATTATACCTTTTAAAATAACATTCATTTACCCGTTTCTTCTTTATATATCATATCTGCAGAAAGTGCAATAATAGAGGGAGACTGTCTTTTGTAAAATTGACCTTCAAAAAGTGCTGATTATCAGCCTGCTTTGAATAAATGACTTTAGAGTGATTCTGCTTAATTAAGTAATAAATTGTGACTGAAGCAGGTGGAGAAAATAAGGAATGCAGAATAGGGTAAAAATACATACTTATGGGACTTCTCGATAAATAACATTAGTGGTTTGGCTCTCCGCAGTCAAAATGTAAAGAGAGTCAGGACTGGTGACGCGCGAGCAAGCGACGTAAGCTGCCCGTGTGAGAAGCAACTCGTCCTGAGGTCGACACCCGCTGCCCTCAGTGTCAGCCCCTGCGACTTATTGATGGTCATCGCGAAGCAAACACTCACGGGGAACTGTACGTACTTGAACGGGAACGGGAAATTATGAAGTATGTAGGGAATGCGTGGTATAAATACTGCCTCGCCGGCGCCACAACCCGTAAGAATTTCCGCCTCAAAGGTGTCTGTGGAGCGAGATGACTTTAAGGCAGAAGTTAAGTCAGGAAGTTCACTTGCTGACAGGGAGTTCAGAAATTCCACGGGATAATGTGTGGCATCTTGCTGGACGACAGTGTTTACAAAGGTGTAGATCACTTCATTTCCCTCTATATCAGAGAGAATGCATTCGTTAATTGTTACAGCCTGATCATTTTTGGGCCTCAAAATAGCCCGCTCACACACCCAATAATTCTGCTATTACGGTATTCAACTGATGTCCCCGTACACACAGCGAATGAGTTCATTTAAGCTGGATACAACTCTACTGAGAGACTCTAGAAGCATCACCTGTCCACCTCCCTCCTCTGGTAGAGTGCCTTCGCCAAGACTTAGAAGGACATCGGAGAATTGTTGAGCACGTGCATTGACGCCGAGCCGAGCTCTCAAATTAATGGTCAAGCGCAGCGTACGAACTCGTGACAACAGCAAAGATAATTTCAACGAAGCACTCACCTCGTCAGCCCTCGATCCCCGCAACACCACGGGAAGCGTTTGTCGGAAATCGCCACTGAACAGAACTGTGACCACCCATCAAATGCTCGCTGCGGATGTCCTGCAGAGTTCTATCCACGGCCTCAACTGCCTTCCTATTGGCCATCGTATGCTCATCCCATACGATCAGAGAGCAATCCTTGAGCACATGTCCCTTATCACTGTTACGTGACACACCACAAAAGGACGTTTCGGCGCTCTCGAAATCGATGGGAAATTTGAACATGGCATGTGCTGTCTTGCCATCCGGAAGCAGTGTGGCAGCGATTCCCAACAACGCTACGGCAAAGGCAATTTTGCCTTCCTTCTTGACCTCTGCAAGTATGCCAGTGGTAACAAATGTTTTTCCTGTTCCACCAGGAGCATCCAAGAAAAACATTTTACCCTGGCTTTGCCCAACGTTTTCAAAGACGTTGTCATAAATTTCGTATAGTGGTAATTTCACCCGGATCGTAAATTGTCTCAGCGTTATACTCCCAATTGCCACGGTCTTGATGCGGTGATGATTGGGAAGCTGGTAACCCATATTCGACCAGTGGATTGCCGCTGATAGAAATGACCATGTCTTAAAGTGAACTGAGACAGGTGTTCAGCACGCGTTGATCAGTTACTTCGACTTTTTCTCCAGTAGTACGCCTCAAAGCTCCAAGAAAATCTTCAGACAGATGATGGCGATACTTTTCCCACAAAACTACCCAGCCGCCCAGTCACTGACGCTCGCCTCCGCGAGGGTGTCATCCCAGTTTTGGCCACCGTCGAGAAAATGACGTACTACGCAGGCTGTGCGATAAGTGGGATACATCACGACATCAAATGTCCTCAGAAAGGCGAAAGACGTTGGGCCTCGGACCATGTGAAGTAACAACCGCAAAAAATAGCATTCGACATTATTTGTGTGTAAGAGACCTCCCAAACTGGTCGACTTCACAGAGCCTAAAAAATGCCAAGAGAGTTGTTTGACGCGGATTTCCCAAGCGCTCAGCAACGCTGTTGGGATCAAAATATATCAAAATAAATCTAGCTAGTTCCACATCTCACTAAAATTTATATGCGACATGAATATATAAGTATTAATTAAGAAGCAATAGTTACACCAATGTGGCCAAAATGTTTATTTTGTACTAAATCTATTACTATTTATTCTGTAAGTACGGTAAAAATATCTCTTATCTTTAAGATATATATCAGCAATAGCGTACCGTTTTCGAGTTTAACTTTTGTTATAAATCTATGCAGTTCTTTTTGAGTGCTGTTTGTATTTACATACAGACAAACTCGATGAATTTTATATGACATAGATGAAGCAGCTTAAAATTTACAAAAACACATTATTTTTAATTGTCTTACTCATCTCTGAAACGAATTAACGATACAATTTTTAAGAACATAATGCACCACTCTATCTATGACTTTTGAAAACAACTATTAACTTCGCCAATATGATCAAATTTAAATTATTTATATCCAAAAAGGACTTAGACATTTAATTCAACTTGATGTTTTTGAACTCTCATAGATGCTTTAAAATTGTCTTGATACTACTTTTCATTTAATTATGTTTTTCAGCTTAAGTTACTAATATTGCGTTATTTTTATAGTGTGAAGCTAGCTTATAGCACGGTTAACATAATAACAACATTCAAATATGCGTCGTTAGATTACACGTTGTTACAGAATGCGTTGAAGAAATAAAGGTTCACTGCTCGTTCCCCGTAGGTGATAGCGTAATAATATGTAGCCTATATGTTGACCCGACATACTAACAATATTTGTGCTAAATTTGAAGTAAATCCATGCAGTACTTTTTATTTTTATCCTGGACTGACAAACAGATAAACAGACAAACAGACAAAAATTCTAAAAACTATATTTTTGGCTTCGGTATCGATTGTAGATCACACCCCAAGTATTCTTTAAAAAAAATATTCAATGTACAGTTTTGACTTGCCTGCCATTTTATTATATGTATAGATTTGCCCGAAAATTTCAAAAGCGAAATGCCTAACGAAATAAAGCATAGGGCTCACCAAAAATGACAAACAAACAAGCCGTCAGCCTTTGCCAAACTATTTGCACGCTTCACTGCGGGGGGTGGGTTCACCACCCAAAGGTTGTATCTGCACAAAAGTTGAGCGAGGTAGAAGCGATGTGTGAGAAAAATGTTCACCAATAATTATAGCATTTATAATATTTCACACATTTGTTTATATTTATATTTTTTCATATTTAATTATTATTTTACTTCACAGTCCTAATATTGATCGTCAGGTTTGTTTTTAATTTCAATGCCTGTTGTTTTACTTCCATATGTTTGTTTCAACAAACGACACTAGTTTCTGTCATGTGTCATTAAATAAATAAATTTGCACTGAGCGAGGTGAGCAAAGCATATTTATCCTAGTATTCTGCTCCAAACCTTTTTCCTTGGACACGTCATGACTCCATTTCGTAGCCTTATCAGAGTCGACAGAATATTAGTTTTTTTATTAACTGTTTTCTGCGACCTATACAGGTAGCGTTAATCTATAGTTAAGACCAGTGACAGGATATGGAATGATACCGTCTTCCAACGGCTGTGGTCACAGAGGGACTCGACTGACTGTCATTGCATTGCATTTGCTCTTGCGATGAGCTCTACGTAACTTTCTTAAACGGCGAATGTTTTCATCACAAACCTCTCTTCTCTCTCGCTCTCGCTCTTCTCTACTCGATACACACCCTCTTTGGTTTGGGGCGAATTCCGTCTGAAATAATAGACGCGCCAACGTAGAGCGAGTGACTAAATAAGAATCATTTATTAATTCATTCGATTGATTCGTTTTCTAACGAGGAATTTTGTCGGTCTTTTGTGCTTTTATCCACGGGGTGGATAACAATAGGCTTGGTTGTGTCCCGTTGTCTCTAATCATTCATTTTGGCTGTCTGTGGTAGATGGTATGCTATATATATCCTATAGATTACTGTCTGAAATACCTATTGTTGGGTGGGCAGGAAATACGTTTTTGGACATCTGCTAATTAGATTTTACTGAAAGTTATTGAGATTTTATATTACAATTGATTATAATGACTTTATGAAAGTAATATACAATGTTGTTGAACTGGAATTGATTTTGTTAAAACTACATTCAGAATAAAAATCACAGAATTTAAATAAATTTTAATTAATGTAAATTTGCCATATAAAACAATTTTAAACAAGCTTTACTAACATTATTTTCCATCGCAATTATTGCATATCATCGCTACCCTGTGTCTACTCATCGTCATACCAATAACCTATTGGTAAATACTATTTGTTAATCGAATGATATACTCTAAACTGATGGGTAATATGATTTCTTCAACGAATAATAAAAAACATGTTTGCTCCTGATCGCGGTTCAAACTCAATACAATCGTATAATAGCACACCCACGAATAGACCACTTCAAATATAAGTTGTTCCACGTTTCATAAAAGTCAACTCGCTTATATAGTGTGACGTCAATCGTCGTCGCACATCTCGGCCGGCCGTCTTCGCCTCCCGCACAGTCGAGTCCTCACGCAACCCCCTAAAGGGTTGGCGGAAGCGGGTTCAGGGCGATGTGCCCTTAGCCTGCGGGATCGTCGCTGTCCCTTAAATAAGGGGCAGGTGTTTGGGGTGGGCTATGTGTGCCCGGTGAGTGTCGTCGTCGTGATTACCGGGCCGCTTCGGTCTTCACGCCGTCCGGGCGGTCAACACGAGCCGGGTGAGACCCCGGGCGAACCGAGGGAGGCCCAGCTCCGTGAAGCCAGCGACACGGACAGCGACGTACTAATGTGCGGCCCTTTGGATGTCTATGTGTGTTGGTGTGTGGTGTAGTGGGTGTGTAGGCGTCGTGTTGTAGGCGTCCGCTGTTGCGGTGGTCGCCCGCGCGCGCACATGATGAACGTATGCTGATCATACGCGCAGATGTCGCGCGGAAAGGGGCGGTCACCTGTAACAGAGGGAATGGAGTGTAGTGTTGCGAGGGCGGCGGTCACCTGGGGGTGACCGTGTTGTCCGCGGAGTCGTCGGGTGATGCGAGCAGATCTCGCGGCAGTTTCTTCTTGTCCGGGGGGCGAGCGTACCAGGGGGCCAGGTCTCGGACGTGGTCCCAGGCCGAGGCGTCGGCACGCTCAAACATCCCCACGGACAGGCGGCGGACCCACGTTCACCGACAGCCGCCATTGTGACAGCCAGTGTGGGAGAAGCTGGAGGGTACGCTGCATCTTGGACGCGGCGTGGTAGGCGTTGATGCTTGTTGTGATGTACGCCGCGTCGTCAGCGTACAGAGCTAGCTCTGCGCCCTCGGCGACGGGGATGTCGTCGGTGAAACGCGAGTAGAGCACAGGCGAGAGACACGAGCCCTGCGGGACTCCGGCGGCGATAGGATGGAGGTCTGAGACCTCTCTCTCCACCACCACTCGGTATTTCCTATCGCACAGAAACGAGGAGACCGTTTTCACGATGCGGCGGGGCGCTGTGGAGGTCGAGAGCTTATACAGCAGACCGGAATGCCATACTCGGTCAAATGCTTTCTCCATGTCGAGGAATACTGCCACGGCGTGCTCGCGTTTGTTACGCGCCGCCGCTATCCGGTGCAGTACCATCGACAGCTGCAATGTGGTTGAGTGTTCGGCGCGGAACCCGAACTGCTCAGGTCTGGGCGTGATATGCGGTGTGAGGTGTCGCAGCAGGAGTTTTTCGAACACCTTCGAGATGGTGGGCAGCAATTCGCCTCCCGCGCACCTCAAGCTGCTATTTATACCGTGGCGCGGAAGTGACCATCTCTTTCTGGCCGCCGCAGCATCGCAAGCTAAGTCATCTTCCCTCTGCATATCCGGGAGTGCGTTTTACTTGGACTACACGAACCCTGTTAACTTTTTTTAGAGTCAAAATTGTGTATTATTTATTAATTTGTTTCACAAGCAAGCATAACAAAATTATGTACAATTTTAAATGAAAACATATAGTTAGCTACAATATATGTGCGGCTGGTACTTAAAATAGGAGAACCTGAGCCATAAGTACCAGCAACCTTCTAATGACACAATACAGAACTTACATAATAAAGCATTGAGACAGTTTTAATATAAATATTGTAAAACAATTGCCAAAAATAAATAAAGAAAAAGAAAAGTAATATTAAGTAGTTTTGATAAACCTTGCATATTAGAATGTGTGTGTGTGTGTGTGTGTGTGTGTGTGTGTGTGTGTGTGTGTGTGTGTGTGCGCGTGTGTGTATGTGTGTGTGTGTGCGTGTGTTAAGTTGTGGGATGGAGTAGATTTTCTGTTTCGTCGTATGATAGTGTGAGTAATTATTTTGTTGTAAATAAACCTTCCAAGAAAGCAGAAAAATCTTTGACTAAATGATGTTCTACGGGTAACACCAGGTGGAAATTTATACCTACGAGCGATTGACTGATGAGAAGACGAGGTGTAGTGGCCTGATTTTGATAGGTACGAGTGTTCTCTTAATATAATTTGTTGTATTAAAAGTTGTCGTACAGTGAGGACCTGACAGTATTCGTAAAGGTCCCTCGTGGGGTATCTGAAGGGCTTAAAAGTGGACACTTTTAGTACTGCTCTCTGAGCTCTTTCCACTCGTATTAAGTGGCTTTTGGATTTTATTTCATATTCTAGTGTATATATTGTTTACGACACCTGTTAACTCCCCCTAGGGGGCGGTAGGTGTACAAAAGGCGGTTTCGTTTGTTTACCTATTAATTATCGGATAGCGTAAATATTTTGTCGTATCACCCACGCTATGGAATACAAACGTGTGTATGTGTGTGAGTAAGTCAATGAGCTAGACGAATGGAGTGCTTGAAATTGTTTTATTTTTGCTTTCTTCGTCTGTACAGCAGGTTAGCAGCCCTACGCTATTAGCCCAACTGTACATGAAATGCTTAATGCTAGGGGACTTATCTAACGTATTAAAATAAGTACATGCCTAGTATTTCCTTTCTTACCTTCGTTCTAAATAAAGTAAATGGTGTTAATGTGTAGATGAGAGAGAGAATTATATAAAATCTTATACCATATGATTACTTACTACATAAACCATTGTTCGTCTTTCGGCAATGAAAAAACGACAAGTTTTCATTTGTTTTTGCCTTTAACACTCATCCACTGCACAATAATTTCGCGGTTTCGGCATTTCTATAAGAAAGCGCGGGAAACGTGTCATGCGTACGCTGTGGCGGGTGAGCGGCGGCCCTCTGTCGTTTGTACCGTCGACGATACACAAAGTCCTAGGGATTTAACGCGCGAATTTAAGCCAGTGACGGAGGCCTGCCTTAACGCATAAATGGCATGTTCATGTGTGAACATCGTCAAAACGAAACAATAATTTGACTAAACGTATGGCGTAGTAGCCGTTCCGGACTATGCCTGTGGGTTCAACCCACACTTCATAATTAGTTTTTTCGTGTCAGGGTATAGGTGCAATGTATCAGATGTTGGTAAAAAGTAAAGTGGAATGTTTTGCAAGAGATTGTTACTGACCGAAAGGTCCGGTGTCCAATTTCCGGATCAATCAAAGGGTTAATTTGAACAAACTGGTAGTCGATTTCTGAAATTAGCAATTACTTGGTTTATTCGATTTTTCATATAGAAAATATTCACTAGCAGCAATTAGTCTCATATTACAAGTATATGCTCCGAAGTTGAAAATATCCTTATCTGGGACCCTAAATATAAACGTTAGAGCAGATAAAAAGATATAAGTATAATAAATCAACCAAGGTTTTTTCATTACCGCAACCGATCGAGGGAACGTCGTCTTAACCACGGACTACGATGGGAGAAGCACAGTTGAAAATAAATATTAAAACTATTATTACTTGTATGATGTATATATATAACAAGCAATTAAATTTATTTATACTCTATGACTATTATTTCGACGGCAAATCTCTTACAACTTTGATTAATAACTAGAAAAAACTGTGGGTCATTGTAGTGAGGTTAATAAATAACGGAGCAGTATCACGCTAGTTTTACATGCTAACTCATTAATTTTAATACTTTTTTATATATTTAATATTTTAAAGAAGAAAAAGTTAATATTTTATACAAAACAAAAATTTGCCTTTTGAACATCTTTTCATTTAAAATTGATGAGGAAAGTAAATTCTGAGAAAGAAAACTTTATCAATGGACCATTAATTAAATGAATAGAGGGAATAAAAATTAGATCTTTTAATAAGACACACACATATGCAACTTTACCAAGCTCTAACCCTCATAGCGTGGCTTGGCTTGCTGTTCGAAATAGGTCGGCAAAGTTAAGCACCGCTTGTACAGGTCGCCATGTGAATAGGTGAACATGTGTAGCATTAACATTCGAGCGCTACCGTGCTTCGGAGGGCATGTAAAGCTGTTCAAGTAAGGCTGAACAAGAATTATTAGGCCATTTCGAAGGCCTTTGGGCGGTCTGAAAGCTCCGACACCTCTGGTGCTTACTCACACTCATACGAAAAAGTGAGAAAATGAAACAAACCATGTTCAGGATGAGATTAAAATGAAGTATGGTTGATTTACTCATCTAGTTCGCTTGTTAGTTCAGTGACACTGGCAAAACGCGTCATAAAGATGTCCCTTCTTCATCATCTTCAGGTCAGTCACTAGATCTACAGACCAAGGCTGTTTAATCTGAGGCTATGGTGTCACATCAAAGCTAACACAGCTCATACAAACTTTATTATCTTTGTATAGAATATGCGAGTGTGTGCATGTAAAGTAAACTAACAAACGCACACATAGAAATATCATAAAAAACGAAACAAAGGTCTAAGAAAGCGAAATTACATTACAAACGAGAGGTACCTACTTTTTTGTGTGGAGAAAGATTATAGAAACATATCCGAATATGGAGGCGAGTCAATAAAGCGCTTTTATGAGTCATATTCGTCTCTGAGCCAGGTTTATAAGAAATCACGTTGCCAACGTGGTTGGTGGATGCGTGATTTGAAAAGTGAAATGGGCAAGAATGTATTAACTTTTTTATTATATTGTCATGCCAATGGCGAAGCCGCCAGTGGAAGCTCCACTGGCGGCTTCGCCATCCGCATGTCATATCGAGTCGCGATAAACTATACACGTAAACAATCCTAATGAATAATATCGTCCATGGGTGATGGTATAAAAATCAGTTCAATATTTTTGAGTTTATCGCGAACATACTGATGGAGGAACGCGGCGGAGGATATGCGATTACAACTTTAGATACAAAGCGTATGCATTAAGTTTGCATAAATTTAATGCACAGTATACAATTATGCATAGGTATTACTAGCCTGTAGGAGGTGCATGAGAATTGCCCACTTTAAAAAATAGGTAACTACTTAGTCCTTTTAACACGAAATAACAGAGCGTGACCATCAATCAATCAATATTAAGTAAAACTTTTGCATTACTGAATGACTAACAGACAACGCATATCCGATACTACCAGGCGCTAGAAGCTTAAATTTCGCATGATCATGTGCATGAGAGCACTGGCCTATAAGAGTTAAAAGCAGTCTCACGTGGGCCGAGCCGCGTGCGATAACTAGTATGTAATATTACGCAAAAACTTTTCTGAGACCTAAACACAGTGTAAAGATTGCCATTGTATTAGACATGCATGAATATTATTCAATGTAGTACCACGTCTATTATAATTCTATGTATCACTGACTGGAGTATTGTTAACTGTTATGGTTGACAATTAACTTGTGCATATACGACACTGTCGTATTGTAATGTAATTTTTATTGCTTATTATAAAGGGCACATGCCAGGATATTGGCTATATGGAAATCCATAATCGTTGGCGCTTCAGCTTGCCAATCAATGTTATATAGTGTGTTCAGTACTACGTATAGTTCTATTATATCTTGGTATTGCCAAAGTTTTGGAAATAGTATTTTGTATTTTGAAAGTCGTTTTCTGTGTAGATGAAAGTTTAAGTTTTAAAAGACGTATAAAGTGCCCTTCTACTTACTTTTCCGTTAGGGGTTCAAATTCAAATTCAAATTAAATATATTTGTTAAACACAGGTATATATTGAGATGTTACAAATAACGAAAGTGCAGTTTTGTGTCCTGCTAATGTTGGCGTACAAATATTGACATATTATTAACAAAAAAATTAACAATGTAATCAAAAATACAAATAACACCAATCTCTAAAATAACAAACTTGAAAACTAACACATTTTACGGATAATATCTTGTCGTTGAGGAAGTCTGTAACTGAATAATAACACTTTTCTTTCGGTTAAACTTCCAAAAGTCAGTGATCATGAACTCGAGATTCTCTGCGTAGCAGTCTGCTAGTCTCCCCCCTACGCTATCGCTCGCCACATAATATTTTATATTTAAATAAAAAATGTCTACTGTGAAACAAAACTTAGGCTTGGAAAGACATATTCTATGTCGTGGCTTTGCCAACTAATAGGTATCATCATACCTTGAAATTTTCTTCTTTTTGTTTTAGTTTTGTTCTTTTTTATTAAAAAGACAGCAAAACGTTGCAAATTAAAATAAATATGCAGGTTTTCAATTAATCTTTAATATTCTAATAATACAACGATTCTGAAATTCAAATATCGAACGTCAGTATCTAATGGCCGTAACACACGCTCGAACTTGTCCGGCGGACGAAACCCGTCGGTCCGGCGGACCAAATCCGTTCTCGATACAGACGACCGGATCGGACAGTAAGCCATGTCCGATCCGACCGATCTGCAAACTAGTGGACCGAGGCGGACTCAATTAATAATAATTATGTTCGCCGGACTACTCTACAGACGGTCAGATTTGGTCCGGAGGCGACGCAATAATAATAAAAATAATAAAAAATACACACTAGACATGAAAACGAGAACAGAAATCCACAAGACTACCTAGATACATTAAAACAAAAATTAGCTGTAAAAGTACATAGACTCAAAAAGTATAAAAAAGCTCAACAGCGGCGAAGCAGTAATATTCTGTTTACTACAAATGAAAAAATGTTTTACAGAAACTTATGCAATCAACACCCACAGAGACCAACCACCGGTAATAATACAACATTACCCTCAAAATTGCAACTCGAAACATTCTGGGCAGACATTTGGGAAAAACAAGAAAATCATAACTCTAATGCAGATTGGATCTCAGAAGAAGAAAATAGGTGGAGTGAAATAAATCCAATGGAATTTGATAGCATAACTGAAACAGACATAACTTCAATAACAGCTAGGCTACATAGTTGGAAATCACCTGGTATTGACAAAATTCACAACTACTGGTATAAGAAACTAACGTCACTTCATAAATCTATAGCTGAAAATCTAACACATATAATACTAGGCACACAGAAAATACCCGAATTTATTGCTACTGGCATAACTTATATGCTACCAAAAACCACATACTCACCTCAACCTTCTCAATACAGACCCATCACGTGCTTACCTACAATATACAAAATATTGACATCTGCAATAGCCCAGAAAATCAGAACACACATTGAACATAATCACATTTTAGCGGAGGAACAAAAAGGATGTAGACGAGGCCACATGGGGTGCAAGGAACAACTCATCATTGACTCCACAATCCATAAACATGCTACTGCAAAAAATAGAAACTTACACTGCACATACATTGACTACAAAAAAGCATTTGACAGCATACCTCATTCTTGGCTTTTAAAGATTTTACACATTTACAAAATAAACCCAAAAATAACGAATTTCATGCGTAATATCATGTTACAATGGAAAACAACATTACAGCTTAATAATCACCAAAATACAATTACAACGAGACAAATTAGAATCAAAAGAGGCATTTATCAAGGAGATTCCTTAAGCCCCCTCTGGTTTTGTCTGGCATTGAATCCTCTATCACACTTACTACATCGTTGCCGAGTAGGATATGGTCTAACACACACTACAGACACAGTTATCTCACATCTTATATATATGGATGACATAAAATTGTACGCAAGATCAGAAAGAGATATGAATACACTCCTGGAAAAAACAACAACATTTAGCAAAGATATAAACATGGAATTTGGTTTAGATAAATGCAAAACATTACACATAATAAGAGGCAAGATCCGAGCCGGCGACTACACAATAGATGATACACACACAATTTCAGCGATGGAGCCCACTGATCTGTATAAATACTTAGGGTATAATCAACTTAAGGGTATAGACCATGCAACAATAAAGCAGACCCTGACAACAGAGTACAAGAAAAGGATAAACGCCATCTGCAAATCACAACTGTCTTGGAAGAATCTTATTAAAGGACTTAACACCTACGCCGTTCCAATACTCACTTACTCATTTGGGTTAATAAAATGGACCAAAACGGACTTGGAACAACTAGAACGAGTAACATGAACGACACTAACTAAATATAACTACTCACACCCTAAATCTGCAATTGAGAGACTCACAATCAAAAGGCAGAATGGAGGCAGAGGATTTATAGATATTAACCACCTATGGCAAAAACAAGTATACAATTTAAAAGCATTCTTCCTAACAAAAGCGCATTCAAGTAATATACATAAAGCAATAGTAAAATCTGATCTTAACTACACACCACTCAACCTACACGACACTACTAGCGCACAAATTCTGAACAATAGCGACATACAACTACGAAAAATAGACACTTGGAAAAAGAAAACACTACACGGACGACACCCACATGACCTTGAACAGAGCCACGTGGACTCAGTAGCGTCGAATAAGTGGTTGCAAGTAGGTAACTTATTCCCCGAAACAGAGGGACTCATGATAGCGATACAGGATCAAATAATAAACACTAAAAATCATAGGAAATATATAATAAAAGATCCCACCGTTACAAATGACAAATGCCGCAGATGCCATACACAACCCGAAACTATCCAACATATAACCGGAGCATGTTCAACACTCACACAAACAAACTACACACACAGACATAACCAAATTGCCAATATTATACATCAAAACCTAGCACTTAAACATAACCTAATCCGAGACATAGACACACCATATTACAAATAAAAACCACAGACTATCTTGGAAAATACTACACACAAGCTCTACTTCGACCGCGCTGTTCTTACAGACAAAACCATACACTATAATAGACCGGACATAACATTAATCGATAAACACAAGAAAACTACATATCTCATAGACATAGCCGTTCCTAATACACACAACATTCGAAAGACTATTACTGAGAAAATTAGCAAATATTCAGAATTGAAAAAAGAGGTAGCAAGGATATGGAACCAGAGCAAAGTTTACATAGTACCAGTAGTGATTTCTACCACTGGCGTCGTTCCTAAACATCTTCACCATAGCTTAAAGTTAATAGACCTCAAAGACAGCCTTTACATACATATACAGAAAGCTGCCATCTTAAATACTTGTAGGATTGTTCGCAAATTCATGTCACTTGACGAAAATGACACACCACAAATCACTACACCATAATCCCTACTCACTACACACTACATTTACTTGGTGTTTACCCGTAGATGTAGTTAAAACCAGCTAAAAGCTGAGAAAAAGAAAAGAAAACCAATAATAATAATAATAATAATATTCTTTATTTGCATAAAATGTAGGTACAAAGGAGATGGAGCAAAATGGTACATAGAGCCAGTACATTTTGTCGCTTAGCGACATGCATACATCATCATCATACATTTTATAGCTTTAAAATTAAATCAATTAAATAAAAAATGATAGCCAATGTCAAATATAAACAGAAGTCAATACAATCAATCATGAAAACACACATACATTATTAACAATATTCAATAGGCTACATATAGTTTCAATAGGAATTTAATTACAAAGATGTCATAGGTACATTATTTTGTTTTAAGAATTCCGATTGAAGAGATCAGTGACAGAATAAAAATTATTTTCTAACAACCATTGCTTCAATTTTTTGCAGAATTGATTAAGTGGTAGATTTTTTATGTTAGCAGGTACAGCATTGTAAATTTTTCCACACATTGTAATACAATTTTTCAGATACATTGTCGTTCTTGGTACTCTTTTTAACACAATTCTGTCTGGATTTCTAGTGTTTCGAATGAATATGTTTTTAGCAGTTTCAAATCGACTGGGGTATAATTTAACAAATTTAGCTGCTTCTAATATGTACATACAGGGTAGTGTAAGTATTTTAAACTTTTTAAATAATATCTTACACGATTCCCAGGGCGGTATACCAGCAATGGCTCTAATACATTTTTTTGAGCAAGAAATGCTTGTTGTATTTCTGTAGTTTCCCCATAAAATTAAACCGTAATTTAGAACAGAGGCAACACATCCGTGATAAGCTGCTAGGACCGTTTTTTCAGTTGAAGTCTTACGAAGTTTATAAAGGACGAAAACAAAACTGTTTACTTTATTACACACTTTATGGATGTGAGACTTCCAGTTTAGATGTTCATCTAAATGAATACCCAAGAATTTTGTTTCTTTTACTTCAGTAATGTTTTGATCGTTATAATTAATTTTTAGGTCTCTGATATTTGTATTATATGTCCTAAATTGAATTAAATTTGTCTTGTCTAGATTTACCATTAAATTATTATCGGCGAGCCATTTTAATATAGATTGTATAGTATTATTTATGTCAGAAGAAAATTTATCCATGTCAGTATCGTTTTTACAAGTCATTATTAGGGAAACATCGTCAGCAAATAAAATACAAGGATTAGGAGTAATGTCAGGAAGGTCATTAATATAAATTAAAAATAATAATGGTCCAAGAACGCTTCCTTGTGGAACACCATAACTATTTATAAGATAGGTTGATCTATATTGTTCAAGCTCTTTATTTCTATTCACATTATCTATTTGTACAGCTTGTCGCCTTTCTTTTAGATACGTTCTAATCCAACTTGGTGCTGGTCCTCTGATACCATATTTATTTAACTTTTCTAAAAGCGTTTCATGACATACAAGATCGAACGCCTTGGACATGTCAAAAAATATCACAGTAACTACTTTATTATGGTCTATATTATCAATTATTTTACTTACAAAATCAAAACACGCTAATGTTGTCGATTTTCCCCTTTGAAAGCCATACACTGTTCTTGTCGTAACACATTATGTTTTTTAAAATCCGTGGTCTGTTCGGATCAAGTTCGAGCGTGTGTTACGGCTATAAATAGTGACGCGTTTGTAATTTAAATCGGATTATCGAATGGTTTAGTCGTAGTGCGTATTCGATGCATACCAAACCGATTAAAGCATATACTTTGTTCCACAATACATTATGTATCGTATTATATTTTAAAGAGTTTTTCTATCGGTACGGTTTTTTATGGCATGAATAAGACTTATAATCTGAACGCGCTTGAGAGCGGTAAGCTAAAATAAGAATTTTATTTCGCAATAGAAATGCACTGGCTCCCATAAAAAAATTGCGTTCCAAACAAGAATTTACAGAAACAATTGTTTTGAAGTATTAGATATTCTGTCTGGATGAACAATTTTATACTCTCGCTATTTTAATTACTTGTTAAAACACTCCTTGATCACATTTAGGATATTATCAATTATTACGTATCGCTTGCCTCGTGCCTCGGATGGAACGTTGAGCCGTCGGTCCTGGCTGTCAATCAAAAATCAAAATATGTAAATATTAGAGAAAACGTTGTGTTAAGAAGCATGATAGACTTTGTGATAGTTGATGAAAGAATGAGAATGAAAGTAGTGGATACTAGAGCGTATCGTGGACCTGATGTTGGCACTGATCACTATTTAGTCATTAGTAAAATTAGTGGTCTGTTCAAACACTGGCGGCACAGAATTAAAGCGTGTACCACTGAGTTAGTACGTATAAAAGTGGAAAGATTGAAAGAGCAGCGTGTGAAAGAGATGTACAAAAAGCAATTGAGTGAACGGCTGGATACAATCTGGAGTGATGTAAATGAGGAAAGTGTGAGCGATGTATGGTCGGTATTTAAAAGCAACGTAGTGAGATGTGCTGAAGACGTATGCGGAGTGAGTAAAAGAAGAGGTAAGAAAAGTGAAAAAGCTGACTGGTGGGATGGTGAAATTCGAAGTATGGTTGAGGAAAAGAAAAAAGCATGGCTGGATATCCTAGCAATAGAGGCAACGAATAGAGCTAGTGGTGGTATGAAAGAAGATCGTGTTAAAGAAATGAAGGACAAGTATAGGTGTGTGAAAGCTAAAGTTAAAGAATGTATAGAGAGGAAGAAGAATGAGAAAAAGGAGAAATATGAGAAGCAATTCGGCGCAAGTTTCCAAGACAATATAAAACTGTTTTGGAAACTCGTCAAAGAAGCGCGAGGGAAGAATATGAATACATTGATGAAAGTGATTAGGAATGAAAAAGGTGAGGTCATGAATGAAGAAAGAATGATACTGGATTGCTGGAAAAAATATTTTGAGAGTTTATTTGAGAAAGACATGAGTGAAACAGAGCGAGAAGAGATAATAGAAGATGCGTGTGTGGGCCCGGATGACGAAATTAGAAAGGATGAAATTATGAAAGCTCTAAAAAGTATGAGGTCAGGAAAGTCTGCTGGGTTCGATAGAGTGACGTCTGAAATGTTGAAGGCTGGCGAGGGACTTACAGTAAACCTGCTGCATCGCCTTTTTAATCTGTCCTTGAAACAGGGCCAGGTTCCAGATGACTGGACCAAGGCAGTGCTTGTTCCAATTTATAAAGGCAAAGGCTCGCAGCAGGAATGTCAAAATTATCGCGGGATCAGCCTTCTCAGTGTTGTTGGAAAAATGTATGCCAGAATATTGATTGATAGAGTAGTAAACGTGACTTATGACAAGATATGGGATGTGCAAGCAGGATTTCGGAAGGGAATGGGATGTACGGATCAAGTCTTTTCCTTGCGCTGCGTTACCGAAAAATGTCTGGCAAAAAACCAGAAGGTATATTGCGCGTTCATAGACTTGGAAAAGGCTTATGATAGGGTAAATAGAAAGGAACTATGGAAGGTGCTATCTATGTATGGGGTGGACAACTTTATAATAAGGGCTCTAAAATCTCTTTATAGGGATTCGAGGGCCTGTGTCCGAATTAATGGTGCCTATACGGACTGGTTTGACATCTCTAAAGGTGTCAGACAGGGGTGTCCAGCTTCACCCTGGTTGTTCAACTTATTCATGGATAGCTGCATGAAAGATTTGAGGGAAATTGATTGCGGGATTGATATGGTAGGATTGCGTGTTAAGTGCCTCTTATACGCCGATGATCAAGTAATTCTTGCATCATCGGCGAATGAGTTGCAACAAATGATGGACTGCATGAACGAGAGTTTTAAAGCAAAAGGTATGAAAGTTAATGCAAGAAAGACGAAAGTGATGGTGTTTGAGAAGGATGAAAGTTTGACTGAGTGTAATATTACGATTGAAGATGAAAATGTGGGACAAGTTGAAAGATTTGTATATTTGGGAAGCATGTTTACAAGAGATGGAAGATGTGAAGGTGATATTGAAAGGAGAGTGATAGCGGGGAACAGTGTGAATGGAGCGCTGCATGCCTTTATGAACGGCCAAACCGTGCCTAAAAAGGCGCGACTGGCGGTTCATAATGGAGTGCTGGTGCCCACCTTGATGTATGGAAGTGAGTGTTGGGTATGGCAGAAAAAGCATGCAAGCAGAATTAACGCAGTTGAGATGCGATCACTGCGTAGTATGTGTGGGGTGAGACTGATTGATAGAATTCCGAATGCAGTAATACGAGAGCGATGTGGCCTGAAAGAAGATGTCGTGACAAGGATTGAGAAAGGAATGCTGAAATGGTTTGGACACGTGGAGAGAATGAGTGAAGAAAGATTGACGAATCAAATATATATGGCAGAGGTGTATGGACAAGCCGGTTGCGGCAGACCTCGTAAGACGTTCGTAGACCAAATTGGGGACGTCTTGAAAAACGGAAAAGTCCGAAGCACCCGCAACCGGCGAGCATGTATGAAAAGAATAATGAATGTAGAGGAAGCACGTGAGGTTTGCAAGGATAGAAGCAAGTGGCGATCTGTTGTCTCTGCCTACCCCGACGGGAAAAAGGCGTGAGCATATGTATATGTATGTATGTAGAGAAAACGAGAAATAATTATTTCTCGTCTGCAAACCGAATAACCGAAACAAAAGTATATTTTGTTGCGTCGCTCGCTTTTGCATGGGTCGTCGGTCGCATGGATTTTGATTAGTTCCCCCGCGACAGACATAGTCATAAATTGTCAGGGACACGATGACCGATATAAAAAAATATAACTCTCTCATTTGAGGGATCGTATCTTTACTGACAAATCATGGAAATCGATTCAATTGATTGTTAGATTTATCGATCACCATTAGGTGGTCGATAAATCTTTTAGTGTTAGTCGAGACAATGATGATTATTTTTCTATTGGGACGTTCTTTGTCTTTGTCGAAAATGGTCATATAGTTTTTTATCATCGACTAGTTTCTGACCGCAAGGTTTTTGGATATCGAGACTTAAGTTAGCCCATGCATTTCTGATGTATAAGCTATATTACTAAAAAGTAGATGGTTCAGTTCAAAGTTTAATCAAAAACTGTTCAGAAGTATTTGCGCGGCAGAGTACCAAACTTACATCAATGCTCACAAACTTCCACGTGTGTAATATCTAGACTAATTGGAAGCTACAGTATATGTATCGAAAGTTTGTATATAATGATGTACATACATCTGTGGTTGAACCGCGATGCTGAGAGCCGAATCGTGCTACCGTAGTTTGAAACACATGTTCTTGACATTAGATGGAGATGACGCGGCACTGCATGTGTTATGCCCCAATTTAGTTGGTACCTTTAGTTAAAAATAATCCTAGTGATTTTGTTGTGAACGTCTTACCTTAGTTAAGACTACTAGGCTTGATGCCCATTGATTCAGGCACGCTGTAAACTGTGATATGTGGTGCGAATTCAAATAATACGCAAAATAATTTTGTCAAAAGACCATGCATAAAACAGGTTTCACCAGACATATAATGCACACTTATTCCAGCAAAATTTAAGAAATTATACATAATGTATTGGGTGTAATTCTGGATAAAATATACACATGTGTATTTACCTCCATTCCTGACTTTATAAATAATAATATGTGTTATAAATATAACTTGTATTACTTCTTTTATAAAATCAGGCTTATAAACAGCTTTTATCCACACTTTCATTTTACAATGTTCAGCTTATATTTCACTTAGCATTGTGAAACAACTCCCTCTTACAAACCGC
Source organism: Euclidia mi (assembly GCA_944739405.2). Taxonomy (NCBI): domain Eukaryota; kingdom Metazoa; phylum Arthropoda; class Insecta; order Lepidoptera; family Erebidae; genus Euclidia; species Euclidia mi. The sequence continues at coordinate 37,039,158 of OX123191.2, forward strand.
GAATAAAGGGCCACGAAAAAAATATAAAAACTTTAAATACATCGTAGTTGTATTTAAAGTTGATTCTTAGTCCATTGAAATGAAAACGGGAGGTTTTATCAAAGTGTTCGTGGCCAGAGGTAGATACTCTGTAAATAATTTCACCGTTGGATATTAAATATTAAAGGAAACCACGTCGACAGAGAAGCGAGTGGGAGAAAAGTGGAATAAATTAGGTTGGTTACCCACGTTTCGTGTCGACTTTAGTATTTTCAAGATTGGTGTGCCCTGTGTATGTTTTAAGTATTTGATAGTGTGCATTTTTGCATACTTGTTTAAATTTTCGTGTTAAACAAAGATAGGTTTTCACTTTGTAAATGGTCAATAACAGCTCGGTGTCTAGATTTAAGGTCTGCGTCTTATTTTGCGACGCGGAAATGATTATTATATTGCTCCTTACTCAAGATATATCTATGAATTAGCATATTCTATAAGAACGCATTCTAATTGTAGAGGACGAGTCCATGCTAAAATTAAAATTGCTTTGCTTGAGCTTTGTTAAATATAAAAAGTATGCTATCGATAAGATTTAATCCTTGTGTTTTATAAAATTATAAAAAAGTATGTTTTATAATACGCTCAGTAGCTTGTCATTGGAGAGGCAGTGGACTATGACAGGCAGATTATGATGATGATAAAAAAGAAATGAACTGATATGTCTAGCTGATATACGTAACTATAAATCAAAACTATTACCACACTCCAACTATGCTAGTTATGTATAACTTAAAGTAAAACAGAACTCTTTTGTTCTGAGGGAACATCGTTGGCTTCGTCATATAAATGTCTAAAATATATATGTTTTCTTGTAAAAAGAAGATCAGCCTATACTTTCCTTTGAGTGTAAGTGAGAATTTTTATTTTTATGGACTATTTTATTGCCCTGAGGTTAAAAAAGTTAAATACACCAATTTACATTAAAAATAATTTCATGCAGCAAACTTTCACGGTTGTGGTTGCGGGCACTGATGGTTCTTTAGGTAGATATGTATGAAAACAAATTTTTAACGAGTTTTCTCATGATCATGTCTTCCTTTTACATTAACCAGAAATATATAGTACAAAATATGATGATGATGATGATATATCACAAAAGATCATTATTACCATTTAAAACTAAGATTCAATATTTTCTCTGAATGATATCTATTTTACATAACATAAAAGACTAACCCGCATAAACCAAACAACTTCCCACGCAAAAAATAAGGATACTTGCAAGTAGTTTTTCGATATATGGGTAGTGGGAATTTACAAAAAATATTAACAATGGCTATTATTCTTTTCATTTTTCAACTTTGAATTTTTTTCTCTATTGCACGTGACACATTTATTCCTAACTTACATAGTTTCGATTGAAACTATGGGTTAATGAGAAAAGAGGTAGCCTATATGATAATCTGCTATAACTATATTCATCAGCTTTTGCGTGAAAAAGTAACAAACATCCATCCACCCTCACAAATCACGTTTGTAATAGCAGTGAGACGACATCCTTATTTTTGGACAAAAATAAATGGAAAAATTTCGTAATTATTTTCTAGCTCTTATTTCTATATCCATTCTTTATAATAGGTAAATCATAATCTCGTAAGTAACGGTAACTTCCGAATAATCCATCCGAGGGGACCACTAAAATCACTACGCAACCCATGCAATGAAACAGTAAGTTGTACCCCTAAAAGTATGAAGGCAAAGCTACAAAGTCCATTTTATAAAAAAGTCATGCCATCGATCACTTAAATGAAATAGCTTCCAAATGTAAATAGAGTTTCGGTCGAGTGAACCGGAATGGTGAACTCGTTACTGAAAGCATTCGACTGTGACAATACTATGATACCCCTCATCCTACAATTTATCATTTAGGTTAATGAAAGGGTAACGATCAAAGCGTGCCGATAGAAAATGATAAGGAAAGTAAATATTGCTTTATTATGAAATTCGTCTACTAAGATAATCTACATATTGACGCCCGACATGGGGCGCAACTACTTATCATTCAGGTAAATGAAAAGGTAGCGCTCGAAGCTTACTGTTAGATAACTAATTCAGAAACTTATACTATGATGACAAAGTAAATAAAATTGCAATTGTCAAGATAACCATCGTGATTAAATATAATTATTGGCGTCCAACGTGGGATTAATGACTGCACGTATTGCGTAGTCGTTCAAGCGGTCGCCTCGCCACTTGACTCTGCGTCAAGTGTCGTAAGTTCGATTCCCACAGAAGGAAATAATTTGTGAGATCCTTAATTCAATCGGAGTTTTCTTGGAGCTCGTAACATCCACTGTGAGAAAGGATTTATTCCTAGGGCCATTAAAATACAAATAAAAAGGAAACAAACAAGTGGAAACAATAATGTTATGAAATGCTGCTCAGCGTTATCTGGCTAGTAATGTGATTTAATTTCGAAAAACGTACCACCACAGCGCTATGGTGCCAATCACTCTCAAAAAAAAAAAAAAGATTACCAGTTCTCTCCACAACAAAATTAAATAAACACCTCCATAGTATAAGCTTATTGAACGGACGATATTTCCACGCGACTGTCCATTTTATCGAATTGAATGTTTAACAGTCTGTAACAACGAAATATATTGCACGTGTAGAGTTCTACAACAATTTGGATAATATTGGACGGTGAACATTCATATAAAACTCGTAAAATTGCTTTTATTGCTTTTATTCTCACCGATATTTGCGAAAGTAACAATATTTTGGTCACATTTCGCTTTTATATAGTAGTGAGAGTTAAATAGTAGGTTACCGTAGTCTGGTACAACGCCAAAGCAATTGGGTTAATATGATATAGTCGTTATTAGCTTAATTATTACATGAGAAGCTTGTTCTTTGTTATATTAAAGTAATGACTTCAAGGTGTCAGTATAAAATAGGTTGGTTCAAAGCATGTGTGATTATGATAGAGAACTAGAAGATGGCGACCATTTTTTTATAACTTAACTGCTTCTACCCGACTCCGTGAGCACTTTGAGAAATCCCTTCTTAGTGCACCTCTACGCTCCACAAGAGTATTGTAAGTTTCAGATTATTGCGCCCAATAGTTTCGGCTGTGCGTTGTCTGTCAAGCAGGTAGTAACGGAAGGATTTTAAATATACAGATTTAATATATGCCAACCCTATCAGAGACGCGACTACGTATCAGTATATCGATGTGGAATATTCGCATTATTACATTTCGATCGCTGCGAAAAATGTCTGCAATTCGAACATCAGTTCCCCTTTCACCCTTCCTTTCTATAAGAAAGTAGAAATACTGTAAAACTATAATATAAGGCAATATAAATGTGGAATAGGATACTATGCTTTCAACCATGCAATTTACAGCCAAGTTCTGTTTGAGCAGTGCAGACTATACATTTTATCATGGCGGGAAATTATTTATTATATTTCATTTTATCTTGTCTTTGATACAATTCCAAATAGTTATGTATTGATCGACCAAATGAATATAGCTTTTTTAACCAACATGCATTTCAATTTTGATTATTTGAACTAACCTGATATTGCAACTTCGAGCCTGGTACTAGCTTTTTAAAAGAGTTCCTCCCAGGTTCTGTTCGTAGGCTATCCTGCATCTACTATCATTTTTAACCTCAGTAAATAAATGAATTTGATATCAACTTTTTGTATAAAAATTTTAATCAATTGATTAGGACAGCATTTTGCAACAGTCACTTACGTGGTTAAAAGCAATTGTAGGTTTCATTCTTCATCGCATTTGTTTCGCTCCAAAACTGTTTGAAATTCTCCTAGCGGTATGGGCCCGTCACTCAGTTACGGAGAAGAGGTACCTAAAAGGGGTAAGAAAAACAAAACACAGGGTAAAACATCCGAGGCGAGTAAAAACTTGTAAGTTTTGATTTATAATACAACCTATCGGGAGCAAGCAATCTTCGCAATAAGAACACTCCACAAGTTATGATGTTTCACGGTTGGATTTCAACTGTTGAGAAAGTAATACATTTTTCTTTTGGTAGTGTTTTGATACTTGTTTTGTTAGCGAAAGTATTATGTATAGTTATTTCCTTAAGTTATTTCTTATACAACGCGGCCTATTAAAAATCTATACATATTATAAAATTAATTCCTCAGCCGTGCTGCCTGTCTGGACGAACATGATAAACTCAAAAATCACCAAATTAATTTTTGTACGGTTTTCACTATTATCTAGTGTTATCCCAGTTTCAGCCTGGGGTCCACTTACTAGTCTAATCAAATTTGGCTGAATTTAAGCTTTTCCACAGAGCGAAAGCCTATCTGTCCTCAGTAACCCGAAGGGATAGCCATATTCCATGGTTTTGACTGGTGTCAGTCTAGCCGAAGATTTTCAAGATCGTTCTAGCGAACACTCTAATCAGCAAAAACATCAAAGTAAAATTACTGTCAATTCGCTAGAATGCTCGCCAGAACGTTCGTAGGAATGCTCGCTTAAGCGCACTCATTTTTTTTGCTGTTTTGTAACATTCGCAAGAATGGTCATTACAGGTGAATGCTCAAATATATGTGCACCATTAGAAGCATGTACACATGAAAATGCTCTTCTAATAGGTACTTAACAACACTACTACTGCAAAAGTGCTCATTGATATTACTTTCAGACTTATTTATTTACCTCGGCCGTCGTTTGAAAACCACTCTTATAAATAAATTCAATAATATACATCACTGTTTAAACAGTAATGGTGTCTGGATGGTTTCGGTTCGAAATACATACATACATAGACTCACGCCTGTTTCCCGGAGGGGTAGGCAGAGACTACGGAACGCCATTTGCAACGATCCTGACATATCTCTCTTGCTTCATTCACTCCCATCAATTTTCTCATGCATGCTCTTCGGTTAAGGGTACTTCTAACCTGTCTTTTTTTTAGGATGTTTCCAATCTGGTCAAAGAATGTCCGTCTAGGTCTTCACCTTCCTCCTGTCCCATTCACACTTGACTTATATAACTTCTTGGTCAGTCTTTCGTCATCCATCCTCTCTATGTGTAAAAACCATCCTAGCATACCTTTTTCAATGGTTGTCACTTCATCTTCTTTTACCCCCACAACACTCTCTTAAATAACTGCATGTATTTATATTATAAGAAATATCCATTGTTTCAAGCGCGTCGCTTTGACCAAAGTGGTTTGGATTCTTGACTTGAGTCATATGTTTTTTCTTTTATTTCAATTATACGTATAATTCTGCATATGGAGGCAGCAATAATCTAGACCAGATACCTACTAAGAGAAGTGCTTTTTAAGATGTCGGTTGTCGTAAAGGTATTTGACAGTTATTATGGGCAGTAATGGTATATAGGTATATTGGATATACTGACACTCGCTGTGCCTTTGGATTATGGCAGTCGCTCTGTGGAAAAGCTAATATTTTGTTAGACTAGAAAGCGAACCCTGCACAACGGCAATCTTGAATGTAACCGAAATAAAGGTAGGGCGATGATGACTTGTAAAAAGACATTTTATTATATTACACACTAATACTTTAATTGTATTTGTGTATAACTGTAACTGTAAAATAAGTTTGTCTGTAAGTTTGTTTGTCTACTTTTACGGCTAAGCCGTTGCATCGTTTGAATGAAACGTAGGAAGATTATAAATTGTATGTATTAAAATAAACACTCTTTTGTATGTATAAACACGCTTTCTTGACAGTCGTGACATATGGAACTCAATAACTATAAATATCAAGTGACACCTACGAGTTGCGTTCGGAAACACGAGAAATAGTTCTTTCAACATAATAATCATATTTCTATAAATATTAGTATATATAGTACATATACATATATATATATATATATATATATATATATATATATATATATATATAAATATATATATATATATATATATATATATATATATATATATACACTTCAATATACTTAATTTAAGTGTGTAATTTAAGTAAGTGTAGTGGGTGCATAAGGTTCCCACCAAGAACTTAGGGTCCCAAGCCAACCTCACCTGCAAGTGGTGCACCTGCCGATCAACGGACGAGGCTCTGGCAAACAAAATATCCGGATAAGCGGCAATAGGCTCGCCACCTATTACGTGGGATCAAAACACTGGCGAAAAGTGGGCGTTTAATATGCCTCTGCCTACCCCTTCGGTGTATATATTAGTTATGAAATATATTGATATAGTTTATATATTATTATTACTAAGAATGCTATATATTTTATTGTTCTTCATCCAATTTCTTTGTCCTATATATAATGTATCAAATGTGTGTATTATTTAGGTGTATTATTTTATTTACTCGGCCTGCGAGAATACCAGCGTTGTAGTTATACTGCAACATTAGCTGACGCAGCGCCTTATTTGCCCTCCATGTAACGCCACCAGAAATAATGTAACTACCGTCTTATATTCCTAGTGTGCCTGTAGTTTAAGTTTATTTGTTTGTTGAGTGTTTTTTAAGTTTGTGTGGAGGTGCAAATAAAACATTTTCATTTTTTTTTTCATTTTATAGAATGTTCAAAGTATACGGGACTTGGTGCTTTTTGGTAAGTTAGATTATGCCAAAGATGGAAGTGGATTAACATTCGAAAATGAAGTGCACGGTTTGAATAATAGAATCGTCATTGAGAACTGTGCCGAGTGTTATAGGTTCGATGCCCACTTGAGACAAATGTTTGTGAGATCAAAATATTAAAGGGCTGGACGCTATATTTTGCAAAGTAAAACGAAAATTAATTTGAATGGAATTAGCGTAGTAAATGGTGTTATAGATGCCGACATAGGTGGATTTACATGTAAAAAAATTTGTGGTGTTAATTGTAACTTATAACAAAAATAAATAAGCTGAACGAAAGCGCGGCAAACGACTTGTAAATCATAAACATAAATTAGTCTTTTCTACCCGGAGTATACCAATGTATGAATCTTAACTCAATATTAAATGAAAAATGCGTACTAATTCTTCATGACCAAATTCTAAAGACGCTTCACAGTAAAAAAATAAAAAGAAATATAATTCCACGAGCGATATTTTCCACCGCATATTTTCCTCAAATTGTACTTTTACCAAGAAAACCTGTTTGTCCCTAAGAATAATTTGTCATTCCAGAAAACGTCATTTCATAATTAATAACTTGCCGTTGGTTTTCGTCCTTGTAGATAAGTCGAAGTGAATGCGTCAATTATCGGAGTAAAATTTTAAGCGAGCATTTCTTTGTGGTAAAATACGTGGCTCAGGTATGGAATATTTTCATCAATAGCAGCCCTTTGTTTTGATTTCATGCCTGTCGTGTCTCTTAAATGCTTATTAGCTTTAAAGGATGTTAGTAGTTTAAAATTTCGCCTTGGTGCTTATAGGTGTTATATAAATAATATAATTATTTATGTGAAGGGTCTGAATAGCGTTATGTTACTACTATTGTAAACGTGGAAGTGTGTGTGGATGCAACTCGCACATGGCCAGAATGGTAGACTCTCTACTTTAAGAAGGGTTAGGACATAACCCTTCTTGTGGTGAGAAGAGACCCGTACCTAGCAGTGAGACAGTTTATATGAATGGCTGATATGCTTCTGTATAATTATATAAAATTCTTGCGTTACTGACTGACTGACAGACAAGACACAGCCGAAACTACTGGGCGCAAGAAGCTGAAATTTTGCATGTATGTTTCTCCAAGAGCGTACAAAACAGGTGCAATAAAAGGATTTACCAAAATTTCCACGAGATCAGAATGAAATGCTTAAATTAAAAATATGCTGGCGTATCTGCGGGAATTCTCTAGTATAACATAGGAATTCACATATTATTATATTCAAATTAACATTAATTAAAAACAGCCTTAAATATCCAACGTGTTTCCGTTAACACATACGATTTATAATCGCCAGTTACGCTGACGTGTCGACAAACACAGCGGTCGCGTGTTACTCGCGTCGTACGTTAACTTTGTTATGTACGTACTTGTTGATTTACATTCCATTGAAGAACTAATAGCTTTGTACACAGCTTGATGTGAAGGAGTTTACCACCACATTACTAGTCAACCCGAGGACACATTGGACACACGATGTTTAGTTTTGAAGTGGTAATAGCTTATTCTTTGTTTTTTTTTTGTGTATGTGGCCAACTATGCTGTCGTGACGTGAAGTTTACAGGCCGCACAAGAGTAGAGAGTACTGATTTACTTAATTGTTTAGAGATAGAACCGGGTCTGGAGGTTTGAGACGTGCCTGCCGAAGCATGGTAGCGCTAATGTATATCACAAAAACAGTCACTTATCCAAGCGGAAAATTCTATCAGCGTCCTAGCCTTATCCCGGTTGCATCCGCCCGGAGCGCAGTAGCCTCGGAGCCCGGGGTCCACTTACTCGTCTATGCACTTACTTTATATATGAGAGAATATCAGGTTTTCCACAGGGCGACTGCCGTCTGACCTCTGCAACTAGTGATATTATGGAATATCACTATCCCTTTGGAGTAGTGTCAGTTTATTTGCGGGTACTTACTCCACCGTAACGACTGTCAACGATCTTTATGGCAGCCGGGACCGAGCTAGACGAGGCGCGGGGCAAACGATAATTAACAATTAAATACGAACATAACGTCGAAAGGTGTGTGCCGTGGTTACGATCCCGGTACCCAGTGCAACCCTATCTGTTCAACAACGGCTCAGAGCCCACCTTTGTTAGCTCCAGATGTCAAACCATAGTAGACGTTACACTGGCATCAGATGGGGCCGCGGAACTCGTCACAAACTGGCATGTGTCCGCCGAACCATCCTTTGCCGACCACAGGCGTATCTGCTATGACATACAAGTGCAAGAGAGGGTTCTACAACCAAAGCACAACCCACGCAATACCAACATTGCGAGATACAAGACCCTGCTCGAACATGAAATAGCCATGTCAAATTTCAATGACATGACCGACAGCACTACACACATAGAACACAACACTAATTTACTAACAAAATGCATACAACGTAGCTACCAACAAGCCTGCCCGACCACACTACCGAAGACAGGTAATAAAACACAATGGTAGGGATCAGAACTGGAGAAACTCAAGCGTAATCTGAGGAATCTCTTAAACCGGGCCAAAAACACAAGGAAAGACTCGGACTGGGACAAATATAAAGAAGCCCAGTCGCACTACAAGAAACGCATACGATTCCGCAGGGGAGAGCCCTGGCGAAATTTCTGCACCAACATTAACTCCACATGCAAGACAGCCAGGGTAAAAAATATCCTATCCCAGGACAGCAACAAGCCCTTAGGCTCCATCAGGAAGCCTGATGGCACCTACGCAATCACAGACATGGAAATAAGAAAAGTGCAAATTGAAACATACTTCCCAGGTGGCACTGTGACCGACGACTGTGATTGGGAAGAATCAGAACACAGACCACCGACCCAAACAGACTGGACGATAGCCAACAACATGGTTACCGTGGACCGGCTGAAATGGGCAATTGATAGCTTCCAGCCGTATAAATCTGCAGGCCTGAACGAAATAATACCAGCACTTCTAAAATGGGGCTGCACAACGATTGTGCCACAGCTACTCAGCATATACAGAGCATCTATAGCGCACAATTACATACCACGAAGGTGGAGGGAAGTAAAAGTCATCTTTCTCCCAAAACCGGGCAAAACGAATTACACACAAGCGAAATCATTCAGACCCATCAGTTTAACCTCTTTCCTGCTGAAAAAGCTGGAGAGACTCGCTGACAGGTACCTGCGGAAAGGCGCACTGCTACGCATACCACTACACCCGCAACAACACGCCTACAGAAGTGGCATATCAACGGAATCAGCACCCCACTCCGTAGTGGGGACCATAGAGACAGCGCTATCTGACAAACTAATGACCTTAGGCGCCTTCATTGACATAGAAGGCGCCTTTGACAAAACGAAATTTACCAGCATTAGCCGAGCCCTTGACAAGTTCGGAGTTGAACAAACCGTCAGTGCCTGGATCGATCAACTCCTGAAACAAAGGGCTATTCAATTCACGGTTAACACCACCACAAGGGGGATAGTAGCTAAAGGCTGCCCACAGGGAGGTGTCCTATATCCCCTACTATGGAACATAGTGGTAGACGAGTTGACTGTTGAGAAGCCTGAATTACAAATGCTTCTACACGGTTGGCTACGCAGATGATATAATCATCCTAATCAAAGGAGACTCGGAAGACATGATCCAATATCGGATGCAAGCAACCATGGAGCAATGTTGCAACCACCACGAACTGACGGTTTACCCAGATAAAACGGAGCTAGTACTTTTTACCAACAAAAGGAACACCCGTATGACCAAAAAGCCAAAACTTTTTGGCACGGAGCTCAACCTATCGAGTGAAGTCAAGTATCTGGGCGTAACACTCGACCATGCTCATAAGCTTAACTGAAATAAACACCACTAAAACCACAAAAGCATGCAAAATCTTCTGGCAGTGTTAGAGAATAATAGGCAAGAAATGGGGTCTCAAACCATTCATAACCCTCTGGATCTCATCATCATCAGCCCTTAACAGTCCACTGCTGGACTAGGCCTCTCCTTTGAAAGGAGGAATTGGCCTACTATACCACGCTGGCCAAACGGGTTGGTATAGGGTTTGTATCAAGTTTTCCGTCTCTTACAGTGCTGTTCTCTGCAAAATATGCTCCCTCTGTCGGCTCTTACGACACCCTTGGGATGATATGGGGTGGTGACAATCCGTATTCTCAATCCGTCACCACTCGGTCCCTCTGGATCTACACTGCCATAATACGCCCATGCTCACATATGGTGCAATAGTGTAGTGGCCACGCACTCAATTAAGCACAGTCAAGAGCAAGCAACAGAGCATACAACGCCTCGCCTGTCTGGCCACAACAGGCTGCATGAAAACAACTCCAACGGCGGCATTGGAGGTGCTTCTCGACCTGCGACCACTGCACCTCATCATCCAGCAGGAAGCGGGTGCCACCGCGATCCGGCTCGATAAGGTCGGGCTCTGGAGAAGAGATGACCGAATAACCTAGGCACGCCTGAAAAGGACACTAACTAGCGAAATCCCGATGCTAGATCAAACGTGCGACCTCATACCCAAAACCTTTGTCTTTGACAAAAAATACCGCATACAACTGCAAGAAGAGCACAAGGATAGCTCTGGTATACTCGAGGTTAGAGTATACACAGACCGCTCAAAAACGAAGTATGGGACGGGTGCTGGAGTATTCTCCCATGACTTGAACATCAATCTCTCAACATCGCTTGGCAAACTCAACACCATCTTCCAAGCTGAATGCGTTGGGATTATAAGGGCGGCGACAGCGATCGCGGCCAGAAATGTGAGTGACCTGTCAATACGCATCATCACCGACAGTGCCTCAGTACTACAAGCTTTCGTCGGCAACTGCTTTAACAGCGGCCTAATCATGGAGTGCCACCAAGAGCTGCAGAAAATTGCAGCGAGGAACCGGGTCACGCTTCAGTGGATACGAGGACACAGCGACTCCACGGGCAATGACGCAGCAGACCAACTGGCTAGGAAAGGATCGGACACAACAACTCTGGGAGCCGAACCAATTGTTCCGATACCGTTCAGCCAACAAAAAATGTGGTTACGCAAGAGAACACTACAAAAACATGAAAAAGAGTGGGCTGAACTGAAAGAGTGTAGGCAATCCAAAGATGCCATCCCCCAACTGAATAATACGGCTATTATGCCAGTCAGATACTTGAGTGTTTTCCTGCCACTGTCTACTAAACAAGAACTTCTACAATATTGGCGTCACGGACAGCCCACTATGCAAGGGCTGCATGGAGACCGAAGAAACACCCGCTCATGTGATTCTAAGTTGCAACAGCGTGAGTGACCAACGGACGAGGTTCCTGAACAATCCCAGAACCATGCGTAACATTGGTCAACTCATGGCATTCTGGAAGGAGCTCTCATAGTATGAGTAGTAGGCGACAGCCGTGTCGCTGCTCACGCACAATGGCCCAATTTAGTGGTTAAGTGCGGAAAACACCTGTCCAACTAACTAACTAATCTAACCCAGTGCATGGCAGTTCATTGTTCTCCTATGAGCTATCGCTGCGTATGTTATCACTCAGCTTAGTAACAAATAATTTATTTTATCTATAGTTTTCACCTCCGAATTATTCCTAGTTGAAGTTATCAAAGTTGCCTTTTAAAAACAATTCCAATCTACCCCGATAGTACCCTTTGGGTCTGCGTGGCAGTCAGTACTTTTATATATCGCTACTCAATTAACAACTTCCGTACAACTTTATTTGCAACAAAGGTATGAATTGACTGACTCCGGAACTATAACTTCAAACTAGAATAGACTTTATAACGAGAGTTGCTGTGGAAATAGACAATATTTTCTATGATATCTGTAGTTCTAACTTTAGATATCAAAAGAGTAGTATAGATAGTCGTTTTGTGGTTATCGGTTTGTAAAGTTAAGTCATATGTGTTCAGGCGGTTTGGGAATGTATTTATATGTGAACTAGATGATGTCCGCAGCTAACCCCGTATATTTAATTTAATTTAAGCGTTTCTGCCCGATCCCGTGGGAGTTCCAGCAAATCCCTTCTTAGTCACCAGCACCCTTATAAGCCCCAAGCATGAAACGTAACAAATTTCAGTTTCTTGCGCCCTGTATTTTGACTCTGCGGCCCCACCGCGACGCAACGATGGTGCGCCCCCATTTGGTCGCGGGAGATAGGGCGCGGGGCAACGCAACACCCACACGCCTCTCCTCCCGCGACCGCACCCGACTGCGAGGGACAGACAGAACTGTCCCCCGCACCCGCACCATGGGACGCATCCTACGCAGGCCTCTACCAAGCCCACGTGGAGCGTCCGCTCCCGGGATCCCGCTTAGCTTCACCGTGGGTGGCTTCTAACCCACGGTTACTGAGCCCCCCACCACGACAAGGTGGAGATCCCACGGGGGGATGTATCGATCTTAACTAAATACTGAATGAAAAAATGCGAACAAACTCTTCAAGTCCAAATTATAAAAGACTACCATAAAAGACGTTTCACGGTAAAAATTAAAAAGAAATATAATTCCACGAGCGATATTTTTCCACCGCATATTTTCCTTAAATTGTACTATTACCACAGTCAAATAATCCATACAGTCGTTCGACGAACGCGTCTAGACGGGTCAATCGTGCGGGGGCCAAGAGGTGAGACGTGGGAAGAGCGCTACCTAGTTACGTATATCGCCTTAGTTCGTAACTAGGTACATGTTTTTGGGGGCTGGCACGTGCTTGTTTTTTGTTCGTTACTTATTTATTTGCTTATGAATATTAATTAAGATGGTGCATACGACTTGTGCTGTGAGACATGAAATTCTTTATGCTGTTTAAAGTTTGAAATAAATAAGGATATAAAAAATCTGCGATTTCATCAATTTACTTATACCAAAAAAGAAAATTTCATTAATTATAATTTATAATTATTGATATTATTTTGAAACGTATGTAGCTATAACCACTTAAAATAATGTGCACATTCCTACTAATCTATTAACTTTTTACGATATCTCATGTCTGGCCAAATCACAGAATAAAGTAGCAATTATTGTACGTAAACAACATGGCAGACTCGACTAATATTCGATTCTGGTGTGATTTTAATTTCAGTTGTACGTGTAAGTACCTATCACATATTATTAGGTATCTTGGTAACGGCGCATCCTAGCTCAAAAATAACCATATTTTTGGCCCCCCTTTATAAACCCCACACATGTTCTCCGTAATCTCATAGCCCGGTCACCCATCCATAAAATGACCGTGATGTCTATTGCTTTACCTTAAAGTAGTTTGCACGAAAAAAATCTGCAAAATACTTCATATCGATAACATAGGCTCTGCAAGCTGATCCCAAGGTTACCCATCCATTAAACCACCGCTATGTCAATCGCTTTATTTTAACTTGGTTTGTACAAAAAATGCTTTATATTCTTAACCGACACCTGCGGGATGAAATAGGTGCTGACTGACACTGTATGCAAATCTGTCACCGCACGAAAAATGCAACGTGTTTTATAATAATTATTTATCGTTAATTATTGTAATATAATAAACTAGCTGTTGCCCACGGTTTCACCCGCGTCCTGAGGGAACTTCTTCGCGTATTACTTATTTTTAGCCTAAGTTACTCCTTGGTACATCAGGCCAGTGAGGGTCCCGTCAAAATAGGTCCAGCCGTTCCAGAGATTAGCGAGAACAAACAGATAGACAGACAAAAATTTAAAAAAATGTCATTTCGGTGTATGTACCGTGTATACATCCATATGCATTTAGTAAAACGCGGTTATTTTAATATTACAAACAGACACTCCAATTTTATTTTTAAGTATAGATAAGTGATTTACACTATATTATTCATGTAGCGTAGCAATTGTAATATTTTTCTAAAATAAATAGATGGTGTTTGAATAAGTAGGTATTGTTTACATGTGGCAGCCCTAGCCTACTTACCCTTGTCTAGACGTTGTCAGCTTTTTCTACGAGATCAAAGGCGTCAAACTACTGTATGGTCTTTATGCTGTGCTATTACCAAGAAAACTTGTTTGTCCCTAAGAATAATTTGTCATTCCGGAAAACGTCCTTTCATAATTAATAACTTGCCATTGGTTTTCGTCCTTGTAGATAAGTCGAAGGGAATGCGTCAATTATCGGAGTAAAATTTAAGGCGAAATTTTCTTTGTGGTAAAATACGTGGCTAAGGTATGGAATATTTTCTTCTATCGCAGACTTTTGTTTTGGTTGGTGCCAATTTAGGACTGGCATGCTTATTAGCTTCAAAGGATGTTTGTAGTTTAAACGTGCGCGATTTATACATAATATGGAAATGTATTTATAATATACTAGAGGACGCCAGCAGCTAAGCCTGCATTTTTTTTAAGTTTACCCGTTTTGGCCGATCCCGTGGGAATTTCGGGAAATTCCTTCTTAGTGCACCCCTACGGTCCCCAAGGAACATACATGCCAAATTTCAGCTTCCTGCGCCCAATGGTTTTGGCTATAGCGTGTCTGTCAGTCAGTCAGTAACGCAAGGATTTTATATATTAAGAAGATTTACGAAACGGGTCTGTATCTTGTTATGTTACTTCTATTGTAAACGCGAAAGTTTGTGAGGATGCAACGCGTACTAGGCCGGTGAGGTGGGTTTACGTGAGGTCGCTTTTCGCTATAAGAAGAAAAATATTATTATCATTCTTAGGTATGTTGTAAGAAGAAGCTGTAAGACAGTTTATACGCAGGGCTCATATTAAATCTTCTTGCTTCTTGTCAGTCGTACACTCCTGCCGAAGTAATCGTGGTCATAGATCATCTGTTTGGTTGGTAGCGGCTTTTGCGAGATATCTCCATTTCTGCCTATTTGCGGCACTGCGAGTACATTTAGTAATAATAATAATAGCTTACAACCATAGGGCAGCTTTGTGGCGAGCTGAATGTGTTTGGCGACACTGCGGTCCCGAATGCTTCAGAGACTCGGTTAGGGCCTCGTTTCCGGCTTGCCTTTACTGGCTGGTCGGAGTAGATTTCCAAGAGCGCCCGCAGGACTCTCAACTCTGGCTTGCCTTGGTCGGCCGGCCAGAGGGAAGCCGCAGGAGCTATTAGCTCGGAGGTTGAAGTGTCATCTCAAGGGAATAACTACGGGGAAACCCGCTTCGGGTCTGCGTAGTCACAAGACCCGCGATGGCGAAACCGGTGCCGCACCGCTCGACGCCCCTAGCCACTCGCACTGGTGTTGCTTTCTGGCTGCCTTTATGGCAGAGTGTGTTTGCTTTGGGCGGCTGTTTAGAGAGGGCCCATCCAGTGAGTTGGCGAGTCACCACCTGCCATGCAGACGGATACTATTAGAGTATTACTGGCAGGTGCCGTTTGTCATCCATAGCATTAATTACCAGTACACTAAACACCCATCCTCATAACCTGATTTCATTAGATCCACTAGAAAACAATAGTCATACACGTGCTGCGGCTAGTCCATAGCTGTACCTACTCATTAGTGCAGTTGTGGAGGCTCCGCGGCATGTGTCCCATCCCATTTTAGATTAAAGTTACTCACTACTCTACGGGCCTCTGCAAGTTGGATCCATATCCCCGTGTAAGCCTCCCAAAGGACCGGTTATTCTTCTAACAGCACATGTTAAAAGAATAGCCGTGAAAAAGAGACACATAATAATAATAATATTCTACCACATACACACATCACCATCTAGTCCCAAACTAAGCAGAGCTTGTACAATGGATACTAGATAATGGATAAACATACATCTATACTGTTTTTTTTTTGTAAATACATACATATTATACATAGAAACACCCAGATCAAGACAAACATCCATGTTGATGCAAACAAATGTTTGACTTGAGCGGGAATCGAACCTGCGACCTTTGGCGTAGCAGTCGCTTACAATCCACTGCGCCAACGGGTCGTCAATTCGTCGGGAACACTTCGTAGATGGCTTGATGAGATCTGTCCATCTTGTGGATGATCGGCCGCGTGAACTTTTACCGTCCATTCTGCCTTGTATATGAGCTCTCATTATGGGTGACATGAATTTACATATGTATATTAATATGCAAATTAATATTAATTCAAAACAACTTTAAATATACAACCTGTTTCCGTTCACACATACGATTTATAACCGACAGTCACGCTGACGTGTCGACAAACATGGCGGTCGCGTGTCACCGTCGCGTTGTACGTTAACTTTGTTATGTACGTACTTGTTGATTTACATTCCATTGAAGAACGAATAGGTACAACACAGCTTAATAGGTAGGAGTTTTCCATCACGACACTAGTCAAAACACGACGTTTTGAATGGTTTTGAGGTGGTAATAGCATTGGCAGCGTTTTTTTTTGGTGTAGGTATGTGGCCAACTATTATGCCGAAGTTTGTAGGTCGCATACAAGCCTAATGAATGACTCTTG
Organism: Euclidia mi; assembly: GCA_944739405.2. Taxonomy (NCBI): domain Eukaryota; kingdom Metazoa; phylum Arthropoda; class Insecta; order Lepidoptera; family Erebidae; genus Euclidia; species Euclidia mi. The sequence continues at coordinate 37,056,153 of OX123191.2, forward strand.
TCCTCAGATAAAAACCTTGACCGAAAGCTAGACACAAAAATAGTCACTTATCCCAGCGGAAACCTCTGTCAGCGTCATCGCCCTTGCCTTATCCCGGTTGCATCCCCCGGAGCGGAGGAGCATCGGAGCACGGGGTCCGCTTAATCGACTATGCACATAATATAATTATTATGATAGGATATCACGATTTTCACAGAGCGAATGCCGTCTGATCTTCGAAACTCAAAGGGATAGCGATATTTCATGGTTTGGCCCAGTGTCAGTTTATTTGCGGGTACTTACTCCCCGTAACAACTGACAAAGATCTTTATAACAGCCGGGACCGTGCTGGACGAGGCACAGGGCAAACGATAATTAACAATTTAATACGAACATAACTTCGGAAAGTTAATGGTGCGCGCCGTGGTTACGATCCCGGTTTCCAGTGCATGGCAGTCCATTGGTCTCCTCTATCGACGCGTATGTTATCACTCAGCTTAGTACCAAAATAATTGATATTATCTGTGGTTTTAACTTCCGAATTATTCCTAGCTGAAATTATCAAAGTTACCTTTTAAAAACAATTCCAATCGACCCCGATTGTAGTCTTTGGGTCCGTTTGGTAGTCAGTGGTTTTAATATATCGCTACTCAATTACCATCTTCCGTACAACTTTGTTTGCAACAAAGGTATGAATTGACTATAACTTCAAACTAGAATAGACTTTATAACGAGAGTTGGCGTGGAAATAGGCAATAGTGTCCATGATATCTGTAGTTCAAACTTTAGATATTAATAGAGCTGTATAGGCAGTCGTTTTGTGATTATTACGTTGTAAAATTTAGTCATTTGTGTTCAGGCGGTTAGAAAATGTATTTATATGTAAAGTAGAGGATGCCCATAGCTGCTAGTTGTGCACCCCTACGATTCCCAAAGAACATAGATGCCAAATGACAGCTTATTGCGTCCAGTCGTTTTGTCTGTGTATTGAATTACAGTGAGGTATACCCTGTACAAGTTAGCTTGATCGTTTTGACAGACGGGCTAGTGATGAGAAATAGAAAATATCTAGTAGTCCAAAAAGTAACGTTTTAAAATACTTGTAACTGTGACGAAATAGTGTGGGTGTATTGTGTGTGAAATTCTTTATTGCACTAGACATATAAAACATTTGGTAGATAAGCGACGCTGGGTCAATATTCATATTAAGTACCAATTTAATATTACAGGGTTTTTCTTTGACCTCCCGCCAAATTTAAATAGGTGGTCTAGACCATGAAAGTAAACAACTTTCCCAAAGAAACACGGGTCGAAAAATGGAAAAAAAATCAGACCTTCCATACGAAATCAACCACGTGATCGAGCAGTTTTCTATGGGAGGGTCGAATTTCTTTTTATGATAGGATGCATTATCCATTATTAATATATTAGCACCATCCAGGTTGTCCATCATTTTATAAAACCATTCGGAAAAAGTTTGAAATTCATCTCTTCGTGATAATCATTCGTTTTTTTGGATTTAAATGCCAGTAAACAGTTTGGCACAAAACCTTGGGCAGTACCTGCGTGGCAAATTATCAGTCTCTCCCCTTTTCCTTCTGGTACTTTTGAAGACGATTGGGCAGTATCAACGTCCAATGTTTTTTTAACAGTGTGATTGGCATTAAACCAAGTTTCATCTTAAAATACTACTTGTTCCCAATCGGTAATATTTTTGGCTTGTCTAAATATATCAACTCGTTTGAGGGCAATGTCATTACTTTCCATAAAAATCTTGCGATTGTTGGATTTTGGTAATGAAATCTAATTCTACGCAATAGTTTTGACAGCGAGGTTAGACCGCCGTCATATTAATCAGCTTCTCTTAGTTTCACCAGCAACTTGTCAAGTGTGGGCAATTCTTTTCTTGAATAATAACCATAAATGTGGTTCCGTATGGCCGCATATTAAAAATCGACAATATTGACGGTAGGTTTGATACGCCTACGTTTTTTATGAGGAGACGACAGTTTATTCTCCTCGTCACCTTCTTTACCATATTTTTCCGTAGACATTCGTGTCACAGTAGCTTACCCAATCCCCAAAACGTCAGCTACACGTTGCCACACTTGAGACGATGGCAATAATGGTTCCCCATTTTGTGACTCACGCTCAAAATAATCGCGTAAGCGAATCACAAACTCACGCGGTTCACTGTTGAGTACAGTTTTTCGCCCTTTTAGGCATGTTTAACAAAAGTTCAAAACAAACAAACTTGCTTCCTCTTATCTTCTTCCTTTAACCTCTTCTTTCCTCTTGACTTTACTCCAAACTACTGACCTCGACGTTCGGCTCATATCGCCAGTTGATGAAACGATGAAATGCGTAATTTGATATAGACATAAAAAAAAAATTACTTTATTTTTCTAAAAAGAGTTAGTTATACCAGCTAAAGAGACCCCAACCACTAGCCAAAGAGATCCCAGCCAAAACGACCCATGTTCGTAACAATAACTTAAGAGTGATCTTGAATAATATTTATTTTTTGTAATAGATATTTGTAACAGTTACTGCCTGTAATTCGTGTCCCATCCGTCCGACCGATGTAAACACGATGTAACATTGTACAAGCGTCTATTATTTTCAGTGTTCCTATTTAAATTTTACGTTGAAGCAATAAAATGTCTTAAAATTTTCGGATAACGCTTGAATCTTTAGGGACTTTTGTGTTATATATGTACGTTATTAATATTTTTACAATTTCTAAAATCATTACATTAAGAAAATAATATGTTCGTCATTGCAAAGTTATGTCGATCAGAACATTTGCATCTGTCAAAAAGATCAAGCTTACTTGTACGGGGTATACTAATACGAGAAATTTAAATATGCACATTGTCGATTGGATACATGAAAAAGTTAAGAATTACCTGCCATGCGTCTTCGGATTGTCGATGATAAGTATCTATTGTATAAAAGGTTCATAATACCGATTTCCGGGCTCCTTATAATACTCTCACAAAAAATGGGATTACGAGTTACCCCTGACATTAGCAAAAACCATTAGCAAAGCTTTTACAGCAGCAATAATAAAGAAAAAGAAATAGAATATAACAATATTTTTCAGTTACATACTCTATAAGCAAAAGCTTTTCCAACAAAAAAATTTTTGCCCAGCTCCACCTCTATTTATCCTTCATATGACAATAGTTTCCTTAAGGGCAGTTTCAGATTAGCGTTTTAAACGCGCGTATAAGCTCGTTTTTGAAAGCGCATGTAGGCGCGCCTATACGCGCCTTGTTTTTTTGGCACACGCGCAACTTCTACGAGCGTTGATGCACTGAGCCGTCAGAATCCATGTTGACACTGACAAGATGTCACTATCGTTTCGAGCAAATACGCCGAAGTAGGCTCGTTTACGCGAGTCTGGTTTTGTGAAGCGCGTAATGAAGCGCGCGCGTAAGCGCGTATGCTGAAACGACCGTATACGCGCAGAAAAATACGCTAATCTGAAACCGAATAAAAATATACCAGCCAGGTCTTCCCATTGAAAAATATGAACGATATGCTTCGATATACATTGAAGAGTGCCTATAAATATCTGTACACACAGCTGAATAAATTGGTTCAATAGTTCACGAAGTTATTGCGAAAGTCAATCTGTTGTGAATTGATCAAATTATTTGGTATTTGGAGCGTGGGTGTTTTTTTAGGACTGAATATATAGCGTATTTTATGATGACGAGAAAATATTAAGTCAGATTATATTAAGTAGGTACTCGGTAGTATGGATTGCTATGTAGGTCAGCAATTCTATTCTTGACCATCTGATAGTAAAATGGAATTGTAATTTGCTACCAAGGAATTCTGAGTGATTTTGATCATATTTACTATTCTACTTAAAAAGGTTTTGATTTCAGCTGCTATGTTTGTTAACGTCTTGGTTGTAAGATGGTTTAGGATGTTTTTTTTGACAACATAATATGGTGTCAAACAATAACATTTTTAAAGTCAAGTGGTAGTGTAAACACATTCCATACGTTATATAACTTCATACAAGGTAGGTCGTAGTCAGTATTTAGTTCCTGTATTTTGAAATTAGTGTCGGACAAACCGGGGCGGTGAAAAAGACAGGATGAACAATGCACTTACTGGTAAGAAACAGGTTAATTCACTTTCAGGCGCTTTCAATTGTCATATATCTTCTAATATAACTTCACGCCTTTTATCCCCTAAGGAGTAGGCATAGGTGTATTACACACCCACACTTCGCCAGTTACAATTGTCAGTTGTCGCTTTCCGAAATGCACACTAATATGTAAGTAATAGACAAATATGTATAGTATTAAGTTATTCTTTGAGAGAATAATAGCTTCTTATTTGAAAAAAAAGTAAGTAGCGTAAAAAGAAGATTAATATATTTTCTGTAGGTAATGAAATATGTTATATACCTATGATGAGAATAGCGACTATTTTAGACTATTTATTAGACAAATATGTAATTCTTTATTCATCTGGAAATATCTTATTTTAACTATATGTTTTAAGATTTCTCCGTTCATTCTTCACAGTATCATCAGACTTGTTTATTTATATAAACTGTCTCACTGTTAAGCGCAGGCCTCTTTTCATTATTAGATTGTAAGTTCAAAGTCACTACACTTGCTAGTGGAGGTTGATAGACTTCACATGTTATTCAGGAGCATTATGGAGAACTCTCTAACATGCACAAGTCCTCAGCTTAGTATAAAAAAAAATTGGAAAGCTTGAGTTCAAACCCACGAACTCGAGACCGTACCGCGTAGCAGTATGCAGTCAGTTAGTCTCCCCACCAGGCTATCACTGTAACAACTCTTCAAAGGAAACAAGAAACAATATGCTCTGTTACAATATTGTGGTTTGTAAGAATGTGAAGGCCAAAATTACAAATATACCTCACTCACTCACAGTCTACCAGTCACATACTGATTCGATGACGTATTCATCACGAACGCTAGCATTAATCACATATCACCTCACCATATTAGACACTTGCAATTTTCAATCTAGGCGTCCAATTTCCTAGCGTAGCGTACACCTGTGTCTGTGTGGGCTGATATCAAATGGTATGACGGAACCGGGTCAATCTCGAGTGGTTCCAGTGGCCAGTATGATTTTCATCGTTACTAATATCGGGTGTTGTGAAATATTACAAATTATTTTGGTTCGGAGTGTTGGGTTTTGTCCACGGGAAAATTAACCTCAGATTGTTGGTTATTTTTCAATATGGAAATGCAATGCTGCATATTGTTTTGAATTGGAATGCCATACAAATTCAGTACAGTAGTTTTAGCAGATACGGATATTTAGGTACATAGCAAACAGGCGTAAATTCTTCTTATTCTTTAGTTTACAATCAGTTTTGATGAAAACTGAAACGATAGGCGTTATTTTTGGATAATAAGACCTAGTTGCCGTTAATCCAGTGTTCATTGAACTCAGACTTCACAAAAAGGGTTCGATTCACACGCGAGACAAAACTATGTAGCTGCCACTAATTGTTGTTCTGGGATGGGTATTCTTTTGGTGTGGCTTTATCAGCCGTCATCCTGCCATAATCCATTGACGTAAAGGCAACTCCAATGGCCCACCACTCAGCCCGACTTTCGGCTTTTTGTGTCCAGCCGCTGCCACTTTGTGTATATGAACACTCCAACAACTTCGAAATATAAAGTTAAGCATTTATACCGTAGGGATAAACGTTCTAAATATTTGTTAGTACAGATACAACGGCGCGACTGCCTCCGTGGTCCAGTGGATAGCATACGCTATCGTCTGCTGATGGGGCCCTGTGTTCGTTTCCCGGGTTGGGCAAAATAGTTAGTGGGATTTTTTCGAATTCTCAGTAGCAGCACGCAGCCTTGCAATGTGCCCGGCAATAGGTTCGTCCTCTATGTGGGTGTAATATTACACTCCTGCCTACTTCTTTTGAGCGTGAGTTTATAATAAAGATAAAGATACAACGTACAGTTCTACAGCACTTGTCCGTAAGCTGAAGTTATAGACATTCCGTTTTATATGTTTCTCCTGTAATATAAAAAGTTATTGAACACCGCTCAGAAAGCTACGACTGTTCGCTAAGTTTCAAACGTATTACAGTTACGGGTGGGTTAGGCTTTGTGGAAAGCATATTTCCTTAGATTTTAGTGATAGTACATCTGAACTTGGCTTATGATAGTGACTATGAGTGCAAACATTTGTTCACAAGCGCCATTCCAACCCTGGCAGTAACTTTGACGGACGTAACTCAGAGGCTCGTCATGACTGAAGTTGCGTCTTCTCTGCAGCAAACTGGCAGAGACATTGCCGGAAGTCCGGAACGACAATCTCCAGTCTTAGGAACTTCATCGTCCTCAGAAAGTTCGTCTTAGCTACTCTGAAAATAATCTGAATCCTGGTTATCAATTTCCCAATAGTCTTTAATTTTGGACGAAATCTCTCCTTCAATGTATTCTTTTTCTAAAATGTTTTATAATTTTTGGTCATTTAAAACATTTCGTGACATATTTACAAAGAAATAAAATCAAGAAAATATTTTTGCAATAAAAAAATACACTTACACATCACGTAGCACCAGGGTCGAAACGACCCATTCTCACTTGACAGGTCCGTATTGTCCAAACACCACGCGAAAACAGGCTGTGGCTGAGTGTGTGGATAGCCTATAAAGTTACTTAAAGGTAACTAGCGTGACGACACGTACATATACCGCCTGTTTCCCCGAAGGGGTAGGCAGAGGCATATTAAACGCCCACTTTTCGCCAGTGTTTTGATCCCACGTAATAGGTGGCGAGCCTATTGCCGCTTATTGGGACATTTTGTTTGCCAGAGCCTCGTCCGTTGATCGGCAGGTGCACCACTTGCAGGTGAGGTTGGCTTGGGACCCTAAGTTCTTGATGGGAACCCTATGCACACATATAAACTTATACAAACATAGTTATGGTACAGCAACTAGAGTACTGGGTCTTTTCGACCCATGCGTGACTAAGGGCGGTTTCAGATTAGCGTATTTTTCGACGCGTATACGGTCGTTTCAGCATACGCGCTTACACGCGCGCTATATTACGCGCTTCAAAAAACCGAACGGGCATATTTCGGCGTGTTCGCCCGAAACTGTAGTGACATCTTGTCAGTGTCAACATGGATTCTGACGGCTCGTGCATATACGAGCTTAGAAGTGCGTCAACGCTCGTACGAGTTGCGCGTGTGCCAAAAGGCGCGCCTGTACGCGCCTACATGCGCTTCCAAAAACGAGCTTATACGCGCGTATAAAACGCTAATCTGAAACCGCCCTAACCGCGTGCTAAGGTCGCTGCCAAGATATATATATATATACGGGGTGTAAAAAGACCCTTAACGAAAACTGAATTCCCATATTGTACTAATCATTACGAACATTTGTTGCTTCGGCATGATACCTGGGAAATTACTAGTTCAGGAGATATTGAGGATCAAAGTTACTATGTAATTTTTGTAATAATGTACAAAATCGATGCATTCACCCCGCCAACCTGTTCTATAGATGTCCTATGTACCCATAGATTTGTAGGTATTTCGAAAATTGCACGCGCGCCTACATATTTTATAGCGGCTTGAAAAAAGTGAATACCTAAAAAAAAAGTAGTTTCCCAGGTTTTATTTTTGCTTAGTATGACTTGGCATGATGTCCAAAACGCGTAGACTTCGGCTTGGTGATGGGCCTTGTGACACCTTGTATATATAAAAGCAGCAAGTTAATATTTAATGTAAGGGAAATAAAAACCTGATGACGCAGAATCTAGGATTGTGCCAAGTAGCAAATGTAGAACAATATTTATGTTATATAATTTATTATTTACTAGCTGTTCTCCTCAGTTACGGCGCTTGCCAAACTAATAAAAGTATGTTAGTATGCCTACATTATTTAGGGGAGCTTTTAATAAAAGGCCCTAAAAACTCCCGCACTAGAAATAAATCCTGTGTTGCGGAGGACTTTAAAAACATGCAACCAACGGATAAGGTACAACAATTTGTAGATCACACGCGTGTTGTCTCGTGTGGGAATTGAACCCACAGCACGCGGCGCAGTGTCAAGCGGAGAGGCGGCCGTTTAACCCACATTTTTTTTTTTTTGCGGGGGGAAATCCTCTTGGATTACCTCCGCCTGGAGAAAGGCGGAGGGGCGTGCCGGACTCTTACCGGCTAAAACCACCCCGGTGTCTCCTCGCACGTGCGCACGGGGCCGCGGGAATCCAGATTCTTCCGCAGCCCCACACTAGTGCTGGCCGGGTCTTTCCGGGCCTCGCCTCCTGCACGGGGTAGTGAGGTGTTGAACTACCCCGTGCATCGCCTCAGAGGCGCGCGCCGACACCCGCGCGCGCCTGCAACTCGGGTCCATCGAATAGGGGGCGGGGACTTTCCCAAGTCCCTCGCCCCTGGACCCATTTATGGGGGCCGAAAAAGGGCGTTGTCCGCCCTTCTGCGGCCGGGGAACGGAGTCGAGATCTCCCTCTCCCGTTCCGCAGTTTCTTTCTGCGACATCACGTCCTCGCAGAAGGACACCACTGCGCCCCACGACTCTGCGCTACCGACCGAAGATGGTCGTACTACGGCCGGCAGCGTCAGATCGCCTCCTACTTCATTTGTGAGGACACGGCGCTGCTCCTCCCAAGCTGCACACTCGGCGAGCGTGTGTTGCGCGCTGTCCTCCCCGCAATCGACGCAGTGGTGGCACCGAGCGTCCGGCTCAGGTACTTGCCGAAGCAGCCGTGCCCCGACAGCACCTGCGTCACCCTAAACGACAGGGAGCCGTGCCTTCTCCCGAGCCCGTCGTCGAGTACTGGCCGGATCGCCTCGACGGTAGCGAGACCGGTGGTAGGGCGCAGAAGCCTTTGCCGCCATTCCACCACCAAGACCTGACGAAGCTCCTCTCGGCGCAGCGCGATCTGCCGCTGCACCGGCCTCGAGTCCCGTGTCCGCTCTTCCTCGCGCCATTTATATAATGACGCGAGTACTTTTGCCTCTAGGTCCCAGGGCGGGGATCCGGCCAAGACGCAAGCCGCCTCGTAAGAAATCGTGCGATACCCGCGGACGACTCTGACGGCCATCGCCCTCTGCGGTTTGCGCAGAATGGCGAGAGTGCTGGCCGTCATGTCCATCGCCCACACAGGGGCCCCATACAGGGCCATGGACCGCACGATTCCCACGTACAACCGCCTACAGGCGGCGCTCAGGCCCCCCAGGTTGGGAAGCAACGTTGAAAGCGCGCCCGCTGCGCCCATCAGCTTGGGCACCACCCGCCGGAAGTGGGGCCCGAATTCCCATCAGCTGTCGAGCACCAATCCCAGATACTTCATGGTGGACTCGACAGCTATCCGGGCCCCGCTGACCACGATGTGCGATCCCGGCGCCGGCGCACGTCGGGGACCATGAAACACCATGGCCTCTGACTTGTTTAGGGCCACCTCCAGGCCCAGGCGCCGGGCCGCTTAACCCACTACGCTAACCGTGCAGTCTAGTTTAATGACAAGGAATCGCTGGGTTGGAGCGGTGCCGTTGCGTTGCTTGCCTAATGTGTCATGAACTTAACGGCGCTAGTTTACCACCTTATTGCAAAAGAAAAGTTTCAGTTTCATGTTTTACGATGCAGATGTGCTAAAGAAGTAAAACTAATCCACAATTCTTCAATTCAATCTACAATTTCCAGTTAATTGGAAGCTTTCCAAAGTATACTAGTACTATAACTTTGATACCCTCACACTATGATAGCTCAAATTACACTTGAAGCCTCCACTATATACAAATATTTGCCGACAAATTACAATTAACTCTGGTTTGTAGGAGGTCCATGACGTAGGTAATTATAGAAGTATATTTGTCTCTCTCTGTTTGATGAGTAAGCATATGAAATGATTCGCCAGTGCCCTTGGTAACTGTGATATGTTGACAGAATGATTCTACCTTTCTTTATAGTTAGTAATGCACAGATGATATTTAGGTACCACCCAATCGATCCAGCATTAGCGGGTGATGTAGAATCATTGTTTAATTAACTTACAAAAATACGTTCATAAGTGTCACATTGTGACTTAATTGGGACGTTATGACTTTTTTGATGGGTCAGTTACAGATGACAGATATCAACCTTACATAGGTACTAAATTTTATTGGGCAAAATTTTCGAAACTTCCAATCCATTAAACAATCTACAATTAACCTACAAAATAATTATGTTTGCGAAGAATGAAGCTGACAAAAAATTATAAAACCCATCTTGATCAATGAGTCCATTGAGTTTTATTTCAAGTCCCCCACACAAAATTATTTATCACACAGTTATCAAAGTCATGTCAGCTAAAAATAGTTACGGATCACTCTCAATAGTTTTCGCTTTGCAATCGAAATTGCCTTTCAACTTCATAAAGAATTTCAATCAGCCGTGCCAATCCAATGCCTGAATCTCAAATTGCTTTTAGAATTCATTTTCTCAAGTGCTTAGAGCAAGAAAATCCTTTCTTTTCACACATTCGTTCGACTCCTTTTTTTTGTCGTCGCTGTGGAAATGCATTTAAGCACGTATGTGGGACTCGACGGCTGGAATGCAAGGCCGTAATACCCACGCGTTAGCATTCTATCCTGACACCCCGGCGGATAGCCCGAAGGCTACAACCTCCTTGGCGGCGGATGAAGGTGTTGGGGTCCGCCGCCAAAACACCCAGCGGCCGCAGAGGATAGGGAGGACGGCAACCTGAACACCACATCTCCTCTTCCTCTGCGGCCCCACCGCGACGCAACAATGGTGCGCCCCCATTTAGTCGCGAGAGATAGGGCGCGTGGCAACGCAACACCGACACGCCTCATCCTGCGCAGGCCCTCTCCAAGCCCACGCGCAGCGTCCACTCCCGGGATCTCTCTTAGCTTCACCGCGGGTGTCCAAGCCACGGTTACTAAGGCCACCACGACAAGGTGGAGATCCCACGGGCGGGACATTCTTTCGACTCTGCAATTGGATGTTTAAACCACATCAAAGATAAACCGCACAGTATATGTAGTCATTTCATTGTACTTAGTGTAAAATAATTAGTATGTTTGTGCCGCAGCGATAGCCGAGTGGATATACCAACAGACTGCCATGCAGAGGGTATCGGGTTCGAATCCACGGCGCGCACCAATGACTTTTCGGAGTTATGTGCGTATTGAATTGTTAATTATCGCTTGTCCCGTGCCTCGGAGAGCACGTTAAGCCGTCGGTCCCGGTTGTCATGAAGATCTTAGACAGTCGTTACAGGGCGTCAGTACCTTCTAAATAAACTGACACTAGTCTAAACCATGGAATATCGCTATCCCTTCGGGTTGCGGAGGTCAGACAGGCAGTCGCTCCGTGGAAAAGCTAATATTCAGCCAAATCCGGTTAGACTAGAAAGCGGACCCCAGATTGAAAACTGGGATAACGCTAAGAGGATGATGATGATGATGTTTGTGCCAATGATACTTAAGTACCAGTTGGTACTTAAGTATCATTGTCCCACCAGTCCCAGGATTACTAAGAATAAAGCTGTGTAAGAAGTTTCTTACACAGCTTTATTCTTAGTATAGGGTACTAGGCAGTAGAGCCTTCCTAATATCAGCATGAATGGGCCGGGCCGGCTTGATCGGGGCCTCACACAGAATATCGACGTAAAGTAACAGTATGTATACTGTTGCGTTTCGTTCGGTCAGAGTACCAGAGGCTCCATCTCCTTATCTTCTTCCTTATCCTCCTCCTATTCCTTTTCTCATGCCATATGAGAGGGAAAGCACATGTGTCTCCTCTGATGTTGTTTGTGTATGAGCGGCGGTTATCGCTTATTTCACCTAGGAAATCATTCCATGGTGAAAAGAGGACACCAAAAAGTCTACTTTGTTCAGCCAGGTGAACAATGTGGAATAAGCTAAAGTAGCTGCAGAATGTCTACACGTTGTAGGTAATTTATTTTAAATTAGGTACTTCTTGAAGGCATCCGTGTGGTGACGGATTAAGAATACGGAATGTCACCACCCCATATCATCCCGTGGGTGTCGTAAGAGCCGACAGAGGGACCATACTATGCAGAAAACAGCACTATAAGAGAAGGAAAACTTGAAACAAATCCTATACCAACCCGTATGGCCAGCATGGTATAGTAGGCCAATTCCTCCTTTCAAAGGAGAGGCCTAGTCCAGCAGTGGACTGTAAGGGGCTGAAGATGATGACTTCTTGAAGGTGAAAACGAAATTCCATATAGGAGAATCGCGGGTTCCATTGTTTAATTATGACGGATTTCAATCAACATAGATCCTTCACGCTTCAGCAAACAATCTACAATTACTTGGGATTATAGTGTCTTCCTTGGTGCATACGAAATTGAAGAGTGAAGTAATACACAGGTATTATACGTCAAACTTCAACGAGATTTTAATTTAAATCTTAATCTTAATAATCATAAGATACACGTTAATCTGATGCCACACTAAGCAGAGCTTGTACTGTGACAACCAGATAACTGATGAGCATACTTATTTATTAATAATGTCCAATGTCTACATAGATATTAGTCGGATTTCACTCAGACACAGAACAAAAAATAGTGCTCATTACATAAAGATTTGTCTTGGGTGGGAATCGAACCCACGACCTTCGAGGCCACCAATAGGCTAGTCAGCATGTTAATACTAATATCAAGATTGCGTTAATTTTCGATAATACAAGTTCGATTTTGCATAAGGTTCTTGTTGACCTCTTATTACCAAATACAAAGACATTTATTGCTTAAACTGTGTAGGTATATGAAATGTGTTCTTAAAATTAGATATTGTTCCAACAGTCTAAGATCTAGATATTGTTCCTGTCGGGCATTGCAATAGCACAAATAAAAAGTAAATTTTATATTATGGACATAACAATATATGATCTTAATTTAACAAAAATTGTATCACTTGGAAGCAAAATACTCTTGCATATCGTAAAAAGCGGATTTAATTAACCATTTTTAAGACACTTTTAAACAATTTGCCTTCCAATTTTTACAGGTAGATGGTTGAAAAATCTAATCCTTGTTATATATGCGCTTTTATAATAAATATTGTTTTTATATTTGGTAAATTTAAGTTATTTTTATATTTACTGCGTATATTAGGTTTGGAATTACAGTTAAGTTCAAAAAACGTGATGTTATTTTTTACAAATAGACAAAGCTGCAAAATGAATACCTGTTAGTGTAAAGACCCTTTTCACAAAAAACAGTTCTAAGCGATTCTATATTGTACATGTTATAGATAATGCGAAAACATCTCTTTTGTAAGACAAATGTAGATTGGATTTCACATAAATTGCCCCAGTATATTATAATTCCATAAGTTAACAGAGGATAAACGTAACCAAAGTTAGCTGTTTTAGCAATATTTGGGGAAGCTGTTTCAACAAGTATGGATAAAGTGTAACAGTAAGATGATAATTTTTTATTGACTTTCTCTATATGACCTTTCCAATTTAAGTGGTGGTCTATAGTGACCGCAAGGAAATTTATTTGTTTTACTTCTTCAATCGAAGTATTTGAATGAAGTATATTTAGTAAGTAAGTAAGTAAATGCAAACTTTATACAGTAATAAATTGTTAGATGATATTAACTAAGTGTACAAAATTATATAAGATATTAGAATTATCATCAATGTATTACACATGCAGAATTACAGTATTGAATTGCATAAGATTTATTACAACATCAGATGTCATTGTGATAATAAATTAAAATTTATATTATTAATTATATGAATGACGTTAGTATGCAAATTATAGATTTCTATTCACTAAAATGTCAAATTATTATTAAATATTCACGGATATCATAATACATTTTTTCCAATAATATGCCAAATAGCCTACGCTTAAATAATGTCACAGGTAATTCTTTCCAACCACTGGGCAGATGATTAAATATTTTAATGGCCATACAATAAGCATTCGTTTTATGCAATTCTAATCTTATTTGCTGTAGTCGTAGCCTATCTTTGTGCCTAGTCCTAATATTGGCGTTAATAATTTAATAGTGGCGGTTTATATTTCTAATTCCTAAATTACATTAGCTTAGTTTTTGTAAGGTTAACTTTCAAATTTATGGATCCTAGCCAGCTGGTTACTGTCTCTAGCGTATTGTTTATTTCAATATTGTATTCTTGTTCACTCAAACTGTCATAACAAAAAAACATAGTTGCGTAATCCGCATACATAACGCACAAATGTTTTATTGTGTTAGGGAGATTGTTTACATAAACCAATGTAACGGGTTCTGGTAGTAAAACGCAGAAAAGGTTCTATGCGTTTATTTGCCGAGTATTGCCTCACTTCCCTTGCCACGAGTATGACCGACTAACAACACGACACTGGCCTGAACACTAAGGGCTGCAGTCTCCCACGCTGATCCTTCCGGTAGTGTGCAGGGCAGGTTGCTCGTAGGGCTGCGCGTAGCGGGCAGATCCTCGCAGTCCGTTAGTTCAGCTGGCAGGCGTTGGCGGTCTGAGTGCGATGAGCAGGGCAGGCAAGACTCTTCGGCAGAGGTGACGCCGAAGGCGGTGCAGGAAGTGTAGCGGTCTAGTAGCGTAGCCGGAGTCCTAAGGTGAACCTGGAACCTGAAGGGAAACAGCATTAGGAAAGCCACAACCAATAGAGTCAGGCAGGCGGCGTCAGCCGGCCTCAGCTAGCAGGTAGAGAGATGGGCAGTACGCTAACGAAGTAAATGTAGTAACTCACCCACAGCTGGGACCAGGATACACGTAGAATGTATATGGATATAGCGATATAGAATAGAGTAGCGGTAGTAGGTTAGTGTAGAGTAGCGGTGACGGCCTCTCTGTCGGCCCCTTTATATACCGGCCCTCCATCAGCGTTGGTGTCGGCGCATTACCAAATAAGGGCAAAACTTACGAGCGCGGACGATGGCCTTCCCTGATTGGCCGAGCGTATGGACGGTATTATGACGTACACTCGGTAGGTACCGGTCATACGCTACAATACCGCCCGCCTTAGGAGAGGATTTTACGTGGCTAACAAGGAAAATCCGACTAGCTGCGTTAGGTCTATGAGTCCGCTACTGTCCAAGCTAAGACGGCATATAGAGAGAAGGAAGGGAAAGTCTTCTACGGTTTGTAACAAATAGTTAGGCACCATAGTGTATAAGTTTTAGGTCCTTAATGTGCCAAAACCCAATAGAATTTCCAGACGCGTCCGACAACTCGTAAACGAGAGGCGACTTTTTATTAATCACTGTGCACTTTACGAATTTAGGGGCTAGTTTCTTACAAAAGGACTTGTCCTTGTCGCTCTGATAAAAAGTCCTTTTCCACACAGTGTCTCCCACATTAAACTCAGCTAGTTTACGGCGTAAATTATACGTTTGGGAATTCCTAGCATGAGCTTGAATGAGGAGTGCCTGAACTTTGTCAAATATGCCTGATAAGTGACCTATGTTTTCTGCGTAATCGTCCCTAGGTATGTATACTATATCATCAGCGTCCGTGTCGACATAGTGTGAGCCGCATGGAACTAATTCACGTCCGTAGACTAAAAAACTAGGTGTATAGCCCGTGACTTCATTAACTGCAGTATTTAATGCAAACTGCACCTTAGGTAGGAGAGTGTCCCATAATCTCTGGTCATTTCCTACAAACGCCGCTAAGGTAGAACCAATGGTTTTATTATAGCGTTCGACCGTATTCACATGTGGGGAATATTTAGGAGTATAATGAAGATTAGGGATTTTGTACTTGCGCAACATAGCTTTTAAAGTAGCACTGACAAACTGTTTACCGTTGTCCAATATAATTGTAGATGGTATACCATGACCTAAAAATATTTTTTCTTCCAAAATTTTAGTTATTATTTCAGCAGTTGCGCGCCTGATAGGAAAAAGTAGACAGTATTTACTAAAACAACAAGTTACTACAAAGATGTAGGCGTTTTGTTTTCTTGTGACGGGTAGTGGCCCCACCAAATCTACACTAATGGTTTGGAAGGGTCGTGAACACACTTTGGGTCGTCCCATGGTTCCCAATGGTGCATGGTTCTGATATTTGTGCGCGATACAAGTGTCGCAAGAATTTATGAACTTAACTACGTCATCGTGCATTTTGGGCCAATAGTAACGCAGTGCTAAGCGCTTGTAAGTTTTAAATATACCGAAATGCCCCGAAGTGGGTTCGGCATGGTTCTCTAATATGGCATTATTTCGATCAGAAGAAGGTAGTACTTCTTTCCATTTGAACTCCTTACGTAGCATACACCTAGATTTAATAAAACGATACAATTTATTATTTTTAATAGAATAGTCTGGATAGTCATTAGGCGAAGATAAACAACCATTGTAGGTGGCTGAATACCATTGATCAGTGTCAACATTAGGGTCATTCACGTTATTATTATTCGCGTTAATTATATTTACAGGTAGGGGTCGTGATAATGCATCGGCTATAATATTATCTGCACCGCGCCGATGCTTTATTTCGAAGTTAAAGGCTGACAGACGAACCGACCACCGAGCTAATCTACCAGTCGGGTTGCTCAAGTTTAGGAACCATTTCAGTGCATAATGGTCAGTATACACCACGAACTTTAACCCGTTATCTAAATAACAGCGCCAATATTCGAGGGCTGTTAGAACTGCTAATGTCTCCCGTTCTGTTATACTGTAGTTTTGTTCCTGTGCATTTAGTGACCTACTCATGTAAGCGATAGGTAGTTCCACGCCATCTATTTCTTGTGTAAGTAGCCCACCGATGCCGCTCGCACTTGCATCTGTGTGAACTTGAAAAGGTTTCTCGTAATCGGGACACGATAATATTGGTGCGGAGCTTAACAATTGTTTTAGTTTACAAAACGAGTCATCAGCTTCCACCGACCACTGAAATGGTGCGGCTTCCTTACCGGTAGAGGTAAGTTTGTTCAGAGGACCGGCAATAGTACTAAAATTAGGTATAAATCGCCGATACCATGATGCAATGCCTAAGAACCTTTTGACTTCTTTTTTATTCTTAGGCGTAGCATATTGAAGAATGGCTTCCACCTTACATGGGTCTACTTGTAATCCTTTAGAGTTTACTACGTAGCCCAAGTACTTCAATTCATCACGGAAGAATTTAGATTTTTCTAAGTTAATGGTATGGTTGGCCGATTTTAATTTTTCGTATACTTTATTTAATAGTGACACATGAGCATTAAAAGATGGCGATATAAGCACGATATCATCTAAAAAAACGAATACAGAGTTTCCGAACTCAGGAATGTTCGTAAACAAGTGATCCACCAAAAGCTGTTGTGTCGCAGGCGCATTCGTTAAACCAAACGGCATAGTAACAAATCTAAATGTTCCTCTAGTAGGCACATAGAACGCAGTCTTATCACGATCACATTCGCGAAGAGGCGTCTGCCAAAAGGACTTAGATAAGTCTATACTACTTAGATATCTAGCGTTCCTAAGGTTGTCTAAAATTTCGGATACGTAAGGTAGTTTGTACGCGTCTTTTTTAGTAATAGAATTAAGTTTCCGACTATCTAAACAAAACCTTAGTTTACCGTCCTTCTTAGGCGTTAGAAAAATCGGTGACGACCACGGACTTTCGCATTTTTCTACCACTCCCAATGCAAGCATTTCGTCTAATTCGTCAATAATTATTTTTAATTTCGCCGGCGGTAACCTATAATATCTTTGGCGTATCGGCGCAGAATCGCCAGTGTCTATTGCATGTTCTATTAAGTGAGTCCGTCCTAACCCGGTTTTTTCAGTAGAAATCGACTCGTATTGCTTTATAATTAACTTAGCCGTTCTTTGTTGTGACTCACTCAACTCACTAAAAGATTGCAATACGTTCGTGTTACTTAGCTTATTTTCACTTAACACACTACACGGCAATGTTTTAGACATGCATACGGATGCGATATGGTTAGGCAGTAATTTAAATAGTTTCCAGAAATCGATGCCTAAAATTAAATTACTTGTAACTTCTGGAATAATATAAGCTTTCAATAAGTGGGTTTGATTATTAAAAGTAGTGGGTAAGTTGATAAAACCGCGCGGCAACAATATATTTCCACCCGCGAACCAAATGGAATTAGTGTTGTGACACTGCTGTATTTCTAACCCGGTTTTAGTAATTACCTCCAGATAGGAGTTGTTACCTAGAATTGTAATGGCTGAACCGGAATCGAGCAATCCACAAATAGGTAAACTGTTAATCGTTACGTTAACATAGGGCCGTAGGTCATTTTTAGGTTTATTATCCAGGATCGAGGCGACGGAATAACTTGAGAAATACACTTTTAGAGTGTTTAGCCAATTTCTCCAATCATCTTTGTCAAAATTGGTCGAATAGGTTGTAGAACCTAATTTAGATTTTGACACTCCCCGATCCTGACCAACTATTTTTTTGGTTTCGACGATTTACAGTTCGGGCAGTTAGGGAATGTCACATCCCTACGGCCCCACCTGAAGCAAATTGCGAACCGATCGCGTTTGCATTCATTCAAACTGTGATCATTGATACGGCAGCGCGGGCAGTACTTGGACGTGACTAGAGCGACAGAGCTAGGTTTAGACTTAGGTTTGCTAGGTTTGTTGTTCTCAGTGTATTCGGACGTACCCTCTATAGTAGCAACGGGATAATTATTGTAGGAATTATTACGCGCTCGGTTATTAGGTTTGTGACTGTAAGCTAGGTCTGGTGCCAACGTGTCGTTATTATAATACGGTTCGCGGAATTGAGAGTTCAAACATTTCATCCGTTCGTAGTTTAAACATAACGTCTGCAGTGTTGCTATACTGTCTATTGAAGATATTGACGGAGCTAGCACTAGTGAGTAGCATGGACGTATGTTATGCAATAGGATGTCTAACTTTTCGCGTTCGGACAATCGCTTCGACGGTGACAGCCTAGCGAACAGCTGATTCATTATCGAGAGATAAATTATTATAGTTTCGGTAGCACCTTGAGTACGTCGGCGGATTTCATTTAATAACCGGTAGTCATAATCGTACGGTGTGAAATCGTCTATTAATTTAGTGGTGAGTTCTTCCCATGTATTGTAATATTCTTTTAGGCCGCGGTACCAGTGAAGTGCGTTACCGGTGAAAATTTCGGAGGCATATGATAAAATTTTAGTGGAAGGTAGATTACGCGCGGTTTGGAATTCGGTTACGCGTTGTAGGAACGCTCGGACGCATCCCGTACCGTCGTATTTTAGCTTAGACAGTTCGCTAACTCTCAAATGCTCGCAATGCAACACTGGGGCTAACCCTGCCTGCGTCGAGGTAGACGGCGCAGGTTGGGCCTCAGCCACAGCATCAGCTGAGCGAACACCTGATTGTTCAATGGCGGACAGCTCCGCCGAGAGCTTGTCGAACCGGCTGCACAATTCGGTTATTCGTTTTGAATACGCCGTCTATGGAAAATGTGGTTGTGCAGTGCGGTAGACCTCCTAGCTAGGTCCGCGTCGTAAGAATTGGTTAATAAATTCACTCGCTTGGCCAGCTCAGAGACGGCCTCGCTAGCGCCCTCGAAGTCCACCGCTATGGCTAGACCCGACTCCAAAATGTCATGATTTGGAATGGCTTCCAGTAATTTAGGGAGATGCTTCCGCAGACCTAGGACAGAGGTAGCCGGCTCCTCACCTCTAATCGCGACCTCGTAAGCTAACTCGTTCTTGTTTAGCAGGAAGTATTTTATGGGGTGTGAGCCCATGGTGTATGAATAACCGCGTAAGTATACACTACACACTACACTTAGTGCGCAAGCGTTCCGCCCTTACAAATGGCCTACTTTACGATTAGGCGTAAAAGTTCGACCGTTAGGACTAATTAGAAAAACGTTAAGATTCAAATTTGCGAACTAGTACGTAGTAGGTAGTTACTTACACTTAAAGGTAGACAATTAGTACAACAATACGTACCGGTTCGCTGTAGCCGCACCTCCTCGCTTACAATGATGGAGACCTGCTAGAAGAGAACTCGAGCACGGAAAGCGAGACAATAACCCACGTAGGCGCCACTGTAACGGGTTCTGGTAGTAAAACGCAGAAAAGGTTCTATGCGTTTATTTGCCGAGTATTGTCTCAGTTCCCTTGCCACGAGTATGACCGACCAACAACACGACACTGGCCTGAACACTAAGGGCTGCAGTCTCCCACGCTGTTCCTTCCGGTAGTTTGCAGGGCAGGTTGCTCGTAGGGCTGCGCGTAGCGGGCAGATCCTCGCAGTCCGTTAGTTCAGCTGGCAGGCGTTGGCGGTCTGAGTGCGATGAGCAGGGCAGGCCAGACTCTTCGGCAGAGGTGACGCCGAAGGCGATGCAGGAAGTGTAGCGGTCTAGGAGCGTAGCCGAGTCTTAAGGTGAACCTGGAACCTGAAGGGAAACAGCATTAGGAAAGCCACAACCAATAGAGTCAGGCAGGCGGCGTCAGCCGGCCTCAGCTAGCAGGTAGAGAGATGGGCAGTACGCTAACGAAGTAAATGTAGTAACTCACCCACAGCTGGGACCAGGATACACGTAGAATGTATATGGATATAGCGATATAGAATAGAGTAGCGGTAGTAGGTTAGTGTAGAGTAGCGGTGACGGCCTCTCTGTCGGCCCCTTTATATACCGGCCCTCCATCAGCGTTGGTGTCGGCGCATTACCAAATAAGGGCAAAACTTACGAGCGCGGACGATGGCCTTCCCTGATTGGCCGAGCGTATGGACGGTATTATGACGTACACTCGGTAGGTACCGGTCATACGCTACACCAAAAATAATAATGGTCCCAAAATGCTGCCCTGCGGTACCTCTAATAGAACATTTTCAAAGCTTGATTGCGTAGAAAGTAGCAACTTGGATTTTTTCTCATAGTGCTCAATAACTGAAGCTTGCTTTGTATTTCTTAAATATGATCCTATTAAATTATTTGCAACTCCCCTGATGCCGGTGTTTTCTAACTGATGTAAGAGAATTTCGAAATCTACGCAGTCGAATGCTGTAGACATATCCAGGAATAAAGCGGTACACCTTTTCTTTCTTTTTATCCCATCCCATATGCTTTGGAAAAGTTTGAAAATTGCTAGCGATGTGCTTTTATTTTTTTGGAAGCCAAATTGGTTAGCGCTAAGAGTGCTGTGATAGTCAAAAGATTTTACTAGTCTGGTATGAATAACCATTTCAAAAAGTTTGGGAAACTCGGTAATAGTGCAATCGGTCTATAGTTGTTTATCTCATGCTTGGATCCTTTTTTATGTATGGGTTTTTAACTATAGCTACTGATTTCGCATTTATCAACTGGAAAAAGACCGTGTCTTAAATTCGGATAGCATTTTAATTTAAGAATTTATTTTATTGGTGTTTGAATAGTATGTTAGAATCTCTTTTGCTTCATTTTACCTAAAGTACTTAGGTATTAGGTATTTGTAAAACAAATCAGTATTATTACGTTTATATTTAGATTATAGTTGGAGATGGTGGAATGAGTTGGACTCCCTCGTGAGGGATTGGTCCCAAGAGTAAAATTTGGAAGGAGAGTGGAGAGGCCTTTGCCCTGCAGTGACACGTCACAGACTTATAAAAATATATATGCTTGGTTGAGATATTATAACATTTTCATTCCATCTGCAGTTCATTGAATGTACCCTGTAATAGTCACATAATTGGATTTCAACCACAAACAACTGATTTCATCAAACCTTTTTGATTTTTTTAATATTCATTCTAAACGATCTGTCCTCAAAGTTCATTTAGGAATACTTTGTACAATCAAGATTGCCAATTTAGTAGCGAGTGTAATACACTTAGTTTTAGCATGATTGTTTAAGACTGTCGGAAGTATTCCTACTCCACAGGTAATGTCCATTGCATAGTAAGTTAGGCCTTAGCGGCAGGCCTGTGTGCCCTGCTTATTAAGAACAGGGAGAGGGTCAAGGGCTTTTATGTATGTGTGTCGTATTATTAATAATCAACTATGAATAAGGTTTTTGTTTCTTTGTCTAAATATGTACAAGATATTGAGAATAACAATTAGTTCGCCAGATATAGCCAATCAAAATCACGATATTTTATGCTTCATGCTAGTTATGCTCTGGCGCACGGGAATATAATTGCTCTTTATTACTCAGGGTTCTACAGATTGCAGTAATTTTGATTTCCCAGTGCGATTGATATTCATTTTGTAGTTTTCACTCGCCGCTGTATACCTATGCATGTGATATTTCTAAGTCGTAAGTAAAGTTATATAATAGAGTGTTAGCTGAGCAATAGTTAGTACCTTTGTCGAATAAAATTATTTTGATAGTTAAAATGCCCTGAGCCTTGCTGGCAACTAATATTTCTTTTTAACCCATGTATGACCAAGGGCACGAAAACGACCCATCGGTACATGTTCAGTAGAAAAGCGCCATAAGTAAAAACCGTATACTATATATGGTATATTCTCTGTAACGTTGATATTGGATTCTTCATTGCCTTGTAATATCACCTCAGCCGGGTCAAGAAGCTGATGAGGGTTAAAGCGTTTATTACATTCTTCGTCTCCTGAGTCACCATCGGATATTGAACCCCCTAAAGGTGGGTCCCATCAAAAATCATCACCATTAGTCAAATTCGCCAAGACATCAGCAATTTCATTCGTTGAGAGCACGCGCCGTGACCTGCGAAAAAGAAGTACAGTATCATTTTTGCCCAAGGGGTCGTTATCGTCCACCTGAAAAAAAGTTACTTCCAGGTACTGAAATTGAAAATTACTAGTTTTCGGTTTAATAACTTCCATTAAAGACAACAATATCCAAAATTCATAAAAATTGGTGATCTAATTCTTTCTGAGCATATGTATATGGGTTAAGTTGACTAGAAATCCGATTCAGCCTAGGAATATAGCACTAAGTTGGATGTACAGTACAGTCTCTTGTAGCGAAGAAAACTGATTGCGTAAAACGATTGCTTACTAAGTGCTTAAGACATTGAAATACTAGACAAGAACTTTAAACAAGGAATTTTCATTGATATACTAGTAGTATCAATATATATTTTTTCATTTAGTAAATGGTAAAATAAATACGGGAAAACCATGGAAAAACCAAGAAGATTCCTGTTTAACATTAGCGGTTATGGTGAGTACAGTCTTCCCGGTTAATTTCGTAATAAAAATAATAAAAATGAATATTAATTGCAAGAAAGTTTACCGAGTTAATTAGATGAAAAAGTTTCAAGTTTATTGGTTGAGTTCATTTAAAAATGAATTAAGCGGAAACTTTTTGATAACAGATAAAATACTGTCTGGGATTTTGCCCGATGATGCAGTGTACCCTTTTTAAAATTTTAAAGGGAAAATATTTTTCTAATTAATTACGTTTTGGGAACTTAATGTATATTTTTTATAATAAATACTTATATTTCATTTATTATACTGCTTTTCAAAAACGAATTGCATGTGAAAGTCTAGGTATGGCTTATAGCACTATTCCTTCCGAATACAGTAATACATGTTCGCATTATTCATTTACGTTTTTGTGAAGTTACGATCCGATTGGGACTCTTTCTGATGCCCAACTCCAAAAAGTACTAGAGAGCACGTCACCGGCTCGATAAGAAGCCAGTTTAATACTCAACGACATGACAAGCTCGTTTAAAGTGCCACCCGGCGACTGCTCTGGGACAGTAGTATGATTTACGTCACCCTGGATTCCATGAAGCATACATACATACATACGTGCGTTCTCCCTATTCTCACGTATGGTGCACAAACAGGTCTTTGATTGCTCAACAGAGGTCCGCGCTCGAGGTTTGCCAGCGAGCAATGGAGCTTAGTATCCTAGGAGTCCGTTTAACAGACCGCGTAAAAATTCAATACTACGCTCCAAAACGAAAATCGCCTATGTCACCCACAAAGCTTGCAAACGCAAATGGGACTGGGCAGGCCACGTTTGCCGCATGCTGGAAGAGCTTTGGGCCAAAATCGCCACTGATTGGGTCCCTGAAGGTGCTAGGCGACAGCATGAAAGGCCGAGACGACGATGACGGGACGAACTGGACTCGTACAGGAAGGACTGGCCTATGCTGGCACAAAATAGAGATCTTTGGAAAAAGGAGAGGGAGGCCTTTGCCCTGCAGTGGGACGCGACAGGCTGAAAATAAATAAATTTATAACGATATTATTGTATTTTCCTATTTATAACCAGATGAAGAATAAGGCCACACCACGCTGACCAAGTGCGGATTGTTAGAATTCGCATGTCTTTTGGAAACATAATGGAGAACTCTCAGATTTTACAGGTTTCCTCACGGTAATTACTGTCTAGCAAGCGATAATAATAAGCAATTAAATATGCACTTCGAAAAGCCAGTGGTGCGCATCATGAGTCTGAACACGATATCCTCTGTGAAGCTACGTGAACACTGGCGGCTGGCCGCAGTATACGCAGATAATCGTTACGTCCCGGTTCTAGTGCGGACCACCGCAATCGTGAGCTTGTTCGCGTGTTTTCATATAAAAATCGACGTACGGTCTGCCGTATAAGGCGCGCCGTATCGCAGCCAGCCGCTAGTGCGTTCACGCTCTAGTTTCTTGACTTGGGTATTGCTGCCATTGCTAAAGTTAAGTAATGGCGTCTGCAAATAAAACAATCGCAGCATTGCATGCTTAACTTTTCTATACCAACTCAATGTTTAATCAAAATACTTTGTTCAAGTAAAAAGTTCATGGCAATAAGGAACAGGAATTTCCCAAATCAAACGTTGTTTTCACACGTTTGTAAGGTAAGCGTTGTTCAAAGCCTCCTTATTACTTATTAACATTACTCGTGGAATATAAGTCAAAGCCAATCGTTCCACAATAAGATGTGCCCGAAGGCGATCACGATTATTTCAAAGAAAAATACAGAGGGATATGAACAATGCTTTAAGATTTTATCTCAGTGGGCTCAGTATTTGTTGAAACTTGTAATTACTATTATTTCGTAGCGTGCACGGTAAAGAAATGTGCTTGGATTAAACTTATCAGAAAAAATCATCCATGCTAATATCAGAATCACATTGCAGAGACAGAGGCGCTTAGAAGTCTTAAATCATGCCATTTAGTTCAGGGATAGTTTAATGGAGAGACCAGGGTTGCTATGTAGAGTGTCTCGTGTTCAAACACAACTTAAGTGCGAAACCTTCTAAGCGGTGATGAAAAACATCACGAAGAAACCTGTGCATCTGAGAGTTCTCCGTTATGTTCACGATGTATATGTAAAGTCTGACCTAACCATTTTCATAATGAGAGGAGTACAGTATCCAGCATTGGGAAAGATTATAAAAACAGCTATTGATGATGTTCTCAAATAAAGTTAGTAATTTGGGAACAGGATAAAATTCCTTGAAACAAAAATAAGGGCTTAAAGTTATTCTCCTTAGTTGAGCATGGGTGTGATATGAAGATTTCAGCTTCCCATGAGATCATCTGAATGTTCTCATAATAAAACTCATCTTTATCACGGTTAAGAAAATGAAAATAACACCTTTCCCGAACTAAGTAACTAAATCCTCCACTGCAAATTGCGTTAATCTAACAATCACTATACTAGGTTGTTTGTTCTTAATTCCTGTGACCTTCAAAGCTCTTTATTACAAAATATAATTTGCACAGGTAGACACAAGTACTTACGTAAAGTGTCGGAAAAATGTTCGAATGAAATTTTAATTTGGCCGACCATTTATATTTGAGTTATTACGGCCGCGTTCGTTTTCTCAAGTACAAAAGGAGGTCCTTAGCATTTTAAAGAGACTGCAGAATTTTTATTGTACCTCTTCGTAAATGAGGGTGAAATTCACTCGAGCCCTGAATAATATGTTTTTCTAAGTGTGCTTAGAAGTTTATGAAGCAGTTCTAATTATGCTGAGGAGTATATGCCTTACGAAGCGTCTTAAATCGGTTCTCTTTTGGGTATGGATAAGAAAGGGTAAAGGAGTCTCAGAAAGTTGATTATATTGTAACGAAACTAGCTGTGGTGTTCTTACCAGGCTTGTTGGCTTGCCTGGTATACTGCGGCCCGTGGATATTGTTGAGAATTTGTGTATATGATCCCGTGTGAAACTTTTGCTGGTGTGATCTTTGTTCCGTTGGTTACCGTTAGGTGTCGTCAATGTTTGTGTGTAGAAACCAAGCTAACAAACAATATTCAGATATTTGACATAGGAATTTAAAATAATACTATCCTGCAGAGTACAACTAAAGACATTAGTTCCAATACCATTGCCACATATACATTTAATGTCGATTCCATGTTGTTCTTAGGGCTCGTTTAAAGGCACTAAGTATACTTAACGTTGCGATGAAAATCTAGTTGTTTCATGTGTATTACAATTAGTGAGATTATTTAAAGTAATCTAAATACTCGTAATCCACATGGTATGTGTGTAGTAGGCATAGTTATTAGCTATAATATGTTACTAGCTGTGCCCGCGATTACACCCCTGTTATAATTATTGATGGCTACCGCTTCGCTTCGAACTTGTGGCATGATATTATACAGCCTACGAATGGACTGAAGGAAGGGGCCTTCTGACCATTTATAACCAGTTAGCTGGACGCTTTTTGGCCAGATGGCAGACATCCTAAAAAGGACAGATTAGAAGACCAGAGCTTGGAGCCGGTAGTTGGCACTGCAGTCGGTACGCGGCTAATATGATGATCTGGACAGGCTGGAAGACAACTGCCAGTTCGCTAATTTATGATAAAAATATTGACATTATCGATATATATATATATATATATATATATATATATATATATATATATATATATATATATATATATATATATATATATATATACACCGTTATTTTTTAATTAGTACAAAAACTTTAAGGACAGATTAGCGAAGATATTATTATCATATATGTGACGTAAGAATTTCATAATATCAATAAAGAGCAAAGTTATTATAATTTGTTTATTGTAGAAAATCTCACTTAAATCATAGTCATATTTTACAATCCATTCACTAATTCATTGATAATATTCCATCCTGCTCATTCGCATTCTCTCTGTCGCACTTATGATGTAGGTAGCCATAGAAAATAAAATGAAGAAAAATAATAAATGTAGGTAGTTATTTTTTAATTTTGTCAATTCTACCCTCTCCTTCATACTTCATTCGGGCTTAGGACCGGTAAAATTTATCGTTTAACAAGTAATTAAATACGGAGGTATGTAATTAGAAAGCAAACAAATATCAAAATAAAAGAAGGTGTTCTGGACTAAAAGAAAAGAGTAATTTTGGCGTATTTATGAAGTTAGAATCATCTGCTATTTACAAATATTATTTTATCATCATCATGTCAGCCTAGAGACGTCCACTGCTGGACATAGGCCTTCCTCAAGGAGTGTGGAGAACACAGACCGATTTTGAGCCGCCCGCATCAAATTATTATTTACTTAAGTACGTATTTTTTACTAAACTTACAAGTATTTCCATTGTCCATCGAAATGTCCACCACCGATGTCAAAAGCATCCAATATGCACTGTTTTAATAAAATTGTTTGACACTGACCGGATCACTTTTGTACACTCACAATAAGATGTCCATGGGTACACAGCTGCACTCGCGATTTTTCCACTCAAAAAGTACGCACGAAGCATATATACTCCCGTGATATGAACTGATATGATAGGCCATCGCGTCGGGCAAACGTGGACAAACAATTAACTTTTGCAACGAAGTTCGATACGCTCACTTTAGCTAACAATTTAGTACTGTTTTTCGCATCGTCGGGGCGTGGCGCAGGCGCAGAGGGGCGGGAGGGGGAGGGGAGTTTATCAATGGTTCATTTTACTATGATACTCGTAATAGTACTCGGGTCGGTCATAGTATTAGTATTGCATTTACCAATTATCACGTATTTTTGTGGATAGTTTTGAGACAGTTTTGGGACTTAGTGTTTTTATTTTTTAACTACATAAATATGATCAGTTAAAGATACTTAGTGCTGTGTTAAATTTTTTGTACTAATTAAAAAATAGCGGTGTATATATATATATATTGATACGCCCTCATTATTTCTCAGAGGGAGCTGTAGCACTTATTCGGCTAAGTAATATTTGAGTCGTAAACGTGTGTCAGTGTAAAAACGTCGTAAGTCACGCCGGCAGTTGTGGAACTCACCAGTTTTATTACAAGAGATAGCAAGCGGTAGGTATTACGGGTTGACACAAATGTACGAAGAATGGATAGCGACGGCCATTTTAATATTCGATCCATACATGGATTTGAGATTCGAGATTCGTGTTTGACATATCGTGGGTATAATGGAAGAACTGAATAACTCAGAATTTCAAGTTTCGAGATAATCGCGATTTACTGTTTTTTTGACACTTTTTTTTACATCAATAAGAAATGGGGAACAATTTTACCGTCGGCGATTTTATATGCTTTAAGCATGTTTGCAGTCGATTCTATGCTTGATAAAACTAACTTTTATCATGAACCAAAAAAAAAAAATAAGTTATCCAATTTTGCCACACCAAGATATTGCAAACATACTGTAATTAGCTAATTCTATATTGTAGTTATTCAGTTTTCCCACACATTAGATGAATGTGAATGCATGAATTTGGGTCAACTAAGTACACTTATTGAATTTGGACCTAAAAAAATATTTAAACACGAAAGTTAGGCATTCTTAGTGAAAGTTTATTTGTGAAATTCGATCACTGATTATTGATCTCACCTGAAATTTAAAACCTGGATTGGAAGTAGTAACATTGTATATATAAAAAATAAACGTAAAATTACAACATCAAAATTAACAGAATTAGGTATGATAACAAAATATTATAATATTGTAATAAAATCAAATAAATAACTTATTATAAATCCCCTACAATCAACTAAAACAAAAATAACTTTCCTTTGCATTAAAACATACTGGGGTCTGAAAAGTTTCCGACCGCAACCTGAAGGAAGCAGCACTCGTCAAAAAAAGTGTTGTGGATGTAATTGTACTTCTTGTGGCAGTTACCCACCAACATTTCAGCTATTTTGTACGAGTAGTTGCTGTTTGACAGCCGATTGAATCGATGTGAGTGTTTCATTGTGAAAATGGGAAATTTTGTATCGAGCTGTCATTAAATTTTTGTTTTTTAAAAGGCAATATGCCGACGTCATTTAAATTTGATTAAAGCTCCATTTATGGTGACTCTCTCTATCCCGGTTGCATCTAAGACTTACACGTCTTAACTTAGAGCCCGAGGTCCGCTTACTGTTCTAACCTGGGGGGCGATTCAGAATCGTTCGATATCTCATTTGACATTCGATTCCGTTAATTGTCAAACGGGCTACCTCATTTTTTGTCAAAACTATCGCATTTCTTATCAATTTTATGCATTCAGTATGAAGTAAATTAATAAATAAACCGAATTCAATTAATATTTGTTCAAAATATCTCTGATAGGTGGCTAAAAGATGAGGACAATAATTTGACATATCGTACGATTACTTATCGTGACATTCTGAATCGGCCTGCTGATCTGACAGAATATCAACTTTTCCACAGAGTGACTGCCGTTTGACCTCCGCAACGCAAAGGGATAGCGATATTCCGTGGTTTTGACCAGTATCAGCTTATTTGAGGGTACTGACTCCCCGTAACGACTATCAAAGATCTTCATGACAGCCAGGACCGACGGTTTAACGTGCTCCGAGGCACGGGGCAAGCGATAATTACCAATTTAATACGCACTTAACTTTGAAAAGTCATTGGTGCGTGCCGTGGATTCGAACCCGATACCCTCTGCATGGACTGCCATTGGTGCCTCCACTAGGCAATCGCTGCCTCTCACCTCCATCGTTTACCACATTACAATGAAATTTTGGGCAGCTGAATTTAAACCTGGTCGTGAGAGCTAGGGAACAGATGAAGGTCCGGGACGTCCAAAAACTGCAACCACTGACGATAACCTCGCTAAATTTCACCAAATGGTGCTAGACGACTGCTGAATAGAGTAAAAGGGATAGCAGAGGCTATGAAAATGACCAAAAAATGTATTAGTTACATATTAAATCAAGATATAAGCATCAGCAAGCTGCCAGCGCGATGGGTGCTACGTTTGCTCACGTTAAGACCAAAACCGCGTTCGAATTAACATTTTTTAATGCTCTGTTTGCGTAGCTTAGGCCTAATAAATCCAAGTTTCGGTCCAATTAATGACTGTAGATGAAACCTGGATACAGCATTATACGCCCATATCAGTAATACATTCCAAACAGTAAATTGCTAAGGAGGAACCAACTCCAAAGGACAAAGGCCGTTTTTTCGGCTGGGAAAGTGATGCTGACAGTTTTTTGGGGTGTTCATGGAGAGAGATCGAAAGGGATAACTATTACTGCAGCATACTACGCCTCATTACTAGATAAATTGAAGGTAGAAGTTGAGCAAAAAGGTCCACATTTGCAGAAAAGACTATATTACTGACACAAATCTTCGTATATTTTATATTTATTTTGTCGCTGATTGCCTCCATAGCCCAGTAAATAACCTTTGCGTCTTTTGATCGCGAGGTCTTGGGTTCGATTCCCGGGTTAAACAAGAGTGTAGGTATTACACCCTTTTTTACGTAGGAACTAAAATGCATGACATGGCCAAATGTGGGTGTAATAATTACAACTTCTGTCTACCTCTTCGGATTATCGGTTTGCCACGTCACGCCTTGCTCGCTAACTCGCGAGGAATTTTCTCACCTTTAGGCTTTCATAATAGGAAGGGGGTGAATAATGGTCAAACCATTATATTAACTACTTCTTCTCATTTAACTCATTTCATCAGCATATTACTCCTAGAGGTGGGCCTCCCCAGTGTATGCCACAAGACCCATTCTGGCGGCCAACACTACCCTTGCCGAGGCGTGGCCTTAATGTAAGAACCTGCTTTTAATCCACAGACCATAAGACACCCCATTCAATTTGCTATAACTCTGAACTATGTCGGTTACTTGGATCTACTGCCGAATAATCTCGAGCTGGAAATTATCCATCAACGAAATCCCTAGCATTGTCCTTTTCAAAGCACTCTGAGAGACATGTAGTGTAGGCAGTGCATTGTAGGACAGCCCAGTTTCAATGGAGTTGAAGGCATTTTAGTAATCCACAAAAGCTAGCCACAGCGGCCGATTGTACTCTTCGGATTTCTAAATAACCTATAAAAACATATGATCTGCATGGATTTGGCCCACGGTACTAAAGCCTTTAAGAAACCTATCCTGCACCGATGGCTGGAAGACATCAAATCTTGATGTCAGAAAATAGTAAGGAGGGGTGTCCACGCCACCCAGTGTTAAAGAGCTGTTCTCTGAGGCCCGTGGCAACCCATAATTAACAATTGTTTAAATTGTTAAGTATGGCTTGCCATTACTTCGAAAATTTACTGCCTAGAATTCTAACCAAAGCCCTGTGAATGTCTGTTGATATCTCCACTAGGCTATCGCTGCCTGCCTTAGTAAAATAATATGTCTAATTATAGTTTATCTGTTTCTAATATAATTATCCGGTTGTAAAAACATAGCATATAGCACGTACTACTACTTAAAGTTGCAGTGAGTTTAAAATCTAAATCGAACATTTTCCTGTATTCTGCTACCGATTTAGTTATATTAAAGTAATTTTATTTTAATTGAAGCAAAATTGTCGTGGAGCCTCTAGAGATGCTTCGTGGAGCCCTGGCGCTCCGCGGAGCACACTTTGAGAATGGTTGATCTATAGGTTTACATTATTTCGCGATAATTTGTACTACTGATTTGCACAATAACTTTACTTACGTGCGTATACTATAAATAGAAAAATTAAATAATTTCACTTATTGACATTTATTTGATTGAAATCTCTTATAAATTTATATTTTCTCGAAGAAGAAATAAATAAAAATACTTATTTAAAAACGAAAGAACACTCATTAATGCCCGAATTAAATAACTCAAGTTGTTTAGTTTGCTTTCAACTTGACTAGTTTCATTAAAATATTTTTGTGCGTGGAAGAACTAAATAACTCAATTTTGCTAATTCATTTCATAGGTACTCAAGTGATCAGAAGTCACAGTTGTTCATTTATTTATAGAGCAAGTAATTTTTTCTACTAAAAAAAAAGATCATTTATTCATATCTATTTCTACAATTGAAACACAAAAATGGCTTTATTTTTGGACTGGGTTAAGATATAAGAATGTTTGTTAGACCTAAAGATGCGGCACAGTTTGGTGTTCACGAAAATGGTAAAAGGTCAATTTGCCCAAAATCTGAGTTATTTAGTTCTTCCATTATAGCCACGATATTTTGTATGGAGCTTATGTCAAAAACGAATCTAAAATCTACAGATCTATATATAGATCGAATATTGAATTCCGTAGTTAGTCGGTAAGTGTTGAATTGGACTAATTTACTTGGGCAGAGAATGTTGGAGAACTCTTTAGGCAGTTGAAGCAATGGACGCATAATTCTGAATCATAGAATTTTACCAGGGTCATACAATTGTAAAGATCGAATACGTAGCATTCTTCCCAGTGGTAGTGGCAGATGATATTTAATTTATGGAAGGTTTAAGCCGATTAGCTGGCATTAAAACCAGCTATGAAAAAGCATAAAATCAAACTTTAGAGATTTTATTGAGAATACGTGGCAATGGGGCGTTGCTCGAATAATCTATGAGCGTTGGGTAGGAGGGTTCCAGAGTGCCGGCCACGCACGAGACGACGCAGCAGATCTAGGTCTTCCGAAAGGTGTACCGGTAAGCAGTTAGATGCAGGCGGCTTCGGTGGACAGCTTTGAGGTGTGCCCATGTCTAGCAATAGATATCTTTAGGCTGAGATGATGATTGGGATTTTAGCTCGTTCATAACTTTACCTTCCAAATATATAACTACAGTCTTCTATCATTTCTAAAACAAGGCCCATTAAACAGCATTTACCTAATTATATGTACATTCAAATGCCGGTGTCTCAGGCTCTCCATGAAGCACAAGATCGTAGCAAATGGCGAAGCCTGCTGCAGCGTTTCCGTCGGAGCCACGATCCTCAGCAGTGAGGGACCGACTTGAGGAGGAGGAGGATGTACATTCAGGAAAATGGTTGAGAAACAAAGAACAAGCAACGATATACGAGTAGCGACGCAATTTTCCTATACCTCGTTTATGAAGTAAATTATAATAAGATAAGCAAAGAAGAAACAGGTTCATCCTGCCCTTGGCCTATTTTATTACATCAATATCAAACCAGGCATGCTTTTACTCAAAAAAATCCCTTTCAATCTGGAAACAAGAAGAAAATTGACTGAATCAATCTGAATTTTTAGCTTCGATGACATTTTAGTGGCGTATTTTGCCAGAGATTGGACGGCATACGGACCCGTCTGTACCACAACTAAATATAATATTGTCGGAGGTACCTTATATGAAAATGAAATTTCGCGTGACAGTTTCTTCTATGTAGCGTCGAGGAATTTCTTGCTTATAGCCATAAGTTTGTTACTTGTTGCTCTTAATTGGTTGGGAAACTAGCGGCTTTTTAATATGTATGACTGCACCTTATTACCTACTCTTTCAATAGTATAGGGTCAAATGAACTTGCTGTTTCATATTGATAAAGTGGAATAAAATAATAGGTTTAGAAATTTTATGAATTATGGTATTACTGCGCTAATGGACATGGGCTGCACGTATAGCGTAGTGGTTTTAGCTATCGTCTCGCTACTTAGAACAACGAAGTTCGATACGATCGAACGATATGTGCTTTGTTACCTTTGTAATAAACAGAGGGATATGACAATTGTGGATGTATTAACTTATTGCATCACTTCTACCACTCTATGGGTAGAATTTGGGACAGGTGGACAGGACAGGTGTGTGACACTCCCCTAAAGAAGTAAAGACGTTAAAGGCTTACTCAGTGAAACCACCATAGTGTCCACAACGTTCCGAGCTACGACGAAAAATTACATCAAAGTTTCATGTTCGTTAAGTACAAAAGAAATGCCATTTAAAATTAATCATAAGCGCATTGTTCCTTTCAGTTCTTTCAAACGCTGGAAGCAAGAAAATGAGCACTTGGAGATTTATTGAAAGTAATGAACCCTTCACCAGTTGTAAGCTCTTAACTCTCTCAAGAGATTTGGAGAGTCATTTTAGCGTTGTATTCGATAAAAATAAGAGGTCAATGAAAACAACGATGGCGCAGGCGTTTAAGATACAGCTTTGATGTTACTCAGGTTCAAGGTTAGAGATTGACGGTTGATCAGGTCAGACATTTTAACGAGTATGCAGTAACAGGACTTAATTTTTCTTAGATATTTTTTTATAATTACCACGAAAATGTTGACTAGCCGAAAATTTCTCAGACATTCATTTTGATTTTATGGTATTTGTATTAATAATATAATTTTATATTTTCGAACAACTTAGAAACGGTTATCTAATCCCAGATGTAGCAGAGCTTGTATTATGGGAACTAGATAACTTAAACCATTTTAATAGGTACATTCTTAAATCAGTACATATAATTTATATCTATAGATTAAATACACCCGGATATATGACAAATGCGTATTAAATAATCGCTTGCTAAACGGTGAAGGAAAACATCGTAAGGAAACCTGCATGTCCGAGAGTTCTCCATAATGTTCTCGAAAGACATGTGAAGTCTGCCAAACCGCACTTGGCTAGCGTGGTGGACTATGGCCTTACCCTTCTCATAATGAGAAGAGGCCGATGCCCAGCAGTGGGACAGTATATATACATGGCCGATGATGATGATGATGAAGACAGAACGAATATCGTGTTCATCGTCACGTTCACTGCGGAACAGGCCGTTTTCGGCCTGCCGCTGTACATACAGCTGGTGCGGACGAAGAAAACTATGTCCCTCTTGCTGGTGCGGAACGATTATTTTAGGTGTTTTTAAAGTTTTGACAGAGACAAATATATATTTCAGCTTGTAATGAAAATTGTAGGTATTCTCCATAAAAACATCAGGGCAGGCCTTTTTCGGCCTACCACGCACTAGCGATGAAATATATCCGCTCAGTGCGGCAGTGGGTTTATTTCAGCCCGCCAACCCAACAGGCCGCCGGCGACCCGATACCGCACAGAGCACACGCGCCGCTAGTTAGTGTTGTGCTATCTATCTTATCCGACATGTGTCCTGTCGATAAAATTGACAATGGCAAACAATAAAAGAAAATACAAATTTTGGAAGTTTGAGTGATTCGCCCTGCAATTATAACTGATAGTGACAGTAGTGATGAAATATTTCCAATTAAGAAATATAAAAAGTATTTAGGAACAAAACATCATAGCAAACCAAGTAAAAGCGGTAAGTTTTGCTTACTACCTACACGTATATTTATAGTAGTACTTATAATATTTGGAAATGTACGGTTACCTGCGAAAGTGCAGTGATATGCGCTTTTTACCCCCGACGCAAACAGAGCGGTGCTAGAACGATTTTGATCCAGTTTTTTTTTTTGCTTGAAAGGTGATTTAAAAGCTCCGATCAAATATACAATAGATGCACGATCGCAGCTCGAAAAACGGCACCAATCAAACTGGATTCTGTTTTATTTTCGATATTCCTTTATTTTCGTATGTCCCATCACTGCTAAAAATACTTTCTAGTGCGGTTCAGGTCGATATCGGCCTGCCGCTTTTCCTGGTTTATTTCTCAATTCCCATTTGGTAGATTCCGGGGCGAATCAAACCTAAGGAAGCTGGGTTCAAGTTTATTCTAACAGAATAAAAAATATATACATCATGTTTTCGCAAAGTTATAGCATTTTAAGCTTGTGCTGTTGGGTCGAAAAAGACCTGCCACGCACTGGCGAAAAAATCGTTGGGGCCACATTTCGACCTGCCGCCGCACCAGATGAAGGTTTATGATTTTCCTTGCCGCAGCCAACGTGTTAACCATTGTCATACCTATTCAGCCATTCAGGTATGACGTTTCGCACATTCAACAAAACATCCAGTACCATCTTTTCACCATAGCACATACATAGATATCACATAGCAGGACGTGCCTCCGCGTTGTGATCTAACGAAAAGGTGCGCACAAACCTTGTATCCTCTACAAATTCGGGGGACAAAAAATTGATATTGAATGCTGAGTTCACCTACGAGTCATGTGCCGACGGAAAGTTGTGCCCCTACGTGATATAGTTCGGAAATGGATATCTATTTTGAGATAGTTTTCTAGCATTGTTTGATAAATGTGTGTCGAGATGAATAACTCCTACAGCCTACTACTATTATAACTGCGAAAGATTCTGGGGATGAATGGGTGGATGTTTGTCACTCTTTCACGCAAAAACGTCAGAAAGCATTTTTATAGAACTTTGTAGTAATAGCTTTTACATTAGCGTAATGGCCGCACCGCCTGGCCACACAGATCTACTGGTTCGGGTGCTTAGCACTCTCAGTCTTGTGGTGGAGAAGACGGTCTCCTGTACTTTGCACTGAATGAATTCACAATGATAATATTGAATGTCGTTTGTTATAAAATTAAAATTGTTGGTAGGTATATCCCTGTCTTCAATATAATAAATATCTATGAATCAATGATTCATAAGGGAGTTTGTGTTGTTATTGTGATATCAAATGAGTGTACAGGCTCTGCTAAGTTTGGAATCAGATGACCGATCCGATCAGACAAACGATGTCCCATCTTACATCGTGTCCTGCGTGTCCGAAAACTTGCACGCAGGAAGATCTCATGACTGCCTCCGACCATGCAGTCAGCGTGGCTGCTTTCTTGGCCTCAAAAATACAAGTGTTTGCCACCGATGCGCTAAGAAAAAGATTACCGATTGTTTATTGAAAGCAAATGATAAAAACCGACTGATGTAAAATAGTTATCATATATGTATTGGTGTTTTCACTTATTTTCCATCTTACAGGAGCACCTGGTACAGTTGAACAAAAGTTTACAAATGGTACCTATATATAGATATCGTGGACAACTGAGCGTAAAATCAGCCGAGGTCGGTGGAGTGCCGCCGTCGATCTGTTCGCCCGCGGCGTGACGAGCCTCCCTCGCCGCCTGACCTCGAGTCACGGCCTCAATACAAACACATCTCTCTGCTTCCCTTACCGTTAATTGTTTCTCTACAGAAAATTGTTAAATATTTACTGATTTCTGAAGCTATTTTCGCTTGCAAGATAATATTAATATATCAAAGTCAAAGTAAAAATTGCATATTGATTTAGAATGTGACGCTTATGAACGTAATTTTTTAAAGTTAATAACTTAATGCTATGAATTTACATTTATGTCGCAACAAATGTATAAACAAGAAGAACTTAAGTTTTGATAGCACAGATGGTGTAGTAACCAAAGAGTATTGAGTATTGCGTATTCGATTCTCACACTGAAGAACACTATGCATGATCAACAAATAGTTATTTCGAGTATGGTTGTACTTAAAATGTTTGTAAATTAGCCTGCGGTAAAGGAGTTATTCATATTGCGTGAGTTTTGAATATTCTAAAAAGACTTTAACTTACTCGGTAGCATATTCCCATGTTCCATTTAATAGAAATACTTTAGTATGCATGTCAAAAGTCAATGAACTTTTCTAAGCAAAACATTTTCACAGCGAGTGGGTGGTGTACTATGTAGAAAACTTGCATAGCTCTCGATATAAGTTACGTAGGTACCTACGCTTCTAAAATCTTAACAAGATTTTACACCTACACTTCGCATGCTATGTATATGTTAAATCCTACGTAATAGACAGCATGTATTCTTCAGTGAAGTGAGCGTATAAGATACTGCTTTTAAAAGGTACATAAGCGACATTACTGTAGTGACTATAGATACCTTTTTGGTGGTTAGTGACTCTAATTGCTAAACTGGACGTCAAGGGTTTGATGTTGTTTGTGTATTAGATCTTGGTTCAAATGTCAAACAGGCGGTAATGTACTAAATATTAAAATGCATACGCGAGAAGATTCAGTTGAGTTAGGAGTTAAAATATGAGAGTAAAGACGTTGAGTTTTAATTCTGCTTATACTTAGAATCTCAAAGATTAGCTTCTGTTAGTAAAACGGACGACCGGTAGGCGCAGCGGGAGTGTAAGCGACTACTAAGCCGAAGGTCGCGGGCTAGATTCCCGCACAAGTCAAGCATTTGTGTGCATGAACATGGATGTTTGTCTTGGTCTGGGTGTTTCTATGTATAATATGTATGTATTTACAAAAAAATAAGTATATAAGTATATTTGTCCATTATCTAGTACCCATAATACAAGCTCTGCTTAGTTTGGGACTAGATGGTGTTGTGTGAAAGTGGTAGAATATTATTATATTATTATAATTAATTTGATTATATTTTTTATTACTACGCATTTTGTACCGTCTCGTCATATACGAGAATCACAAAAAGGGACCCTTGCTAATGTTCGGAGAGTCTTGTGTTGTGTTTTTGTATCGTAAATGATCTGGAACTATTTAATGGGAAAGACCAAACCTTTGTGAAAGCCTAGGGAAAGTGGCAAGTTTAGTAGTACATTCAGCAGCTTGCCGATCTTCATAGATCCACCATCAGCCGCTGAATGTAGCAAGTTTGCATATATCTTACTTTTCTTGTACCGTAGCGTTCATAGCGAGACTTGGCTTGCCGCTCGTAGTAGATCGGCAAAGTTAAGCAAGGCGTGCACAAGTCGCCATTTTGATAGGTGACCGCGTGTGGCATTTACATCAGAGAGCTACCGTGCTTCAGAGGGCACGTAAAGTTGTCGGTCCCGGTTCTTGTCTCAGGATAAGAATCGTTAGGCCACGTCGGAAGTCTGAAAACTCCGACACCAGAGTTGGCCACATACTCACACGAAAAGAAGAATTAATTTTCATTATATTACTCAAACTCAAACTCAAATATGTTTATTTCCATAAAAATGTTTAAATTTTTTGGACACGTCAGAAAGTCATACAAATAAAAAAAATAAAAAGTAACTTTAAATGCATATTAACATAGTTGAGCATTGAAAAAAATGCCTGTTCAGAAAGTAGAGCCTCGTGAGAAGAATCAGGCAAGAAATTCCGGGCCACTCTTTTCTACGTCTTGATTCTATACAATTTAAAAACTTAGTAACTACATTGAATTTTTCATAAGTATATGAGCTGGTGTGTCTATAATGTTGTTGTCAATTAATAAGGCTTTTTTAATAATAATATAAAAGTACTTACTAGCATAATATAGACACAATAACTCACACTCACATGAAACTTAACACTAATCAAACATAAGTAGCCTGTGGGACCGAGCAAATTAATCCCAAGCATTTTTATCTTCAATATAATCTAGCACTGAATAGTACCCTTTTTGACAAAGTTTACGTTTTATAATCTTTTTGAATTTATTATAACTTAAATTTTGAATATTGCTTGGCACTTTATTGTAAAAGCGCACACATTGGCCTTGAAAAGATTTTTTTATTTTCTCTAGCCGGGTAGCCGGCACTACTAGCTTACTCTTATTTCTAGTATTCAAATTGTGGATATCACTTTTCTTTGAGTATGAGGCCTTGTTTTGGAATAAATATATTAGGTTGGAATAAATGTACTGGCTTGCAATTGTTAAAATGTTTATTTCCTTGAATTTATTCCTTAACGAAGCCCCATAATCCAAATTATAAATTGCTCGAATAGCTCTTTTCTGCAGAACAAAGATGGTCTGAATGTCGGCAGCATTTCCCCACAGGAGAATACCATATGACATTATACTATGAAAATAGCAATGATATACAATCCTGGCAGTGTCAATGTCAGTTAACTGGCGAATTTTTCTGACTGCGTATGCTGCAGAGCTGAGTCTATTCGACAATTTACTAATATGTGGTCCCCATTGCAGCTTAGAATCTAGTGAAATGCCTAAAAATTTGGTGTTATCCACAAGATCCAACACATCATCCTTAACCTTTACTGAGGTGTTCACTTGTTTGACGTTAGGCATCAAAAATCGAATACATTTAGTTTTTACCCGAGTACGGCAAAGCCAAAAGGAAGGGTTATGTTTTTGGCAGTTATGTATATATGTTTGTATGTTCCACCGTAGCGCCTAAATTACTGAACCGATTTTAATAAATGGGGTGTCAATTGATTCCTAATAATGGCCCAGGTAACATAGGCTATATACATTTTATCAAAATTTTCTCTTACGAAATTAATAGCTCAGATTCCAACCTCAAAAAAAATTTAACTGCGATAATCATTACGTGTTTGGTATCAAAAGACAGGTATTGGTAAGCACATTACAAATATGTACATATATTATCCTGTTTCAGTCAAAATATAAATTTAAAACGCAGTTGTACAATTCAAGCTAGCGATGCCCGATACGTCGCTTTGTATCGATATATCGTATCGTAAAGTATCGCAACTGATTGTATCGATACACGATATAATTATATTGTATGCCTTTGTATCGATATGGTAAATATCGTATTGAAAATATTGCATTGGATTTTTAAAAGAAAACTCATAAGTAATTCAAATTTAGTAAATTTAATCGGTTAGCTAGGAGTGATAGCACATTCGAATGTGTGAACATAACATGACTGTTACGATGCTATTTTTATTTTACAGCTGCCAATGTTTAAAATCTAAGCGTTTTAGAAACAGCAATTTCGACAACCGTTGTGGGTCTAGTCTGTTTCGATTTTCAGTTAGCGTGTTATTAGCTGAAGAGAATAAACGCTCCGACGGTACTGACGTCGCAACCACAGATAAATATTTAAGACCTAAAGTACTAAGATTTAGCCAAGCAGTAGTCCTTACTGTCCAATACGTCAAGGGATTTGATACCTATACCATAGTACCTACACATTACATTAATAAAAATCATCAAAGTCATATTTCGATCTACTCGCACCGTATTACACAAAAGTCGAGGCGGCCGCACCTACAAGTGTGGCAAAGCAAGCAAGCGGCATTACAAAAAAAAAAGTTTGTTCACATTTTTAATATTAATTGTTATTGTTAGTCTTAGTAAGATAGCTTCATAGTAATCGGCCGCCGCCGGTTTGAATGTACGGTCTAAATATGTCATAGATTCAATCCCGGTATGATACGATATTTTTGATACGATATTCGGGCGAAGCGATACGATGCAGCTAAATATCGTATTGATGTGTATCGATACAAAATATCGTTATATCGCATTCCGTTGTATCGATACACCAAAATATCGATACGTATCGGGCATCGCTAATTCAAGCGGTTCAGCAGCAGTTTGCGTTACATATTTTTCTTTCTTTCTTCTTATAAATATGGCAATGTAAATATTGGACGGTGAGTTTGTTTACATGCCCCATTGGGATACGGAAAAGGATAAAATAAAAAATAAGTTCAATAACTAGAACCCGACTACGTCAAAATGGGGTCTAAAAAGAACGAAACAAAAAAATTGCTCATTCAGATACAAAGCCAGAAAAGTATAAGTACAGAAATGCTCAAGC
The DNA here is from genome assembly GCA_944739405.2 of Euclidia mi. NCBI lineage: Eukaryota > Metazoa > Arthropoda > Insecta > Lepidoptera > Erebidae > Euclidia > Euclidia mi. The sequence goes on from OX123191.2 coordinate 37,097,616, forward strand.
TAGAGCCGTGGTCGCACCTATTTTTACGCTTATTCCGAGGACGAGGAACGACATGGGACCGGCGGTGGTACTCTATAGTACAGTGCACGCGTCGTTGCGGCTGATCACACTTGGAAGCGAGGATGGAAGCTGTGTGTTCGAGAACATTACTTAGAACTCTCAGTGATATACGTTTCTTCACGATATTTCCTTTCACCGGCTAACAAGCTACCATTCATACCTCAATTTGCACATACTTCGACGGTAGTGCGCGACATGGGTATGAACCCGATACCATGTGCTTTTGCTTTTATTTTCTGCAAGGCTAGCAGAAAACTGGCGTGACAGATTTAAATAAATAGATTAAGACAGATTAATTATTAAACCGTCCTACAAATGGCTACGGGAGGATTAAATTTAATTAAATACAGAATTATGTGCTCGCAGCCCAAATTTAAGAATTAATTGTTTGAATATGTATGTGTAATTATTTTCCTGAGGCGCCATGTTTAACGTACTTTGTAAGAGAGCTTTCACAATGGTGGTTTGGCAGCGTTATCCCAGTTGCATCCTAGCTGGTCTTTCGTATTGGAGACCTGGGTTCGCTTACTGGTCTAAACATATTTGTCAGAATCTTTGTCCACTGCAATATAATATTTCGGTGTGGAGGTCAGACGGCAGTTGCTATGTGGAAAAGCTTATGCAATTATTTAATTTTGTTCTGTCTGCATCAAGTAATATAGTGAAATAATAGAACGCAATTTTCTTGAGCTTGCAAAGAAAACGCTATCTATTATCTTACTGAGTAGCATTTGCATGTTGAAACATTGTTCTAAGATGCAAATGTAAAACTCAGCGAAACGTCGAGACGTTCTGTATTGGTTTATTGTTGAAAGAATCAAGTTATTGTGTATTACAATTTATGGTAAATCATACATTTGAATGAATAAAATTTCGAAATCTTGAGTTTGTTTTGTAGATACAAACAAATGTTGATTAACTGATTTGCTGTTCAGAGAGAAACAGTAGAAAATGAATCGTTATGAATCATATTAAAATATGATACATGACATAGGGAAACTCTTGATCTTGCGAGTTTGCTTGTAGTAGAACTGCATATCAGAGTAATTCTACGCAGCTAATAATATGAAATTTGAACAGTTATTTCTTCTTATCATGTAGGCATCTGCTAAATAAAAAGGAGGTAGTAGAGCCTTGCTGATTTGAGCATGAATGGGCCGGCTCAACCGGGGAAGTACTACCCTTTCACAGAAAATCGACGTAAAGTAACAGTACCTAAAGTATTGCGTTTCGTTCGGTGAGTGAGAGTGCCGGAGGCCCTATCCCCTATCCCTTCTCCCTGATCCCACTCCTCATCCTATCCCTTTTCCCAACCCTAAGGGGCGGCAACGCACTTGTGACTCCTGTGGTGTTGCTTGTGTCCATGGGCGCCGGTAATTGCTTACCATCAGGCAATCCGTCTGCTCGTTTGCCGCCTAATACCATAAAAAAAAAATATATTTTTTAATATTTACCTCTAAAGGTTGGGTTGTCGTTGTCTCTAAGGGAGGGAAATAATGGTTGAAAGTTTAGGTCAGGCTAAGCCGCGGCACTGACAGTGTTCGATAATATTATTGTGTCACTGCAATAAGAATTAAAATTTTAGGAAAGTTGTGTAGGAAAGTTGTCGATCGAGACAAGCTTATACTTGACCTAAAGATAACAATAAGGGCAGGGATGTGTTCTGAAAACATATTTTTACACAGAGATATAAAACACGTATTCTAGTTTCAAGTAACTAATATTCCGGCACTGTTTGTAAGCGCCATAATTACTTAGATGTACTAATATGACCCAAAGCGCGCGCTAAAAATGTCCAGTGTGAAAGGCATTTATTAAGGTTGGTGTTTGAATGTGCGACGCTATTTAAATCTTCTGGCAACAGTCAGACATTCTCGTGGCATGCCATCAATCTACCAGGGTACTATAACATTATCATACATTTTCTATTCTTCTGTAACTTTTTTATGTAGGGTAGGTAACCTAAAGAGCAAAATCTTGCAAAGAAATTCCTCGGTCGTTCATTATAGCTACGTTCCAAGTGATCTGTGATCACGAACCATTAATTATTAATAAATAATAAGTGGCTACAGTTTTCATTTCACGCTTCAACGGCAGAACAATAAAGTGCCTTTTCATTTATTCAAATCATAGATATTAATGAATTGTAAATGATGGGCGGCGGTAATTGCTTACCATCAGGCGATCCGTCTACTCGTTTGCCGCCTAATGCGTTAAAAAAAAATTGGCCTAAAATGACTGGACTATGAAGACAGATAATGCTCACTTCTCAGTACCGACAGAATAATACATGTTCAGAATGTGTGAATAGTAAGGTGTCACCAGCGAATGAATAGTGTTGTTTTTAGATAAATCTTAGTCAAAAGTACAACAAACATTACGTGAACTTTAAAGGCCTGCGACTCTTAGGGGCACACTGGTGGCTACCTTGGTTGGTTTTGCCAAATTCAACTTTTCGTTTGTCCTACCTTTTTGGTTTGGTTGGGCTTCCAACTGTGGTGGATAGCATAGTTTATATTGGTGGATTGTGGTTTGGTTCGCCGCTTCGGAGTTAAATTCTTACGCATCTGCTCTCGCGCAGAAGATCAACTTATTAGGTGACTGGTTAATTCTGCAGGCCGTTAAAACACACCTGGCTAATCCCAGGTGAAAAACACTTAAACCTATCGCTTCAGCGTAATTAGGTATACGTAATTGATACTAGTATTACCTACTAGCATTACGCGAATGTGAGCTTGTGTATTTGTGTATTAGCGTGAGAATTTGCAGAGTTACATATAATCGCTGGTACAGAACAAAACATGGGGCACCTTTAACCGCAAACAAAGTCGTGGTCAAAAACCAGTTGACAATTGTGTTGTTCGTTAGTCCTCCGCAGCGAGGAAACGGCACAATTAACTATTTCGATGCCAGTAAAACCTCCAACACGCGTTTTGTTTAGACCGGCGTTCCGTTCCCAAAATGGTTTGTTTGTGATAAAATTATGATCGATTCATTTTCGTTTATCTATACTAATACATTTATATGTATTAGTATAGATCATGGAAGAATAACTAAAGCATGGAATGAACGATATTTTTATGAACAAATTGAATATAGCTACACTCTTCACTCAAATGACAAATTAGAGTTGCCAGAAGAAGATGGCACTATGTTTGTCAGTTAGGGCTAAAGACAAATTGAACACAAATTTCGTAACTTTTTAATTTTTTAGTGATTGAGCAAATCCGCTATCGATATCGATCAAAGTTTCAATAATATAGGTTCAAAATCAAACAGACTTGTAAAAGTAAGTATGTACATGTTATACATTCCGTAAGTTTGTGTCCACAGCAGTCAGAACGCTAGTTACATACATACATACATAACGTCACGCCTTTTATCCCCGAAGGGGTAGGCAGAGGTGTATTTCTACACCCACTTTTCGCCAGATATACTTTAGTCCCACGTAATAAGGGGCGAGCCTATTGCCGTACCGGGCACATTTCCAGACTCCGTGCTGCTACTGAGATTTTCGTGACAGAAAAACCCAATAACACTGCCCGACCCAGGAATCGAACCCGGGACCTTCCGATCCCACGCGCACATTTATGCCGCGAGACCAACGAGGCAGTCGTATAGGGTTTGATGTCGAGTTTTCCGTCTATACGCAAAGATGGTATTTGCATCGTGTTATCCCTTAGTCGCCTCTTACGACACCCACGGGAAGATAGGGGGTGGTGACACTTGTATTCTATGCCGTCAACCACACGGCGAGTTACAGAACGCTAGTTAATGGATAGTATTTATATAATTATTACACAAACTTGCATTTTTAAACGGAATCTATATTTTTTTGTTTCAAATGGGTACTCAGTAGCACATAATAATGAAGCGTCACAGCATTTTTTTTAACTTCAAGCTAATCTCACGTGTTTTGTCACCAGCCGCGCGTGAAAGGTATTTTTTAATAACACTATTATTTTTCACGTGATCTAAAATTATCAAATCCTTCTTCACGATATTTTCGTTTTGCAAACTATCAAGTATATAGGGGCGCAAATTAATATATAATGATTATATTGTTACGAAAATGTTAATAATATTTAAGATTGATATTTAAATAACTATTTGTGAACACAGAACTGAGAACTTCACTACTTTAGAATTTTAGACACTGTATTGACTGCTTCACTGTTTTATAAATATTGGGTATTTAATTTATCGCTTAATAAAAATCAATTAGTATTAAATAACATTATTCTGATACTTTTAAGTTAACGGTAATAAATAACCTGCGCTTATATTTACATCCTGTTGATAGCATCCCATCACCATCTGTTGCGAATGTTGTAAAGCAGCGTGTGATTATTACAATAGATTTGTTATTCGTATAAAATAAATCATATGGTGTTGTGCAATATTCATAACAATATTCATGTTGATTTTTGATAATTAATGGTACAGTAATTTCAATTATATGTTGAAAAGGAAGTGGCAGTTGTTAACATTAAGTGTAATGACGGTTAGTTTATAAAAAGGATTGTAGGTCACATTTTAATTCAATTCTGTGCTAGAAATCGTCTGAAAATAAACCAAGTAATATTACGTGAGTCTTTTTATTATAATGGAGTCTGGACTGGACACGATAACCCTGGCGTATCGCCGACATATACGTGAATTCATAGGAATGTTCTTTTTCATCAGACGTTTAGAACGTTGTCTTAAATAGGTAATTAATTTTTAACAAACGTCTTTTAACAAGCTGCTCAAGGTGAAAAACTTCTTTTTGTAGTTTTTCTATTGTACGTAAGTGTTTAGCGCACACGATTTTCATCGCTTCTGTACCTACTGGCGGAGAAATTGTAACTAACGTAGGCGCTTTAGTGCTGGTTGTCGGAGAAACAGAAGATGTCTCATTTATGGAAGGCGCACGCGTACACTAAAGAAAGAAAAAGGCAAGTTTTAATGCAAAGCAGTATATTAAAATAAATAAGCATACCCTTTGTGTTTGCCACCCTAGCAATCACTGATGATACCTGAAGCTTGATTTATAGGCCAAAGCCGATTGATAAAAAGTACCTTACACCTTTTTCTGTATTCCCATTACTCCCAGCAACGTGCATTGAACTTTTTATGATCGATTGAGTAGTCAAAATGTGAAAGCTCAACAAATAAATAAATTCACTGACATTAAATTTATAATAGGTATTAGTAAGGATATGGTAAAACTATGAAATGAGTGGATGTCGCCTAACAGCGTGGCCACGAACGGCCGCGACACGCTGAGCGACAAGCGATTTCAATGTTCATGCCGCTCTCTATTCTGCCGCCGGCGCTGTCACCTCAGTGCAGAACTAAACTGCACAAATAAACATCGAAATCGCTTGTCACTTAGCGTGTCGTGGTTTTTCGTGGCAACAGTGTAACTGCAGGTAGTTGGCTGAATATTGTTTATAACATACATACATACATAGGCTCACGCCTGTTTCCCCGAAGGGGTAGACAGAGGCATATTAAACGCCCACTTTTTGCCAGACTTTTGATCCCACGTAATAGGTGGCGAGCCTAATGTTTTGTTTGCCAGAGCCTCATCAGTTGATAAGCAGGTACACCACTTGCAGGTGAGGTTGGCTTGGGACCCTACGTTCTTGGTGGGAACCCTATGCACTGATAATAAAATTGTAGAAAATATTAAAATTAAATTATTCCTTTGGTCGAGACATCGAATGGAGCCCAAGATCCGACTCCTGTTTGGCGCTGCTACCCTAATAAAAGTAAAAGCAAGTAATTATTTAAACACTCACACTGATACGTTTAGAATGGAGGAGTAATGTTGGCACAGAATTTTCTTTTAGTCTGCGCCATCTGTCATTACTATAAAAACATTCCGCAGCAAAATGCTTGGAACAAATTCTATGGTGCTTTCTAGGCACCCAATTTTCTCCACGACATACTGCAGCAATCCACTTATTTTATAAATCTTTATCACGTGCACAAAGAACCTAAAAAATAACGAGATAAAAATATACGGTGGATAGACATATCGATAAGATTTCTTACAACACTTGAAAAGTCGATATAAATATTATACGGCTAAATTCAAAATCATGATAGAACTGTCATAAAAGATGAATCACTAAAGCAAAGAGATTGGATAATATACATAGAGGTAGTCCTAGTACTCCCAAATTGAACACAGTCAACTGACGTGTAAGATACAATTTAGACAATATTATGCCATCAAATTATACAACCTTCGTGATTTTTTCTTTTATAACAGTTCTATCATGATTTTGAATTTAGTCGTATAATATTTATATCGACTTTTCAAGTGTTGTAAAAAATCTTATCGATATGTCTATCCACCGTATATTTTTACCTCGTTATTTTTTAGATTCTATGTGCACGTGATAAAGATTTATAAAATAAGTGGATTGCTGCAGTATGTCGTGGAGAAAATTGGATGCCTAGAAAGCACCATAGAATTTGTTCCAAGCATTTTACTGCGGAATGTTTTTATAGTAATGACAGATGGCTCCTCCCCTCTAAACATATCAGTGTGAGTGTTTAAATAATTACTTGCTAATAATTAAACTATCAGCAACAGTAGTGAATTCCGAAGCTTGATAGAATCCATCATATTACAAAAAAAAATAATGCACCTATAGAAAAAATCTGATCTTTCTTTACAAAGACAGTAATATTTAAAGGACAGTAATTTGAAGGTTTGATAAGAACTGTCTGCTTTCATAGTCACGACTACTGAGTGGTTATGCATCAAAATAAGGGAATCTTCATTTGAAAGAAATTTTGTTAAATGTCATCTACCCAGAGACCAAAACTTGGTTGTTCTTGTTCGACTAGTCGACTAATAATGTGCCGATCCCAAGATAAAATCGAAGGGCTAGTCTAGCCAGAATTTTTTTCTCTCTTAATATTCTGTGTGTCACATGTATGATCGAAAAGTGTCCGATCCCGCACATACATTTTTTACACATAGATTTGTATTACCTACACTATGTAATGAGAAAATTTCAATAAAGTGATTATTGTTAATAACAAACCTTTGGGCACAATTCAAGGTTTTGTCTGATTTATCTATTTTAAGTTAATTTTTATGTTTTAGCTTGATAAAATCCATGTCGACTATGTCCTATCCTTGTAAAGAATTAATTTGGATATGCCATTCTCAGTTATCATAATGCTTAAGCCATAGAGCATAGATATTTAATAATAGAGGCACATTTCTTATGGGCGCTCTGTAGACAAACTTTCTGTGACCAATGTGATCCATATTGCCGCTTGGCGGCGTGGCAGTTGCGCTGTGACAGCTGACTCTACGAGAGCAAGAAAGACGGAGAACGACGCCAGCGCCGCCAACGGCGCCAACTACGTACTACACTGACAACCGTCAATACGCCAACTTTAATCGGCACACGACATCCTTATGAAATACGCTTCTATTATGTAAAATTTGTATTCATTGAGTTTTGTTTTTTTCTTAATTATTTGCTTTCTCTAATAAAAATATGTTATTTGGGGGTGATGATTTATTTATTTAATATTTATTAATCCCACTTACAGCTATCATTACAGCTGAAAAACTAACTATAAATAAGTATAAATAAACATTTATGCCGAGGGTGTCGTATGAGGCGACTAAGAGAAACAAGAGAAGGAAATCTCGAAATAAAACCCTATACGAATACGTCTGGCTAGCGTGGCATAATAGTAGGCCAAACCTCCACCCCGGAAGGTTTAAGACCAGCAGTGGACTGGAAAAGGAATTTGAAACAAAAATATATAAGTTCAGTTTAAAAATGCAAGTTTGTGTAATAATGATTTAAAGACTGTCCATCAACTAGCATTCTGACTGCTGTGGACACAAAGTTACGGAATTTAAAATGTATAACATATAAACAATATACTTTACAAGTCCGTTTGATTTTGAACCTATATTGAAACTTTAATCGATATCGATAGCGGATTTGCTCAGTCACTATTAAATTAAAAAGTTACAATATTTGTGTTCAAATTGTCTTTAGCCCTAACTGACAAACATAGTGCCATCTTCTTCAGGCAACTCTAATTTATCATATGAGTGAAGAGTGTAGCTATATTCAATTTGTTCTTAAAAATATCGTTCCTTCCATGCTTCAGTTATTCTTCTGTGCACTAAAGTTATATAATTTAATGGCATTAAATTGTCTAAATTGTATCTTACACGTCAGTTGACTGTGTTCAATTTTTCAGTACTAGGGCTACCTCTATGTATTATATATCCAATCTCTTTGGTATAGATAAACGAAAATGAATCGAAAAGCGGAAGAGTTTGTATGTTTGTTTTCTTTTTGTATACGATAGTCCAGTTATTCCGGAAGGCTCTATGCTATATAACATAACGCTTCGACCTTTTGGGGCCGGGCAAAAGGCTAAAAAGGCTAAAAGATAATGTCGGCTAATCTCAGGAACTTCTTGTTTGAATTGTTATTTGTTATGATATTGATTATTCCGAAAGGCTTATAGGCTATATAAAATTACGCCACAAATTTTAGGGGCCAGACAAAAATAATAAAATGGTCAAACGAGAAGGGGGAGGGTTGGGTCAAAGGCAAAAAATACAATCTATATGGGTATCGTTTTCGAGATTTTTGGGAGGCTGATTACTAATGTGAAAATTATTTTGTGATCCAAGATGGCGGACGGGAAATCAAAGATCGTGGATGAAAAAATTTAAAAATCAATATGGGTATCGCCTTCGATATTTTAAGGGGTGGGGAATCGAAATACAACATCTATTTCGTGATCAAAGATGGCGGATGGGAAATCAAAGATGGCGGATGGGAAAATTAAAAAAAATCAATATTGGTATTGTCTGCGATGTGAATAGGGATGGGGAAACCAAATACAACATCTGTTTCGTGATTCAAGATGGTGGATGGGAAATCAAAGATGGCGGATGAGAAAAATTTTAAAAATCAATATGTGTATCGTCTCTGATGATTTAAGGGATGGAGAATCCATTGTCAATATTAATGTTAATAGGTGCCGCCTAAGGTTCTGGCCTATATTATTATGTTAACGCAGGCAGTAAAAATCTACTTTTTCGTAATTGAGTAGGTACCGAACGTCTAAACTTTGACATTTATAGCATTTGTGTACTTACCATAACCGCTTGACCGCTAGCGCCAATTCGCCGAATTCACTTGACCGCTCACGTTCTAAACAAAATGTCGCCGCCGCTCGCCAGATGGGCGCGCTAACATAAACATTTATTGTTGATAAGTCGGTAACATGAGTAAGTTGAAGTGATGTTTTTCTTCAACCTTATAAATGACTCTTTCTAGTCGTATGAATTCTTTGTTGATATTTATTTTCTAATTTATTATACTAAGCAGCAAACATTGACTATCGTTGAAAAAAACACTTTGTGTATTTAAAACAGGATTATTTTAAAAAGTAAATCGATGACATACATATTTTATGAGTTTTAACTGTAGAGGGATTCTATCTACACCGAATTAAATAAAAAAAACATGTATCATAGTATAAAAATATTTAATTACACGCATACGATAAGCACGTAATTACTTAGCAACGAACATTGACTATCGTTGAAAAAAACACTTTGTGTAATTTAAACAGGATTATTTTAAAAAGTAAATCGATGACATACATATTTTATGAGTTTTAACTGTAGAGGTATTCTATCTACACCGAATTAAATAAAAAAAACATGTATCATAGTATAAAAATATTTAATTACACGCATACGATAAGCACGTAATTACTTAGCGGCAAACATTGACTATCGTTGAAAAAAACACTTTGTGTATTTTAAACAGGATTATTTTAAAAAGTAAATCGATGAAATACTTATTTTATGAGTTTTAACTGTAGAGGAATTCTATCTTCACCAAATTAAATAAAAAAAAAACATGTATCATAGTATAAAAATATTTAATTACACGCATACGATAAGCACGTAATCACGGAGCGCGCGAAACAAAGAGTGGCATTTGACATTATTTTTTCGTTCCGGGTTAACGATTTTAAGACTCGCTTCGTATTTTTAGCATGAAGAAATGTTCAATGATTTGAATAGAACAGAGAAAAATAATTTAAAATATTACGTAATAGAAAGAAACAGTAAATTCAGACCGAGTATAGCGCTGTAACCAAAAAGGGCAAATAGTCACTTGTGCGCGGTCTACGGCATTTCGAAAAAGGGAGAAGAGTCACTTGTGCGCGGTCAAGCGGATAATTCGTTTAATTTCTATGGCCATAAAAATAAGTCTTACTCCAAATTTCTGATCAGCGTTTTAGACCAAGGCCTTTCCTGCCCACGAATAATATAATTGCCATAGGGAAACATCAAAAAGACCTTGTTATTGAAGTTTATTACCAAATTGGTACTACAAAAATTTATTGCCCCTCTAGGCAGCCAAGTTATATACTGTACTTAATATTTATTTCTGTAGGTAAGTAGTCGCCATGATAAATAAGCTCGATAAGATGTTTATATTTAGGCCTTGCTCCAAAAAGTTGTGTGGTAATGAACGTTTTATTGACTATCGCCTTGAGTTAAAGCATCGGCACGCTTATGTTGAACGAAATAGATAGAATGTCCTTCGAGGCTCTTATATTATGTTCATATTTTTAAGAAATTGCTGGCGCAAGTGATAATATTTGCCTTAAAATATTTACACACTGTGAGATGTTATAGTGTGACCTGTTTAAAACAAACCATACCTAAACACAGAAATTGTAACGCGTATTCAGGTACAAATATCAGAAGGTCTAGTGCCAGTTTTGATCGAGTTCTGAGTCGTTTGTCGATGGGAACAATTTGCATACACTTCCCGCTACGATCCGCTAGGGGTGCTTTTAAAAAAAATATGGTAACCTCCAGATCACTATCGCTATTTTCTTTCCGTCACTTGACTATGATATAATAACTTTGTTATCATATTCCATACTGCAACTACACTAGCATAGGTATCGGTTATCTTAAGAAAAGATAATCTGCATGCTATTTGGACATAAAAGCTATATTACTGTAAAGTTTTATAAAAAGCCATTTAGTACCTTTTGCGTGAAAGAATAACAAACATCCACCCATTCCTACAAACTTTCGTGTTTGTTACAGCAGTAGCATTCCTTCACCTGAATGTTTGACACAGTAATTGCACATAAGCTGACCGAGTACGAAGAATAGAAGCTATTACTAAAATCTTCAGCAGTTAATAGGATGAGACCTCCCAAATCCTCACTGAACGAAAAAAAAGCACACTACCCCACTTTTGCAGCGTCCATAACACATTTATTACAATGACCAGAATTTCTTTTTATAACTAATCTTGGGCTAAAATGTTGTTTAAATACTCAAGGAAAGTAATAAACCTCTTGGTTGTATGCCCTCGACTCTTTGGCAGATCCCTTTATAGTTTATACTTAGGTCGGATGACCTAGAACTTTTGCAATAGCTAGCGAAGATGGCAATTTAAGGGAAGGTCACAATCTCGCTAGCTGTAGGTACGTGTGAGTTATGGGTGGGTAATTAATTATCGAAGGATATATTTTGATGATTGGGTTTGAACTTTTCAATTGTGGATTTACTTTACGGTTACTAGCTATAGATTCTAATTAGATTGTTTATTTGTTTGGTAGCAGAGTATCATGCATTTTCAAAATTATAAAGCAAAGAATTAAGTTGAAAAAAGCGAGAGATTCTTCCTGCGCTTTTGTTGCAGGATATGATAACAATCATGTTGTCCGAGGCTGTAGACCTTTTCTCTGTAATGACATCGATGCGTAGCACACATAGAGCACCTAAAAAAGACGAGAGGAAATTCTGTGCTGATAAAGTCAAAAGGCCAAACGAACGAAATTGTTATAATAGGCTGTGAAACACAAGCCAGATTGGCGGTTGCAATTCTTCATTAAGCTAAAAGTACTATATAGGCTATCGAAATTTCCAGATGGTTTATATTCTAATAATCGATACAATAACCTTAATGGCTCACAAACCAAAAATGACATACTAATGGTACAGAAGACCACCGACGATGAGACGAGTTCAATTAAGACGATTACCGAACACGATCACTAATGAGGTTGGAGACTTTGATTAATAGACGCCTATCGAGCCGCCATTTTGGTTTCATGTGTAGGTGGGTACAATCAGTTACATAAGTCCAAACACATTATCCTAATTTTGTTAAATTTATTTATAAGTTATGTTATACATCTCTACACGTTACATATTAATTTACATTTATTTTATGATTATATTGTCCCAAATAATAATTATTCTCGATATATTCTAGCAAATTTATACAAAGAAAACATACCTATCGTAGTCGTGATTTATAAATTAAGAATTGTAAGCGAGGTGTTTTAATTCATAAAAGAATTGGATTTTTTTTGGTGTCCATGTAGACTTTTGTATTCGACTGTCCATCACTGTACAGGATATTGTGTTACGTCTGTGTGGGATTCTAAGCAAGTTTCGCAATATTATTTCAATACTGATTCAGGTATAGGCTGGCCATAGGCCTTAGCGCCTTGTTAGTTTCAGCATGAATTGGACGGCTTGATTGAGGAAGTACTACTTACCCTCTCACAGCATATCGACGTAAATTAACTGTAGCTAATACTGCTGAGACTGAGAGTGCCGGAGACCCCATCCTTTCTTCTTCTTTGTTATCCCGCTCCTTCTTTACTTTTTCCCACACGGCGGCGGCATCGTACTTGTGACTCCTTTGGTGTTGCTTGTGTCCATGTGCGGCTTTGGCAATCGCTTACCATCAGGCGATCTGTCTACCAATATCTACAAACTACTTAACAAAATAAATAATAGCATTTCGGCAAATTTTTGTCCGAAACCACCAAACAAACGGGAGAACCATGGCAAATATCTAGGGAAGAATAATTTAATTTGAGAATGAAAGTTTTAATTAGCGCTTGGGAATTCTCTTCTGTCTTACAGCCTTTCAGAATATTATGAATAGATCGGGTTTTGAATTGAAGGACAATGAAATAAATACGCCTTCATTATATTTACATATATTATTGTATTATATTTAATATAAAATAACAATATTTATATTTGACCAGAATATTCGTCTTATACAATAATTATATTTGTATAATATAATACTTATATGTGCATTTAAGGCGTTTGTAAATAATAATAATTAAATTTAATTTCGGCAGGACCTGTTTCTAAATTTTACTACATAAAAATTTGCTAGTGTTGTCCATTTATTTACTTACATAAGCTTATTTTTAATACAGAAAATATACATGTCTGTGGTGGTAATAAGGTTATTAAATAATCATAGAAATAAAACTGAAGATTTTTTCTAAACGCGCTTAACAAAGAAAAACAGATTTGAATTATTTATAGTCTTATTATTCTGGTGCGTATACACCTGAACAATCACTAGTCTGAAACCACTCTAAGAGTGGTTTCAGACTAGGGTTTTATACGCGCGTGTAAGGTCGTTTTTGTAAGCGCATGTAGGCGCTTATAGGTGCGCATAGGAGAACAGCAAGCATTTCCCAGTTTTTGTTTTGTCGAATTGAACAACGAACAGAGCCGAACATTTCTACGAACATTTTCACGATCTTTCGATCTCTAATCAGCAATAACGTAACGTAAATTCGCTAGAACGTTCGTAAGAATGTTAGCTAAAACACACTCGTCTGAACACGCAAGAATGCTCATTACAATGATGCATGCAGGTGTTGGTAAGTATAACAGTAAAAACAATTACGTATTCGTAGAACTAATATTTAACATTCCAATGTTACATTTAAATATAAGAAAAAAAAAATAGCAAACGAAAATCTAGATCCCTTTAAAATATAACTTAACTTATTTCACAAATGCGCATTTTCAAACGACTTGGCTGAACTTTCACAGACGCAAGAAAGCGTGCCAAGTTTTTTTCATAAACGAGAATTAAATATTTCAGATGTTTAGTGAAATATTGAATGAGTTCATGTAGAATAAGATACGATGTAAGTTTTTTTTCCGAGTTTCTCTTTGCTAAGTTTGAGAGGGAATTTGGCGATAATGAGCGACAGCCGTCAGAGTTGTACGAAGTTTTTATTACAGTTTGTCTTATTATGTTCTTTTTATAGCAGGCTTCAAATATGTCTTAGTTTATTGAAACCTTAAGCTTAGATTTATGTATATGGCCAAATTTAGATTGAAATAAAAATTGCAATTTTGTTGTTCCTGATCTAACGCTGGCGAGTGTATTAGTCTGAAATATTTCTGTATAATGTTAAATGTCTAAACTCTTGTCACGACTCATGCCAGTTACATAAAATAAGCAATAAAATAGTGTTTAACTTAGAAACGTGAATTTATTGAGAAGTATCTGTCATGTAATTGGATGACGTTGAGAAAGAATGTCATACATTTTAATATGAATAAAGAGGTAGATAGACAAGCTGCTGTATATGCTGGTGAATGGATGATTCTCGAGCACGGTTAATAAAAGATGAATGAATCACGACGGTTGATATGATAAATCATACTATTACAAATGTAAAAGGCTCAGTCAGAAGACAAAGCATGGTCAAGAATTTACTGCACAGATATCTTTGACTTTCTGAAGTAAGGGTAAAGATAATCCTTTAACTGACAGGTTTCTAAGAGGTCTGATGATAATGAATGATTTGATTGAGATTTGTGAAGATAAGATGACAATAAATGATTTGATTAAGACGTATTAGGATGTGGTAAGAATTAATGATTTCATGGAGATCTGTTCGGATGTGTTGAGAATGAATGATTTCATTGAGATGCGTTAGCGTGCGATGAGAATGAATGATTTGAATGAGATGTGTCAGGATGTGATGATAATTAATTATTTAAGATGTCATAAGAATAAATGTATTTCTTGAGATGTGTCAAGATCATGCAAGTGACAAATAAATGATAATGTTTTTAAAAATAGATTTTTGAAGTTTGAGCCAAACGAATGATAGGTTCCAGCATTTTCTAAATCATATGACATGAAAGATTTTTATATGGGAATTATTTATTTCTAACTTCTTCGTAACTGTTATGACAATGGCGGTATGGAGACAAGCTAATAAGATTCCAAATTATGCTAGTGAATGTGTAAGAATTATAGCTAAATATTTGTGATAATTTATTTTGATAAGACTTAAAATTACACTACCTTAAATTTCATGTTTTATTTAATGACTATATTTTTTGGGCTTGACTTGGCCAATTTTGTAGCATTTGATTGAAACCTAACTATATAATTAAGCAGAATGATTCTTATGTCATGTTTCCTTCGTGCCATTTTCCGTAACACTTTCCTCGTACCCTTTTACCAGGTTTTCTAAGATAAATTTTATGGTCAATTTGTAAATGTTTTCTATGTTTGGAGTGTATCTATCGCCAAGTGTCGTTTTCGCTGCTTGTAGGAATGGTTCTTCCACTTTCTGAAAAAGAAAGAAAATGTTAAGTTTTAGTAATATTATTTTACGAATAAATATATATGTAAGTATGGCAAATAATCTAGGCTACATAAAATAAAAAATATTGTAGTTAAGATTGCAGAATTAATGTACAGAAACATTTTTTGTTATCGTCAATTGTTAAGGCAATTAGCTAAATCATTATGTTTGCAGCAAGACTTTGCCAGCACTAAAATACTTCTAAACATAGGCTATAATACGTTCAAAGGACGTGTGAAGTCTACTCATAGTCTTAGGAAACCCCGTGTGCAGCAGTGAAAGATATTATATTTTTTATGGTTATATACATGGTACTCGCATAATATATTCCCTGTTACATTTTGATCGTGGCAATAATGTTGAAGCACGCGGCGCAATATTTCGTGACACGAAATTCGTATTCCGTCCTCATTTTCCTTGAGGCTTTAACTATTGACACGAAAACACCCATAGAATATTTTAATATTTACAACCACTCCAATACAAGTACGGAAACACTTCTTCACTTGGCGGAAAGGAGAGTAGTCACATTTTCCTTTATCGCGAAATCGCCAAGGACGTAAATAAACATTAATATCTACATTAATCTATTTGATTAATGTAGAGGAACCCCTGATTAAGGTTAGTGATATAAATGTATTACTTTAAGTATATAAATAAATATTATACGAATATGGATACAATCGTAGGTTAAATTAAGGCGAGCCAGAAAGACACTATGGCCTAGTTCTTTGTGATAACTAAAGTTCAGACAATATAGACTTTTCAATAAAAAATACATTTTAATAAAATCCTAAGCACATGACACAAGTCATGGTACAAAAAAACCGGCCTAGTGCGTGTCAGGCCACGCGCAATGTAGGGTTCCGTAGTTGCCCATAATGGCCATTATTGATAATAACTTCTGTTTCACATGGGACTAAAAACGAGCATCTTTAAGATTAAGCCAGCGCTCCCAATGTAAACTCACAGAAATAGGTATTTATAAGTTAACCGACGATTACTCGTAAACTAGTGATGTATACTTAGCCGTGATAGTTTTCCTTTTAAATTCGTTATATGCACTACATTTGTGATTTTTTTCACCTCTTCCAAATTAATAGTTTAGCCGGCAGAGGGGGGGGGGGGGGGACACTTGAGTCTAACAATTTTTTCACTTCAAAGCTTGATATTTGAAAAACTAATCACTTAATCGAAAAATGATTTGAGCAAACTAATAATATTTTTTTAAAACCTATCCAATGATACCCTACACAATGGGGTACTGGCGTACTGGCGTACAACCAAAAAAAAATTCAACCCCACTATATATGTAGGGGAGATACCCTTAAAAAAATTATTTTCTTAAATTTTATTCTACAGTTATGTTGCAATATCGTATGTCTATATTCATGTCAAATATCAGCTTTCTAGCACCAGGCGTCTTTGAGCTAGGCTGCGGACGGACAGACGGACGGACATGACGAAACTATAAGGGTTCCTAGTGGACTACGGAACCCTAAAAAGCAGCGAGTTACGTAGCTCAGCAGAAGAAAAAGGCACTGAGACATCGTATATTTTACACGACTGCCCAAAAAAGGAGTGTTATGTTTTTAAAGGTATTTTTGCCAGTCGATTCATACAACTTATTATAATATATACCAAAGTAAAAATCAAGTATGCTACTACATAAAATCTCAATACCAAATGTACCACAGATTTTATAGTTAAACTATTTACCATACTTCCATCGAAGGAGCATTGCTGGAAATGTTACTTTTGCAGAATACGCTACCCATACGAATTTCGGCGCACCCGGCTCTAACAACCAACGTTCAGTGTATGTGTATCGAAGCCTTTATTTTCTCTTCAAATGAAATCCACATTACATTTCACGGCATGTGAACACGAACTAAAGCCTACATTTTATATAAAATTACTTCAATCTGCAACTTGTTTCAATTTTATTGAAACAACATTTGCTTCCAAGATGCCAGTGCCTTTGATATATAAGTGCATCTTCAGATCTTGTAAATCTGCGAGTGAAGCATAACCTCCAGTTGAAAATGAGATCATACCACAGATCAAGTTAAATAAGTTAGAGAATTCTGTGTAAAATGTTGTTTTCCGTGTGTGGCTAACTCTGTTGGCGATTTTTTTATAGCCGCCCGATGGCCTCTGTCATCTGACGATCCTTGTTCAGAGACAAAAACCGAGACCGACGACTGTATGTCCCCTTCGAAGCACGCCGGTCACCACTTTGATGGGTATCAAGGTGGTGACCTACGCAAGCGATGCTTAACTTTGCCAATATATAACGATCGACAATTCAAGTTACGCTATGCCCATTTCTATGTGTTTTATAAATTTTTACGTGCCGATCCGCGCTGTGTTGACACGTGTATTTACTTAGAGTACCTAATCTCTTTTTTGGCTTCGCTTACAATAAAAGGCATGCTGTAACTACGAGAGAAGGGGAGGGGGGGTTAATAAAGATAGAGGGAGAAATCTGTATATATAAAACTCTCGCTTTACTGAATTACTAATAGACAACACACAGCCAACACTGCTGGGTGTATACGCTAAAGTTTGGTATGTAACATACATGCGGTGCAGTAAGAAAGGATTTGCTGAAATCATCCTGACGGGTCGGACAGAAGCGGTTAAATTAAAATAAAATGAGCGGGCATAGCTGCGGGAGTCCGCTAGTAATTTATACAAGCATCTCTAATGTACGCTTGTACTTGTCCATTCAATTATTTTCCATTGAAATCTTTCCGTGCTCGAAGCCTCGCAGCCATCTTTAATTGAATACGATGATTGTTATTTCAGTTAATTAATTTCTATTAAAAGGATCTTGTACCGTTCTCTCTATTCTTAATGGTTGGAATTGACATTTCCAATTATCTGTTTTGTTATTTTTATTGGAAGAACCTGTGGTAAGGATGACGCTCTTAATATGAAACATTTGTACGATTTATAACATAATGCGAGTTTCCATGAATAGATATTTGTAAGTTAAGTATTTTTATACGATTGTATTTTTATATCAAATATTAGTCGTTATTAAGCCAATTTTGTTGTGCTATAAGAGTCTTCCGTGACCACGGCTCTTGTAAAGTAGATGAAACGTCGGATTATATGTATATCTTATACTAATATACTAATATTATACTAATATACTAATCTTATACTAATATATAAAGCTGAAGAGTTTGTTTGTTTTGTTGAACGTCGCTAATCTCAAGAACTACTGGTCCGATTTGAAAAATTCTTTCAGTGATAGATAGCCCATTTATCGAGGAAAGCCATAGGCTATATAACATCACGCTATGAGCGACGGGACCAGAGCAGTAGCCTTAAATAACGCGGGTGTAACCGCAGGCATCCTTTAGTAATAAATAATTTAGTATCATTAATTTTTCCTTCATTCGGTTTAAATGTAAGGTATGTAAAACCAATATATAAATGTCTTAAAACTTGAAATAATTTTATGAAAATTTACCCACCCAGAAATTCTCTGCCTTAAATCCTGGGACCTGATGATGCGTTGCTCCCACATGTCTTATGTAAGCGAAGAACGCATCCACGTCTCCCAAGCCCTTGATGCCTTCGTCCAACGTATGCATGACCTTCGTCGCATGTTCAGCTAACTCCTCAGAACTGGCCAGTTCACCGTTTTCCTTTAGTCCGGCAAATTTCTCGAAGAGATGGAAAAGGTCTTCGTTTTCTTCGAATAATCTGGAATGGGAGAATGATAAATTAGAATGCGTTAATCAGTAGTTAATGGTCAGTTTCCACCATAAGCAGAGCGGACGAAACTGCTTAGATATTATTTCCCACCAGCAAATAGTAGAGGGGAAATTAACCAGCAAGGAAGAGAAAAGACTCGTCAATTAAAGAAAATAATTGAACAGAGTATGTTTATTATTTTTTTATTTAATTAATTTTCTTTTCAGCTTGTTCTTTTTCTGCTTTTTGATTTCTCTTTCGTGTTTGGAATCAGATGACTAAATTATTTATTGGTGGAATCGCAGACCTATTTCATGAAAACGAAGTCCCCTTCGCTTAACCATATTCCGTTCAATACTCTTTCGCGACGGTATCCAAGCTTAAGATAATACATCTTAATATGTGTAAGAATTATACGTGTATTTGTCAATTCCTCCTAAATGACTGGACAAACTTGAATCAAATTCTTTGTGTATATTTTAATGGGCATCTGGATGGTTTCAAAATACATTCGGTAGTTTGTGTTACAATTGGCGTGTCACCGAATTTGATTTGCAGGATAAGCAGAACGCCATCTGTCAATTTCGCTAGTAGCTTATAGGTATATTTCAGAACCGACGCAACTACATATATATTATGTAAGTATGTATATGGTCTCAATTTGAACTGTACAAAACCTTTTACCACAGGGATACACACATTAACATTATATTACGTTATATTGAGCCAAGTTACTACAAAACTAAAATGAAACGAGCAAAAGTTTTAATTGAATACACTCGTTCTATTGAAATTATTTCGACACTCAACACGGAATACAAATAAGACTCAATATTACGTACCTAGGTATGATACAATAACCCCGTAACGTAATAAAAGTATTATCAGAAATCACGTTATAAACAAAGCTGAACTAAGAACAATTTAATATTCAATTTACAATCAAGTTAGTTATTATTATAATCTTCGGTGTTTTGCACGAATAACGAAATCAAAGATAAAACTAGCTTTTATTGTGTTTAATTGAAATTGTCACGCAACCCTTTCGTAGAGTTGTTTTTATACGAAGTACTTAAGCTGTAAGGCTTTTAATTAAACCTTCAACCTTAATTTGGAAACGATTTAATTTATTTTGATCACACATTATTTCTTTTAATGGAATTATAACAAATATGTATGTATGATTAAAATAAATTTGCAGATCATAATAGGTATTAACATATTACATAACCGTAGTTTAAGATACTTACAATTTAATATGCTGTTCAATTATATATTGGTGTGCAATGAAGAATATTATCTATCTATATAATATTATAAATGCGGAAGCGTGTTTGTTATTTTTTGGTTTAAGCGTATTTTACACTAACACGCTAACATTGCTGAACAGATATTGATGAGATTATCAGATATATGCTGCCTTTTGTCGCGATAGTCAACACGCCTGCAGGAAAATTTGTGGGCGAATTGTAGCATACCATTTTTTATTAATTTAACAACTCTGTTAGACATGGAATTTAAATATAAAGAAAAAGGAAATTCTTCAAACAATCTTGCACTCTGCTGCAGCATATATGAGAACTGAGTGGCAGGTCTATGTGAATATGACATTGAGTTGAACATGACGTATATGTGAAATAATCATGGAGATATAATAATAATGTTGACAATGTTGCACACAAACTGTTAAATCCAACATTATGTAAAACTTCACTCAAACTCAACTCACTTTTTTATTACTAGTAGTTTCACGCTGGTGGTATATATGAAATGAAACATGGACGTTTGCCGCATGACCTAGATTAGTTTAAACCTTTTTTTTTGACAACGCCCGCCCTAGGACTAAATCCTGCATCGCGGGGTACTCTACAAACATAGGCGGCCGCTTAAACCACTACAACAACCGTGCAGTCAAATAGATAAACAAATCACTGCGTTTATGTTATGCACTAGTAAATTTGATCATCAGCCAGCTGCTCTAAGCAGCTATATTTCAAATAATGACTAGAGATTTGGTGAAAAAGCGCATTTCACAGTATCCCTGCAACATCTACAATATCATACATACCTATTTGTAGTGGAGGCAATCTGTATTAATCCGACTTTGAGCTGCTACGTGTAACGAGCATATTATTAATTAACATGCCTATTAAGGGTAACTGAACTCGAAATTGAGGAAAGAATTTAATATTTCCTTGTATGACGGATATATTAGTTATATCAAAATAGCAAGTAATATTACTGTTTTCACGGGTGGCATAGAGGTTTTTGCGGTTGCTTTACCATTAAACATTGCGACAGGTTTTGTGGGTCCGATAACCACACGGAAAAATGCTTTGAGTAATCCATAAATTGGTTGTTTCGGGTGTGGACTATGTGTACATTTTCGAGTTTCTCACGACTTTTATTCTAGTTCCATGTCTCCTTTTTTAAAATAAAGGAAGAGATAATCTCTGAGAATTGCTTAAGATCTCGACATAATCACAAGTGCGCTGCCTTTCCATTACATAAATATACCTAAAGTAGAATGTAGACAAAGGTGTAGATAGGTAGGTATGTATCATTCCAATCTTGCAAGTATGCTTTATGACTGCAATAATTAGCTGCAGGCTTATTTTTGTATATTGGCCACATTTCAAAACACAATGACCTCTTTGGGAGTGAGGCTTCACAATTTTTTATTTAGTGAGCGACACTACCCGTCTCATCATTGTGGAAGTCGGCAAACTTTTCATGTTCCAAAAATACTTTTAAAGTTTCGCGATTTGTACACATGTGAATATTTATGTACGTAACCAGTATTATTCGCGTAATTATTTTCTAGTGAAGCTGAAATACCTTCTATGCGCTTCACTGAAGTTTTCGGCGTAGGTTACAATAGCAAAATCCCGTGCGATGTATTATGAAATTTAGACCAGTAACATATATTGGAATGGTGGTGTTTTTCTATATATAGCTTTAAGCCCAGTTTAGCTTTTAAACTAAAAAAGAATTTCCCTGGTTTTACCCTACGTTATAAAAGAAACACAATCTCCAACCATGCTTCAAGCCTCAGAAGTTTAAGCTTTACATTAGTGTGTCAATCAGGACATGTGTTCTTATACATATGTATACATAGAACTACACACGTACATTTAATCAGACGCCATTTAAATTTAGCTATTATAAAAAGAAAGTTGTAATCCATTCTGATACTGTCAATAAGAAAGCTAGAAACAAAGCAGCCATTTTTTGAGTAAAGTCCGCCTACCAGGACACGACTTACGATAGTGACGTTTCAGATTCGATTTCCGGGTGGAGCAAAGTTTAATTGGGTTTAACGTTTGGAAAACTCTTGACTGGCTGTCCCCGGCAGCCGGTAATTGGCTTGTGGGCTATTCTATGGCTCTTGAAATAGGTATAAACAGCGGTTTGTCTTTGAGAAATGAAACTAATATTTACGGATTGTATCGCGATATCTATACTATAATAAAACTGTAGAGGTGAAAAAATCTGTACATTAAAGATATTTTGACGAAAATTAGCTAAAAAATCTAGGAAAATGCTAAAAAGCAATACTTGATTATTTTTAGAATTTATGTCTGTCTGTCTGTCCGACGTCTTTCCTTATATTGCTAAAGATCTCTAAAGTGGCGAAATTGATTTCAATAAAACTTACACTCATGTACAAAGGATACTCAAACCTATAAAATAGTATATGTTACATCACAATCGGTTGAGTGGTTTTCGGTGTACAGCTTGACCTCTTCTTTGCACGTAGTCCCAAACAAAACAGGGATCATCCAAAACTGGTAATATAATTATGTGGTGCCATCTATGATCATTAAAAGTTTGTTAGTAAAAGTATAGTTAGTCTAAAT
The DNA here is from genome assembly GCA_944739405.2 of Euclidia mi. Taxonomy (NCBI): domain Eukaryota; kingdom Metazoa; phylum Arthropoda; class Insecta; order Lepidoptera; family Erebidae; genus Euclidia; species Euclidia mi. The sequence continues at coordinate 37,120,718 of OX123191.2, forward strand.
AGGAACCTTCAAAGTGTTTTATGGCTATTTACCGACCGATAGATAGATGTCACTATTCTCAAATCTTTTTCTAGCAAAATTAATGTTTCTTGCAAAAAAGACAATAATTATGTGTCGGGTTATCTTTCTGTTATTAAAAAAATAACAGAGTCTAATATTCGGCACTTTCATAAACAAAAAGTCTCTGTGTCAAAATTTATTACAACTATATATACCTACTATAATAAAACTGTACAGGTGAAAAAGTCTGTAGGTATATTAAAGATATTTTGACGAAAATTAGCTAAAAAATCTAGGAAAATGCTAAAAAGCAATACTTGATTATTTTTGAATTTATGTCTGTCTGTCTGTTTCTTTCGTTCGATCGTGTTCTGTACTTATACAGGTGACATTATACCCAAATTCCCACACCTCACGTACGTGGGAATCCGTGGGTGGGAGACTGAGGCCTGAATTCAGATACCTCTTGAGTAACTCAACGGGGCTATCTGACTTTTGGTAGGGCTGGATATTCTTAGCCCTGTGTGTATTTTCTAAATGAATCACAGGGACAGACTTCAAACAGCTGGAATTTACTCCCGAACATGTTTATTTATTTATTTATTTTATTAGGCACAACTACAGATAACAAATTATAAAGTAAAAATAAATAAAGTTTAAGTAAATATACAGTTAAATTTGCAATGTTGTTTTTCACATGGTCAGTTATATGTGGCATGTTCACAAGTAAGCGGTAAAAATAATTTACATGTTCTATGTGAAGATGGTAAAACAGATAATGTTGTGTATAAAGAAATTAGGCAATAGGCTCGCCCCCTATTACGTGGGACCCAAAAATTCAAGGCGAAATGTGGGTGTAATATTACATCTCTGCCTACCCCTTCGGGGATACAGGCGTGAGTCTATAAAAAAAAATTAAGAAATTCTCTAATGATATGTATTATATAATCTATACCTATATATAAAAGAAAGTCGTGTTAGTTACACTATTTATAACTCAAGAACGGCATAACCGAATTGGCTGAAAATTGGTGGGGAGGTAGCTCAGAACCAGGAAAAACACATAGGATACAATTTGCTGCAAAAAATAATCTGGGAGTGATTTTAGAGAGGGTCGAAGTTTGTAGGGACAAACCTACTTACTTTGATAGTAAGAACGCTTGCGCTATATGGGCTTTCGTATATCTGTCAGTACTGTCACATTATACATTGTCCTATGGTGCACTGTCATTACTTCGTTCGCTTACATATATAAACTAATAATTATTGTTACAGCTTTGGCTAATCTCTACTAATATCAGGTATAAATGCGAAAATGTGTACCTATGTATGTATCAACCGATTTCAAGCTAAACCGGCTGAACTTATATTCTCTACTCATAGATTCGAAAGTGTGTCTAGAGATATAGCAGACCATGGCTTTGACATTTGACTGTATGCAAAGTGATGTTGTTGAGCACCTTTTGGTAGATAATGTCATGAATTCTGACCAAGTTACTTTAAGGTACCCTATAGAGTTTCTGAACTCCTTACAATTATCCGGAGTACCTTCACGCAACTTGAGACCGAACGTTGGTGTTCCAGTCCTATTAATGCGGAATCTTAAAGCTTAAAGCTTTGTAATGGCAAACGGCTACAAGTAATACCAAGGAGGAAACATTATAAAAGCTATTCGCTATTGCGAGTCAGACTTACTCATGAAGGGTTCCGTAGTGCAGGTATCCACTTACCATAGCCATTATCTTCGACTAACTATTATAGTAGTATAGTATTTGTATAAACGACAAAGCTATATTTGCAGTTTTTAAGATGTGCTTTATTTCAAAAACTGCTGACTACATATCGTTCAAATAAATTTTCTTTGGAAGTTTTTATAACGATCTACAGCATATATTTTTTATAGATTTGTCACTCTCTTACTTTAAAAGTTATAGGGAGGCTCACACCCATTTTACCACTTTGGAACCTTATATCTTTCAAACGATTGACTTTTCCATGTTTGAAGAAATCAATCATCAATTAAAATCCTCTCCGCTGCGCTCCGTTTTATCTGCGCTGAGCCTAACTTCGGATGACGTCGAGGCGTTGCGTCGGAGCGAGTCGGGGCGTGCAATGTAGTGTCGTTGACCGTTTTGTATCAGCTGTGTGGAATTCAAAGCATGTGCAAAAATTGCGGAACTTAAAATCGATATTGTGGCTAAACTACTGCACCAATTTAATTGATTTTTGGTACAAGGCTTCAGAATGTTGTACGCTATGCCTCTGTTCAAAAAGTGCCCCTATGGTAGCGCCACCTTGTATATCCTTAATATTCAATATTTTTTGGTTTTGGTGGTTCACAGAATACGTCTACCTACCAATTTTCAAATGTGTAAACTGAATAGTTTCGGCATAAAGTGGTTGTGACATACGGACTGACGGACATAGCGCGTCTATAAGCTATAAGGATTCCGTGTTTAGCCATTTTTGACTACAAATACATATATACTCTACAAATACTGTTTACAGAAATGTTTTAAATACTTCTTGCGGTTATATTTCTTATCAGTCCCTATGACTAGAATTAAAACGAAAATTACTATCGGACGATGAAGGAGTTTTTTGTTACCCCGAATTTAACGTGAGCGAAGCCGCGGGCAAAAGCTAGTAGATAAATAATATTCTTTATTGTACACCAAAATAAAGTATATTTCTAAAGTAACTTTAATCTATATTGGTTTAAATGAGATTACATTTAAACCGAATAATCTAGAAGCTACATTATTTATTATAAGCCGTTTGGCCGTAGGCGTTTCGATTACTTTTCAGGTATCGTGTCAGTGTTTTACTTTTTGAATATAGTTGTGAGTGGGGGAGCGATCGTGCAATTACCGCTACCGCCTATTTGGTCTGAAAGTGACTGTCTTCACTTGATATGTCAATTGACTTTTATATTCCGTCTACAGCGACAATCACAGCCCATTTAAAATAGCACTACTATTCAAAACACATATCATTCAATTAATCGTTAATCATTTTTCAATTTACAGTTTTGTACCAAATCAACTTTTGTAATTTAATTTACCCTTGTTGAATAGCCGGTATATCGAATCCATTCAAACTTTGGTCTTATAATAGGTATCATGTTGCCCTTCATTTGTGTGGTTGAGTGGGCTTTGGTATATTACACTGGTTTTTGCCCGCGGTTAGAACGAAATCAAAATAACGTGTTCGGTCCGTTTACTAGTCGAACCAGATAAGACAGAGACTCTTCCACAGAGTGGCTGCCATCTGACCTCCGCAACCAAAATATTAACGATATCTATGGTTAAGACTAGTGTCAGTTTTATTTGCGGGTACTAACTCACCCTACAAAGATTTGTCATTGCTAGAAAACGAGCCGACTGATTGACTACCTCCGTAGTCCAGTGGATAGCGTATGCGACTGCTGGTCGCCCCAAGCCAGGTTCGATTCCTGGGTCGGGCAAAAGTGTTACTGAGTTTTTCCGAATTCTCAGTAGCAGCACGGAGTCACGTGCCATGTGCCCGGTAACGGCGATAGACTCGCCTCTTATTACGTGGGACCTAAAAATTCATTGCGAAATGTGGGTGTAATATCTTAATATATAAAATCCTTGCGTTACTGACTGACTGACAGACACGCTACAGCCGAAACTACTCGGCGCAAGAAAATGAAATTTTGCATGTATGTTCCTTGGGGACCGTATGGGTGCAATAAGACGGGATTTCTCGAAATTCCCACGGGATCGGGCAAAACGAGAAATTCGAAAATATATGCGTGCGAAGCCGCTGGCGTCGACTAGTCTCTCTATAAGAAAAAACAAATCGAACCCATAACCGCCAGCTTAGACAGTGTCACTAACTACAAGACCGACAGGCAAAATTGAACATAGCAACAATTGAAATGTAAATTGACAGTTGAAGCTTTAGTTTGAACTTTGACGTTTGTATGAGTTACTTTGTGAGTTAAATGAATAAACTTAAATTTGAGTCTGCTGTCTTTGATTCTAAATGTCGGATGTTCATAAATGTTTCAATTAATAAAGTAAAGTGTAAGTGTTATAGATACTGGGTGCGTTGATATTATTTTTAAACATATACAAAATTGAACATTATTTTTATTTACTGCTATAAATACATCTGCGGTTATTGAATATGCATCAGCAAACGAATTCAGTCATCAACATCTGCCTTCTTAAAATCTGTCTTATTGAGCACCAGCCTCTTTCATAAAAAGAAGGGTTAGACCATAGTCCACCACGCTGACCGAGAGCAATTTAGCAATCGAATAATGTTAAGTGAGAGTAAAAGAAAATTTAATACTTTATCTATAAAGGAATAATCATTTACAGTATAGAGTCCAAAATGACTATTCACGAGATACGAATACTTATATTAAAAAACCCACCGAGTAAAGTTCTAAGACTAACTTCAACTAATCTCCATCAAATATCTTATTGGAAAGATTCTAATAATATTCGGTGTACAATCGATAACATGAAACAAAGTTTGGCTACCTATTGAATGAAGTGGGATAGAGAATTCCACTCGCAAAGTAATAATAAAAATGAGTTTGTAACAGAAGTGGTCGAATTCGATACAGTTGTTATTGGTTTGGAAGTAGAAGTAGATTAGGTCGCTTTCTAAGTCTGCATGACAGTGTTACTTATTTTAAATAATAATAAATTATATATAAATAAAGAAATTATGTCATAAAGTTCATAATATTTGAATCTCCCACGATGGCGCGGATGGGTCCCAAATGATTTGCAAATATTAATCACACGAATCATAAAAGAAAAACATTGCGTAATTTCTTTGAATTGAATAAATGAAAAACAAAATACTTTTGATTTAATCTTTTGCTTCTGTAATATTTTTGGGCTACCGACTGCCAGACGACGCACATACACATCTCTGATCGCAAGAAGTTTCTTGGGACCGTAGAGAATGCACCCCTACGGTCCCGAGGAACTTCTTGCGCCCCATGAAGGGATTTTCTAAAAATCCCACGGGATTGGGCAATAACGGTTAACTTAAAAATATGTGTAACTGCGTTCATCCTCTAGTTACGAGTACTTGATAAAGGCATCCAATACCTCAATTTAATTAATTTCAAACCAAACATAAACACTGACACACCTGTAATATACAACTATAAGTTGGACAGTCGTCCATAACTCAGAGGGCCTCATTAAAATGTCACGAGCAAATCCAGTGGACAGTCGTACAACTCCTTAAGAGTTTTATCTAAAGCTCATATCATATACA